>CM076579.1:931856512-932235963 GCA_034641835.2 Pinus albicaulis | reverse complement strand
GCTGAAAGAAAATGGTGAGATGGCCCAACCCTTTGAAGACCTCGCTCTTCTAGTGGTCAATCATTTTAAAAAACTCTTCAGAGCCCCAGAGGAAGTTTCTATTGTAGAAGTCATCAGGGTGGCACAATTTTTTCCAAGTTATATTGATGAGGAAGGGAACGAAAGTATCATGGACCCTGTTTTAAGAGAAGAGGTGGAAGATATTCTAAAATCTATGCACAAGGACAAAAGTCCAGGGCCGGATGGCTAGACAGTAGAATTCTTTCAACATTTCTTTGAGTCTCTTGGGGACGAGCTGGTAGCGGTGATAGAAGATCCTAGGTGCACAAGCTCTATCTACCAGCCCTTCAATGCCACCTTCTTAGCTCTTATCCCCAAATCTGATCATCCTGCTTCTTTTAATGAGTTTCGGCCTATCTCCTTGTGTACCTGTATTTACAAGATAATTGCTAAATTAATTGCCTCCAGGATGAAACCTTTTCTTTCCAAGAATATTTCTAAAGAACAATTTGGGTTCTTGGATGGAAGGCAAATTCATGAAGCAGTGGGGGTAGCGCAAGAAACTCTTCATAGTCTAAAAAAGAGTGGGAAGAAAGGTGCAATTGTAAAAATTGACCTATCAAAGGCTTATGATAGGATTAGTTGGATGTATTTAAGATTTTTGTTGACTCATCTTGGTTTCAGGTTTGAATTCGTCAGATGGGTCATGGGGTGCATCTCAACATCCTTAATTGCAATTTTGATAAATGGTGCAACCTCAGAGTTTTTCAACCCTGAGAGGGGTGTTCACCAAGGTTGCCCTCTTTCCCCCCTCCTTTTCTTGTTGGCAGTAGAAGGTATAAGCTTAATGATACATGAGGCTAAGAGGCAAGGGGATCTCAAAGGAATTGAAGTGGCGGTTAAACTTTGGGTAACCCATCTTCTCTTTGTTGACGACATTTTACTGTTCATTAATGGAAGTATAGAGGATTGTCGAAGCTTAAAGAATATTCTGGATCTCTTCTTAAAAGCCACTGGTCTTAGCATTAATGGGAAAAAATCTTCCCTGACCACTTTAGGCCTTTCAAGGGATGAAGTGGGCAGGATAGAAGAATATCTGCATTTTGAAGTCAAATCCTTACAGGACTCCTTCAAGTATCTGGGTTTTTTTCTAAAGCCGGACAATTATCGGATACAGGATTGGAAATGGCTAATTGCTAAAATAGAGAACAGGATGAATCACTGGAGTTTTAAATGGTTGTCAAGAGCGGAAGATTGGTTTTAATAAAGTCTGTGGTGATGGCAATCCCTGTTTATTGGCCTAGTATCATTTGGGTACCAAAAAATATTCTGGCATCCATTAACAAAATATGTAGAAGATTTATATGGGTAGGATCAAAGGCAGAACATGTGACTCCTTGGGTTGCATGGGAAAAAATTGTCAGACCAAAAGGATGGGGTGGTTGGGGAATAAAATATCTCTTCCCTTTTTCCAAGTCACCAGCTGCCAAATTAGCTTGGAGACTTATCTCTACAGAGAACCTCTGGACATTGGTAACTAAAAGGAAATACATAGATCCAATTTCAACCCTTGATTGGCTAAGACTGCCCCAAAAATTCTCCAAAAACTCATTTTTGGTGTGGAAGGAAATGGTTTCGGTCAAGATAATTGAACAGGGTTTGGCTTGGAATGTGGGGGATGGGACACAGGTTAGATTGGGTCGAGACCCTTGGGTGGGCTGCTCGGAGAGATTTGCGCTAACAAGAGACCTGATTGAGTTCTTGAATAACAGAGGCTTCCTCTATCTCAATCATGTTTTCGACCATGGGAACTCCATGATTTGGAGGCAAAAATGGTTGTCAGGGATTGCTTTGCAATTGGAAGAAAGATGGAAAGAGGAGTGGGAGAATTATAGATTGGACACTTAGAACTCTCATATTTGCATCATCGACAAAAGAGACGAGCTAAGGTGGGTGCACTCACAGTCTGGGATATACTCGCCAAAATTGGGGTACAATTGGCTTATGACTCAGAATGGGTGGGAGGATCCAGCCTGGTGGGCAAAACCATTATGGAAGTTAAAAGGTCCGGCAAAGACAAGACTGTTTTTTTGGTGCATCCTTCAGAATAAATTCCCCACTTGGGACTTCTTACAAAGGAGGGGGAAGATAGGGCCTTGTTGGTGCTCCCTTTGTAAAGAAAGTGTGGAAACAGTGCACCATGTTTGCCTCACCTGCCCTTTCAACATTAGTCTCTGGAATGAAACCCTACGTCTGCTTAAAATTCCACAGAAGTGGGAGGGTCGGGAGGTTTTGGAAGCTTGGCAAAGGTGGTGGCAGGAATCCCCAAATGACAGAGTGCGATCCATTCCACTTTTAATTGCTTGGGGTACGTGATTTTCAAGGAACCAGGTGATCTTCAAAGACACTCCTTTTCCAATCGGAAGACTGGCGGCTGAAGGGGTAGCAATTTTTGAAAACATTCCAATTCCTTCAGGCCCATAGAAAAATAGAGCAGTCCAGCTAGAAGTTATTAGGGAACTATTCCATGGGCTTATTTTGACAGGGCGTCGGATATAAACAGGAGGTGTGGAGCTGGATTGGTTATCCATTTCCCATCTGGAAAAATCCTTAAAGCTTCAGTTGGGTTAGGCATGGGACCAACAATTTTGCAGAACTAAAAGCTCTGTACTTTCTTCTATGCTGGTTATCTCATAGGAATGTGTGTGAGGTTTAGATATTTGGAGACTCTATGAATATAGTAAAGTGGTTCAATGGGACTCAACTATGTAGGAACTATATTTTACTTCCTTTTCTTAATGAGATATCTCATCTAAAATGTTTTTTTCACTAAGATATTTGTTTGCCATATTTACAGGGAGCGAAACCATGATGCAGACTGCCTTTCTAAAGAAGGCGCTAAGAAAGATATGGGGGAATGGATAGCTGTGGAATTGGAGAATGGATTGGCTCACCCTATCGCACAACCTGGTTTTGTTTAATGATCCATCTGTTTACTGTATTTTCTCTATTATTGTATATAAACTGAAATTTCTCTTTCGAAAAACAATCTGATAAACTATATTTCCGGACCCTGGGTTGTTTTCCTTTCTGAGGAGGTCTTGGGGTTCCGTTCAATAATGATAATTTAAGCTTGTTGTTAAATTAGGAAAGTGGTTACTACCTGGTTCCAGCAAATTGGAAGCATAAAGCTTCAAAGGACCCTGTCTTTTTCCTACCTCTGTTTCAGCTGTCTCCTTTAAAAGGAATCCGGGAGGTGGAAAATGGACGGGACTTTATTTTTGAGACTCTTCATTCGGCTCTTCTTTTGTGAATATTCAAGGTGTATTTACGATGTTTGGGAGAGAAAGTGCGTTAGTGTGTTTCTTCCTCGCCTAAAAAGCGAGAAATGGATGTTTTCGAAATGTTATGCATATGCTCAGAATCTCTATACATTATGATGGTTCGATTTTTTTTTTAGAAAAAAAATGTTACTTCCGTAACTTTCTATTAATAGATGGTTCGATTTTTTTTTTGTGGAAAAAAATGTTACTTCCAAAGTCAATTTGTTATAATGTTTAAATCATAAATATGTGTAAAAGAAGAAACACCTTATGAGTTGATGTTCCTACATGTTAAATCATAGTAAGTCAATTTATTATAATGTTTAAATCATAAATATGTGTAAAAAAAGAAACACCTTATGAGTTGATGTTCCTACATATTAAATCATAGTAATAGTTAAGTGTAAATAATTTTTTATTTATTTATGAGTAAATGGAGGTAATTACGGTAAGGTTGTTACGTACAGATGATTAAAAAGCCAAAAAAATATTAAAGTTCTGCAAGGTTGAAAAATTAATTCAGTTGTATTTTAAAAATTTGGAGCTAGAATGCTACTTCGTGGGATATTCCACAGAAATCATTATTCTCAAACCAAAAAAAGATGCATTTCAAAAGTTAAAGGTATAGCTGGCACTTGCCACTGCAATGTTGCATTGAAACAATATATATTTATATATCATATGCCACTCTACTGCAGCCACTACGTACTTTATTCATTTTTGTATTTACAAGTGGAACACCTTCTCTCATCTTGCTTCGTGATTACTGCAGCCGCTACGTACTTTATTCATTTTTGTATTTACAAGTGGAACACCTACGTGCTTTATTCATTTTCTCTCATCTTGCTCCGTGATTCATGCAGCCGCTAAATACTTTATTCATTTTTATATTTAAAATTGGAACACCTACGTACTTTATTCATTTTTGTATTTACAAGTGGAACACCTTCTCTCATCTTGCTCCGTGATTCGTGCAGCCGCTACGTACTTTTCAATCCTTTTTGTATTTACAAGTGGAAATTTTTGTATTTACAAGTGGAATTTCCTACGTACTTTATTCATTTTTCTCTCATCTTGCTCCGTGATTCATGCAGCCGCTTCGTACTTTATTCATTTTATTCATTTTTGTATTTACAAGTGGAAATTTTTGTATTTACAAGTGGAACACCTACGTACTTTATTCATTTTTCTCTCATCTTGCTCCGTGATTCATGCAACCGCTACGTGCCTGGTATTTTACAGCCTTTACAAGTGGAACACCTTCTCTCATCTTGCTCCGTGATTCATGCTCCTGACTTGACGTACTTTATTCATTTTTGTATTTACAAGTGGAACACCTTCTCTCATCTTGCTCCGTGATTCATGCTCCCTGACAACTCACCACGAGGCCACGATGTTTAATTTAAATTTCACATGTTTGAGGTTTAATTTAAATTTCACATGTTGTTGGCTTTTCTTTTCTTCCGGTTTAATCACTAAAATAGTGGCTGTTTATAATATATCGCAGTAAATCCTTCCGAAGGCCCCAAGGGGTCAAGGAGATTTGATCCTATGACCTCTCAATCTGGGAGTACTTCCAAGTGGGGACTCAACCAATTGAGCTAACCCTTGGGGCTTTTTTTTTTAAGATTAGATCTGTACTTAAGATAGATCTGTGTTGGTTTTACTGGATTTATTTATTATATTGAGACACTTGCAATATGAAACAAAAGTTAGAGATTTTTTATTAGAAGTCATTCTTAGCATAATCAAAACTTTGGTTAAACACATGATATACAAGATTGAATAATGTAGAATAATAACAATTTAGCTAAATCCCAAATCAATTTGGCTACTGAACTAGGAAAAATAACATTGTTTTTAATTAATGGATAACTTATAAATATAAATGAGTTATTTCCTTGAAGAACCTAATCATTTTGTATTAATGAATATTTTGAATTTGTAGAGAATGAAGAACAAATTGTAATAAATCTTTAATACTAAGAATTATCTATGTATATAACACATTCTTGTATATTTACTTATTTTTATATATTCATCAATTTTTATAATTAAAAAAAAAACAATAACTTAAATTTTAAAACTATCACACATATACATAATCATCTTCATTTTAAATATGCAATGTAAATTAGAAAGCACCTGTTCTCTTTTAAAATACAATCTTTTTAGAATTGACTTGAAATTTAAAATCTTTTTCATGAAATTGACATAAAATACAGTGTTCTTAGAATTATTTTTAGAATTAAGATAATTGATTGAAATTTAAAATCTTCTTAGAATTGACATAATTTGATAATTAAAATTTAAAATGTTACATAATTTATCCCATGCTCAATTTAATGTTATAACTTAACTTCACTTATGCTTTGATCGAGAATGCACGAGTAGCTGAGCTTTCTCATTTAAAACAATGATGACGCAATCCATGCCTGCACAGTGAGGGGTGAGAGCCTGCACAGTGAGGGGTGAGAGGGAGGAAAAGATCCGGGCTTAGGGTTGTAAATTCCAATTCCATTGCACTGAGACATAGAATGTGTTTATAGTGGGTCTTTGTGCATAAAAGAAAAATCCAGTATCCAGCTATCACATTTACAGTGACCTCTGAGATAGAAGCATGCATTACAATTGGACCAGTGAAATCTGTTTTCAAATTGAATTACAATTGGTATGGAGGTCTTTTTGAAGTTGATTGAGCATTGGCTCTGTTATAATAATTTTACATTGGTTTTATATTCACAACCAAATTTGAAAATTATAATGATAATGAATACTTTTAAAACTGAGTAGATCATATTTTGTTGCTTAAACAGAAATGGGGAGAATTTTTCTCTTCACAGACAAGATATATACATGAATAAGAGTAACAAAAGTAAATAGGGATTAACAAAAATAAATACACAGTACTAAACATCAAACATCACGTGGAGGACATTTAGTAAAGGAATTTGCCATAAAAATATATATATATTATGTGACCAGCAAGAGCCCATTGATACCATCATGCAGACATTATAAAGGAGATAAGCGTTTTGCTTTTGTCGTGTTGCACTCCATACGCCACTAAAATTTAAATGATACTTCAATTTGCTTCACACCTATTAAATAATCACTTCATGGAAAACGAGAGTCGGTAGAAAGTAAATTCAGATAAATGGCAGACACTGCAAATTTTCTCGAATGCCAAAAAATAATTGACAGAAGCCTTACTCTGACATTTTTTAGCTGTAAGTGAATAATAGGAGTTGTTTTTTCAGGAAACAGAATAGTCTGGAGGGCAGGTTTTTGTCGGAATCTGATTCAGTAAAATTCAAAAAATGAGGTAGTTGCAGTGTTTGGAATCCATTTTTGAGAGTGGAAATAGATTCAGCACTATCAAAAACTTTTGAAACACCCAAAATACTTAAGTTTAACAACTATAAACAAGATTCTGATAAAATCTTTGCCAAATTTTTTCAAAATCTCTGTCAAATTCCAAGTCAGATTCCAAGCCATTCTGTTATTTTTTTTAGACTACAGCGTAATAAAGACTCCGGTCAATCCGTCAGGAGTTCACAGCCACCATTCACGTGTACATCGTTTGAAGGTCCACTTACTAATATTTCCATTATTTAATGGAATAGAGGACAACTGCAAAATGTTAAATATTACATTTATTTAATGGAATAGAGGCACGTGGTTGGTAAATGGATAAGTATGCTGCCCCCTTCATCAATTTCATCCACACCAATTGGGGCGACTGGCACACCAATTGGGGCGACTGGAACATCGCAGTTAAGTAAAGTTCTTTCTACGAGAACGACCGCGAGTTCTGCATTACAGAATCGACTTCGGCTGCCATTAATGGATTCTATTGACACCTTGTTAGCAAGAAGAAATGAAATTCAGGTGGTGATGCTACCATTGCCAGCGCAAGGACACCTTAATCATTTGCTTCAGCTTTCAAGGGCCCTCGCTGCACGAGGTGTAAATGTAATATTTGTCACCACTTCTGTGCATATTAATCAAGCTCGACATCGCGTTCGGGGATGGGATCCTCACAACTTTTCCATTCGTTTTCACGAATTGCCGATGCCCTCTTTCTCAGAAGAGCAGCCAGATCTTGAAAACAAGGAGCACCCTTTTCCCGTGCATTTTATTCCTCTCTTCGAAGCCTTGGAACATCATCTTAGGGAGCCTTTCGATGATCTGATACGCACTCTCGATCGGAATAGAGTTGTGATTGTGCACGACCCGTTGCTAGGGTGGGCTCAGACCGTGGCGGCCAAGTATGGCGCCCCGGCCTACGTTTACAATTGCTTCAGCGCCTATTTCTACGCCATGAAAGAAAAGGGGTGCGGACTTCCGGATTGCGTTGTGTCCCAGAAAAGGTGCCTCCCACAGAGATTTCTTGATTTCAAGTCTCGGCAGCCAGACTATCTCCGCCTCGCGGCAGGGTATCTTGTCAACAGTTTTCGCTTTCTGGAGTCCGAATTCATGCGGGAAGATTACTGTGAGAAGCCGCTGTGGGCCATCGGTCCTCTTCTTCCTCAAGCCGTGTGGAGTACTGGTACGAAGTGTAGTACTACTAATTCACAAGTTGAAAGTTGCTTGAAATGGTTGGACGCCCAACATCCGGCTTCGGTTGTTTATGTTTCTTTCGGTTCAGCATCTTCTTTATCGCGGCAACAACTTCAAGAATTGGCTCGGGGATTGGAGGCGAGTCAGCGGTCGTTTCTTTGGGTTGTTCGGGTCGCAGACAGCGCCTGTTTCACGGCGTCGGATGAAGCGCAGATGGATTGGATTAGCGAGCTGCTTCCGGAAGGGTATGAGCACCGAATTGCGGGACGCGGGTTTTTGGTGAGAAACTGGGCGCCCCAACTTGACATCTTAGCGCATAGGGCCACCGGCGCGTTTGTAACGCACTGTGGGTGGAATTCGACGTTGGAGAGCATCGGCGCTGGAGTTCCCATGGTGGCTTGGCCTCTGCATTCCGACCAGTTTGCGAACTCGATTCTGGTGGCGAGGGAATTGAAGGTGGGCGTGGAAGTGAAGAAGTGGACGAAGGCGGATGAGAATGAGTTGGTGATGGCGGAGGATGTGCAGAAGGCGATCCGGCGCGTGATGGCGGAAGATGGAGAGGGAGTGGAAATGAGGAGGAGGGCCAAAGAACTGGGATTGGCCGCCCGAGAAGCCGTGACAGAGGGCGGATCGTCGTGGAAGGAGTTGGAGTTGTTTATCAATCATTTTACTTCAAAACTGAACGAACGAATTAATGATTGAGAGCGTTAGCGGTAATGCTCAGGAATTAATGGGTAGATGGGTATTCAGTGCAGTTTGGGGGTGGGAAATGGGTAGATAGGTCTTGTGCACATACATTTTATGGTTCACATATTCTTCAATATAATGCATAATTTTTGCCTGTCACATGTAGTTTACAATTTATAATGTACTCATTTTTAAGAGAAAGGGGTTCGAAGTCTTCGTTTGTATCACACCAGTTTTCACTGGATTAAATAGTTATTGTTGTAAAATTTCTTTACGTTTGTTCTATTATTATAATCTGATAATGGGTAATTTTTTTTAATGCTAAATGGCGAAGTGTAATCTTCCCTGACGATGAGTGCACGGGATTTATGGCAGTTTTGAATAAAATCTGATATCTCTGAACACAAAATTTGAAATTCAAAATCTCTTTATAACACCTGTGAAAAATTAGTCTATTTGAAAAACACTGCAATAATTTTTCAATATTCCCAAATCACTTTAGTACTGTACACTTTTACCATTGCCAAATAGAAAACTGTGGGCGCCTCGCAGAGTGAAGTGTAATCTTCCAAGATGATCAATAACCATTGAGTGCAGAGAAATTTCTATACTTCTGGGTAGTGTATGAATGGCTAAATGGTTTTGCACAAAGAATTCTAAAACAGAGGAAAAATGCTTAGCCTAAAGGCATGATTTTGAGAAAATTGAAAATCCAAATTGTAGTTATGAAACTTCAAAATTATTCACTAAAATCGAAGGATACTGGGATAATCTTTCACTATTACCAAATTGCTTTAATGAAAAAAAATTCCCACTAATATCAAATGGCTCAAGTGTCGGCAACTGACAGTCTGCAAACGCAATGTACATTGCAACCCGCATACATTACATTTGACTGTACCAATATTTTGTTTCAAAAGTGGCTTCGATTGGATAGATGGTTTCTTGGGTTTTGCGATGTCAGAGAGGGCAGTATTATCACTGCAAATGTCTGAGGCCTCCACAAACCAGACAGAGTTTGCAGTGTAAGATAGGTTTTGATCCATGATCAAAATGTGTCTGTTTTGAAACCACACAGAGTTTGCAGTGTAAGATAGGTCGACGATCGACGAGGAACAAAATGTGTTACTGGTTTGAAACCACACAGAGCTTGCAAAGTAAGATAGTGTGACAGCCTCATTAAGAGATAAACTAGTTACAACTAGTTAAAAGACTATTGGCTCAATTACTTTTTTTATTTTATTTTATTTTATTGTTCTTGACAACAAAAACTTAAGTTGTAATTGTTCATGACAAAAAAATATTATTTATTTTGTTAGTGAGTTAACAAGTGAAACAGGAAATGAAAATGAAAAACCCCTTAAACTGTTGGTGAAGTTTCTAAGAATAGGAGGTGGTTGGGAACAGTTGGAAAAACAGTTACCTACCCTCTGGGATAAAAGGGAATTTCAGGAGAGGGGTAGGAGTTCTGTGAAGTTTTGGCTTAGGGTGAAGTATTCTCTAGAGCTGAGTGGAAGACCAGTGGAGAATAGCTTTTGCAACCCTTCTGAGCCAGAATACCTGTCTGGTGACTGGATTGGCCATCCCGAGGTCACAACAGAAGAAGATTATCCACTGTTACCCGTGGCACTGTCCAAATTCTGGAGCTCGGGGGCAAGAGGAGGACGTCATTGCCTCTCTTGATGGTTAGGAGGACCACAATTTAAAAGGGATTTTGTTCTTGAACAGATAAGTATCTAAAATCTAGAACTCTGTCACTTACAAGTTAATTGTTTGTTAATTCTTGTTATTAAAATGATAAAGGCAGTTAGAATGTTCGTGATTCCTACAGAATAAAGACTGTTCTAGCAGCAAAGTTCTGTGTGCGGGATAGTATTGTATGTGTTGTGGAAAAACAGGCAGCTACTAGCTAACCTGGAATGAAAATACCACTATGAAGTGGGAAAAAGATTTTCGTAATAGTCTGAAACAATGATTTATTTATTTTTTGCAAAAAGTGCGAAGTGAATCAAACGAGAAAACTGTGTAAATAGAAATTTCTCTCTTTAATTCTAAGTATTTATAGTTCGGCAGAACAGGGACTATGTGCGCTTTTACTATAAGAAAAAGAACTCTGTGAAATTGGTCAACAGAATTGCATATTAAATTGAAATAAACTAGAAGTACGTAAGGAAAGAATAGTACTGAGGTTAGAATGCAAAGAGCAAAGTAAACTCTGTGTTTTGATTAGTAAGGCAGGAAAGAAACTGCTACACATGCAGCAGAGAAATCAGAAGTACTACCCTCTTCAGACAGTATTACTGTAGAAACACATAGTGAACCACAAACGAACTTGTGGAGCTGGGTTTGGGTTGGAAACCCTACCCTGCTCCTGTTCGTGTAACTATAAACTATACACAGCCTTTAAAATCGGCAACTGGTGCCGTGGAGCTTAAGTGAAATATATATACAGAATAAGTTCTTCTACTAGCAGAGATTAGTTTTGTACTTAGCAAACCTTTCTCTTGTCATAATTCAAGAAACGCCGAGAAGCTCTTAGCAGGATAAAATTGACATCTTACGAGTTGAAAGCCATACAGATTCATACAAAAACTTTAATGCATATAAAGATGAACGCTGCAGTGGCAAGGAGCATGTACATAATGAACATACGAAACCATAAAAGAGAATTGCACTGTGTAACTAAGGCAGTACTTGGTACATTGTCATAAAACAAAATAGAACGATGTAGAAAAACAAACTCTCAGAAGAAAATCTTGTAGTATTCATCTGCATGGTAAATATTGTGATCCAGTGGAAGCAGCTGCGGTCGAGCAAGCCAAAGAAAAATAACAACATTTACAGCTAGTTCTTAAACAAAGAGAGGATGCATAAAAATGTTGTAAGAATTTCCGTGTGCATGTCATATATCAAAAGAGAAAGAGTAAAAAAACTCTGAAACAACATTTCTTGGAATGGAATAATCCGATCAATTAGACTCGAATAATGAAGTGGTTCAGCCATGGGAGTGGTCGTCCAAAGAACAGGACCAGTACACAAATCGAAGGTACGCCCAGGCCCATAAGTTACAACGGTAAACTATACTTTAAGAACAAACTGTGCGTTTACATCCTAGACTCAGTAGAGTCAACGAAGAAGGAATTAAAAACGCTAAACCCTGGTAGCGTAACCCAGAAATCAAGACATGATCCTGTGCAAACCCTCGAAGCTACGACCTTCATCTAAATTGCAGAAAGGGGTACCTGTGAGTAAAGGAGGAGTCGAATTTAATCTCCAGAACGAACCCATAAATCATGAAGAGCAGAAGTTGGGGTTGGAATAACCTGCAAGCAAATAGTTCAGTGAGAAATCGGAAGGAAACTTAACTTCATAAAAACAGACATATACGGGTTAAAGGGCTACACGAAATAGGTTAAAGAGAGTTGTTCGTCTTGTTACCTGTAGACGGAGAGCCGACCCCGCATACCCTGCGAATTCCCTGGAAAACAAAAGAAAAGGGGATTTGAGGAAACTGACACGGCCCTGTAAGAGAACTTAACCCAGAATATACGCTATAGCTGGAGTTTAAACCCTGCACTGATAGATAAAGGAAAAAGTATGCTTCTTACTTGTAGGGATTACCACCAAAGCGGCGTTGCAGGTTAAAGCTCTCGAATAGAACAGTGGAAGCTGCGCCATAACGAGACTGTAAATCAACCTATGTCACCAGGTGAAGTCTCGGAGAACGAGAGATTAATCCTATAGATAGTGCAGGATGTAATCAAACTAATTTAAAAGAAAAATAGTCTTGGCGAAGTTAGCCTGGAAAGTTTACTTTAAAAACCAGAAGAGATCCGTCAGACCAGCGGGG
Organism: Pinus albicaulis; assembly: GCA_034641835.2. Taxonomy (NCBI): domain Eukaryota; kingdom Viridiplantae; phylum Streptophyta; class Pinopsida; order Pinales; family Pinaceae; genus Pinus; species Pinus albicaulis. The sequence goes on along the minus strand of CM076579.1, from coordinate 932,223,540 downwards.
AGGAAGCTCTGCCTACTATGTGATGGAGAAGTGAAACAATGACATTCCAGGTCGACAGGCGGGAGAGTTACTGCTGATTTTCCGCGCGTTCACCGAGACAAACTCAAGAATTGATTACACCTGTCAACAGAGTTAATAACCCTATACAGCGGATGCGGAAAGGTCGAGGCACACGCCTCGTGGATAAGAACCAAGAGCCATGTGGCACGGTAACAGTCCAAGCAGGACTTGATAATTAAGTTTACCACAAAACGAGAAATCCGAAGAGTAATGCTAGAGCAAACGAAAATTAATTATAAGGTGTCCCGCATAGCCAAACTCCCACCGAGAACAAATAATTACATCAAGCATTAACATCACAATATCCTTAGCGACCGCCATAATACATTTGGGACATAATAATCTTAAGACCATAGATTTCCATTCGAAAACTTGAATATATATTTAAACCCATATTGGTGCATGCGAATAATTGGGTATAATTGCATTGAGCGCTATGACATAAGATTTTTAACGTTGTAAGATCTGAATTACTCACGGATTGAGACAACAATACTTATGTTTTAATTTTTTTTTTTTACTATGGTAAGTTGATTGTAAATGAATGTGACAAGTGGTATCAGAGCCCGATTGCTACACTGGGATCTTAAGGGTCTACTAATAGTGTGTATTTCTTTAGTGCACAAAGGGGAAGCAAAAGCGATAGCAACCCAATCACAACCAGAGGAGACTCAAGCCCCAATAGTTTTGAACCCAGAAATGTGGGTTCAACTAACTGTGGAGGAACATCAAAAGACTAGTCAATTGCTTGAGGAGCAACAGCAACAAACTACATTTCTGCTAAATATGGTACAACAACTCCAGGAAGAAATGATAGGGGTCCGGAGGGACAATGAGAGGCTGTTACAGGATCAAGAGAGGATCCTGAAAAGTTTGTCAGATAAACAAAATCAGGAGGCAAGATACCCTAGTGCTGAGAAAGAGTTATCAACAGAACCAGAGGACCAGCAAACCTAGAACAATACTGCTGGCAGAACTGAAAAGAGTCTCTCCCAGAGGAGTAAAAATAAGAATTATAATGAGGCAGAGTCAGGCAATTTGTCCGACCAGTGAGATCTTAAAAGACAGAAAGTGGAACTGCAAGGGGAATTCCGTAAAATTAAGCCACCGACATTTGATGGTGAAGCAGAAGAGGCGGTTGAAGCCTGGTTAATAAATATAAACAAGTATTTCCAGGTATATGAGTACAACAACAATCTTAAGTCCAGATTGGCTATATACCAGTTACGGGAAAAAGCCACCCTGTGGTGGGAAGAGGTGAAGAATGTACGCACCATTGATGAATGCGACATCACATGGGAACTGTTCCAACAATACTTCAAGGATAAATACCTAACAAAAAGATTCTATGATGACAAAGCGAAGGAATTCCATGATCTTCGGCGGGGACAAATGACCATGGATTATTATGTTACCAAATTTACTTCTCTGATGCAATACGTACCTTATCTCCGAGAAGAGAAGGCCAAGGTACAAAGATTCTTAAGCAATTTACCTGCTCATATGAGAGAATGGATAGAATTCATTAACCCTCAGACTATGGATGAGGCTATCCGAAAAGCGCGACTGTGCTATCAGCAAAGTAAAACTAAGGGTGATGTAGGAAAGAGCTGGCAATAGAAGAAAAGTCAGAAAAGTAACTCTACATTTAAGGGCAGTAAAAACAACAGCTTTAAGAGCGCAACAAGAAACTCAATCAACAAGCAGTTTGGTAAAAACCATCAAAGAATCAAGTGGCCAGCTGAGGAGAAGCCCACAGAAGCATCAAGCAAGCCAGAGCAAGGGAAAAATTCTAAACCTCCCCTACAGTGTTGGGGCTGCGGAGAAGCTCATTATTATAAAAATTGTCTCAGACGGAATAAAAGTGAAACCGTAGCAAATCTGCAGGAGGCATCAACGGTAGGGGACGTGGCGCGTAGTGTACCTCGCATCAATGCAACCCTGGAAGATCGGCAGGTTGATTTTCAGCCTACGATGATCGAGCTTGAAGGTACTTTACTAACCAAACCTGTTTCAATTTTGGTTGATCCAGGAGCAAGTCTGAGTTACATCAGTCCAAAGTTAGTAGAAATAAGTAAATTAAAAGAACAGAAATTTAGGAATTCGTGGCTAGTACAGCTAGCTACTGGGGTGAAACGCAAGATAACAGTGAAGGTTCCTAACTGTGTGCTGGAAGTGGCATAACAACAATTAGAAGTGGATTTAAATATCCTGCCACTGGGGTCTTACGATGTTTTACTGGGAATGGATTGGTTGGAAAGACACTGGACCTTAGTGGACTGTAAAGAAAAGATCATCTCTTTCAGATTGCAAGATGGAACGCAGAAAGAGATTTAAGGAATAAAAAAGCCCATACAATTACGGCCAATAACAACATCCCAGATGGGTAAGTGTATCAGAAAAGGATGTCAGTTGTATGCAATACAAGTAGGATACACAGATTCTAAGGAAAAAGCCCCGATAATGGAAGATATTCCGGTAGTACAGGAATTTCTGGATGTATTTCCAGAAGAAATTCCTGGTTTACCACCCAAAAGAGATATTTATTTTACCATTGAATTGCTGCCGGGAGCCTCACCGGTGTCAAGAGATCCATATAGAATGAGTGTGACAGAGTTAACAGAACTGAAAATACAGTTGCAAGAATTGTTAGACAAGGGCTATATCCACCCAAGTGTGTCTCCTTGGGGAGCACCAGTTCTTTTCGTTAAGAAGAAAGACAGGACATTACGCATGTGTATGGACTACAGGCAGCTTAATAAGCTGACTGTTAAAAATAAATACCCCTTACCAAGGATCGATGATTTGTTCGATCAGGTGAGAGGGGCTAAAGTATTCTCCAAGATAGATTTAAGATCCGGATATCACCAAATTGGGATTAAAGATGAGGATATTTGCAAAACAGCTTTCCGCACTCGATATGGTCATTATGAATTTGTTGTGCTGCCCTTTGGATTAACAAATGCACCAGCAACCTTTATGAGGTTGATGAATGGTATTTTCCATCAATTCTTGGATAATTTTTTACTTATCTTTATTGACGACATACTGGTGTATTCTAAAAGTGAGGCAGAGCATAAGGAGCATTTGCAGATAGTATTGGAAACGTTGAGGAAGCATCAGCTTTATGCTAAATTCAGCAAGTGCGATTTCTTTAAAACATAAATCCAATACTTGGGACACGTCATAACAGCTGAAGGGATAGCTGTTGATCCCGAAAAGATCAAAACCATCATGGAATGGCAAGTACCTCAGAATGTGGCAGGCATTAGATCATTTCTAGGATTATCTGGGTATTATAGAAGATTCATAGAAGGGTTTTCCAAAATCGCCTTTCCCATCACATCTTTGTAGAAGAAAGGCAAGATTTTTAGATGGACAAAAGAATGTTAGGACAGCTTCGAAAAACTGAAACAAATTCTAACTACAGCTCCAGTACTGAAGGTAGCTGACCCATAAAAAGACTATGAAGTCTGTACGGATGCAAGTAAGGAAGGAGTTGGAGCAGTGTTAACTCAAGAAGGTAAAGTGATAGCCTACGAATCAAGGAAGCTGAAGGAACATGAACATAAATATTCTGCTTATGACTTGGAGCTTATAGCAGTAGTTCACGCTCTCCGAGTATGGAGGCATTATCTGCTGGGTAAAAGATTTGTGCTTAAAACAGACCATAGCAGCTTGACTAACTATTTTAAGCAAGAAGATTTGAACTCTAGATAGGCAAGGTGGAATGCATTTCTGAGTGAATTTGACATGGACATTTAGCATGTTAAAGGAAAAGAAAATAGATTTGCCGACGTGTTAAGCCGGAAATTGCACAGTCTGTTTGCTCTATACTTTAACCAATTGGAAAGCCAACTGCTGGAACAATTAAAGGAAGAATCTCAGAGAGATCCAGAATATAAATTTCTGTGGCAGCAAATGGAGAATGATAAGAAGCATGACAAGGCAACAAAGTTTGGAAGGAATGAAGAGTAGGCGTTGACCTTTCGCGGAAAAATCTATGTGCCTAACCGCACCAATCTTAAGGAGTTAATCCTGAATGAATTTCACCGCAGCAATTACGCTGTCCATCCAGGATATCAAAAGATGCTTACAACAATAAGGAAGGTTTATTATTGGCCAGGTATGCGTAAGGACATTGCAGAATATTTAAGCAAATGTTTGGAATGTCAGCAGGTTAAAGCAGAGCATCAGCATCCTGCTGGGCTATTACAATCCATACCCATTTCTGAGTGGAAATGGGAAGTTATCTCCTTAGATTTCATCACAGGGTTACCCCGAACAAAAAAGCAGAATGACTCTATTATGGTAGTGGTGGAAAGATTAAGCAAATCTGCCCATTTTATACCTGTGCAATCTACCTACAAGACGGTACAAATTGCGGATATATTTATGAAGGAGATCTTTAGGTTGCATGGCATACCTAAAATTGTAATTTCAGATTGAGATGTTAAGTTTACATCTGCTTTTTGGAAAACTCTTTTTTCTGGATTAGGAACCCAGATACATTTTAGTACTGCCTACCATCCTTAGACTGATATGCAGACAGAACGGGTAAATCAAATTCTGGAAGACATGCTGCGTATGTATGTGATGCAGCAACCAACCAAGTGGGAAGATTACTTGCACCTGGTAGAATTTGCATACAACAATGGGTATCAGGAATCTCTGAAAATGAGTCCCTTTGAAGCGTTATATGGTAGGCAATGTCACACGCCTATAAACTGGAGCAGTCCCGAAACAAAATTACTGTTGGGACCAGAAATGTTGGTGGAGATGGAAGCAGAGGTAAAAAGAATAACGCAGAATTTGAAGGCTGCGCAAGATAGGCAAAAGGTTTATGCAGATAGAAAAAGGTCCTACCGAGAATTCGGGATAGGAGACCATGTATATGTAAGAATTAAGCCTAAAAGAAGTACTATGAGGTGGACCTCTTGTGCTAAACTGGCTCCTCGATACTGCGGCCCTTTCCAAATATTGGAAAGAGTGGGACCAGTAGCCTATAGATTGGCATTGCCCAGTCATATCCGAGTACACAATGTATTCCATGTATCCTTACTGAAGCGATATGTACATGATGAGAAACATGTAATTCATTGGAAGAATGTTCAGGTAGGAAAAAGGATAGGAATAATCCTAGTTTGAAACTTGAATATCTCTAAATGTACTGACTTGGAAACACTTTTGTTCTTTTTAGGTAGAACCGGACGGAGAGTTTCTGGTAGAGCCACAACACATACTTGATCGGAGGAAAATTGAGCTCCGTAAAAGAATAGTTATCCAGATGAAAGTGCAGTGGAAGCACTTTGGATTGGACGAAGCTACTTGGGAGGATGAAAAATTCATGCAGGAAGCATACCCGGAACTCTTTGCAGAGAAGGGCTGAAACACCGAGGACGGTGTTACTTCCAGGGGGGAAGATGTGACAACCTCATTAAGAGATAAACTAGTTACAACTAGTTAAAAGACTATTGGCTCAATTACTTTTTTATTTTATTTTATTTTATTGTTCTTGACAAGAAAAACTTAAGTTGTAATTGTTTATGACATAAAAGTATTATTTATTTTGTTACTGAGTTAACAAGTGAAACAGGAAATGAAAAGGAAAAACCACTTAAACTGTTGGTGAAGTTTATAAGAATAGGAGGTGGTTGGGAACAGTTGGAAAAAAAGTTACCTACCCTCTGGGATAAAAGGGAATTGCAGGAGAGGGGTAGGGGTTCTATGAATTTTTGGCTTAGGGTTAAGTATTCTCTAAAGCTGGGTGGAAGACTAGTTGAGAATAGCTTCTGCAACCCCTGTGAGCCAGAATACCTGTTTGGTGACTGGATTGGCCATCCTAAGGTCACAACAGAAGAAGATTATCCACTGTTACCCGTGGCACTGTCCAAATTCTGGAGCTCGGGGGCAAGAGGAGGACGTCATTGCCTCTCTTGATGGTTGGGAGGACCACATTTTAAAAGGGATTTTGTTCTTGAACAGATAAGTATCTAAAATCTGGAACTCTGTCACTTACAGGTTAATTGTCTGTTAATTCTTGTTACTAAAATGATAAAGGCACTTAGAATGTTCGTGATTCCTACAGAATAAAGACTGTTCTAGCAGCAAAGTTCTGTGTGCGAGATAGTATTGTATGTGTTGTGGAAAAACAGGCAGCTACTAGCTAACCTGGAATGAAAATACCACTATGAAGTGGGAAAAAGATTTTCATAATAGTCTGAAATAGTTATTTATTTATTTTATGCAAAAAGTGCGAAGTGAATCAGACGAGAAAACTGTGTAAATAGAAATTTCTCTCTTTAATTCTAAGTATTTATAGTTCGACAGAACAAGGACTATGCGCGCTTTTACTATAAGAAAAAGAACTCTGTGAAATTGGTCAACAAAATTGCATATTAAATTGAAATAAACTAGAAGTACATAAGGAAAGAATAGTACCGAGGTTAGAATGCAAAGAGCAAAGTAAACTCTGTGTTTTGATTAGTAAGGCAGGAAAGAAACTGCTACACATGCAATAGAGAAATCAGAAGTACTACCCTCTTCAGACAGTATTACTGTAGAAACATCGAGTGAACCACAAATGAACTTGTGGCGCAGGGTTTGGGTTGGAAACCCTACCCTGCTCCTGTTCGTGTAACTATAAACTATACACAGCCTTTAAAATCGGCGACTGGTGCCGTGGAGCTTAAGTGAAATATATATACAGAATAAGTTCTTCTACTAGCAAAGATTAGTTTTGTACTTAGTAAACCTTTCTCTTGTCATATTTCAAGAAACGCCGAGAAGCTCTTGGCAGGACAAAATTGACATCTTACGAGTCGAAAACCATACAGATTCATACAAAAACTTTAATGCATATAAAGACAAACGCTGCAGTGGCAAGGAGCATGTACATAATGAACATACGAAACCATAAAAGAGAATTTCACTGTGTAACTAAGGCAGTACTTGGTACATTGTCATAAAACAAAATAGAACGATGTAGAAAAACAAATCCTCAGAAGAAAATCTAGTAGTATTCATCTGCATGGTAAATATTATGATCCGGCGAAAGCAGCCGCGGTCGAGCAAGCCAAAGAAAAATAACAACATTTACAGCTAGTTCTTAAACAAAGAGAGGATGCATAAAAATGCTGTAAGCATTTCCGCATGCATGTCATATATCAAAAGAGAAAGAGTAAAAAAAATCTGAAACAACATTTCTTGGAATGAAATAATCCGATAAATTAGACTCGAATAATGAAGTGGTTCAGCCATGGGAATGGCCATCCAAAGAACAGGACCAGTACACAAATCGAAGGTATGCCCAGGCCCATAAGTTACAACGGTAAACTGTACTTTAAGAACAAACTGTGCGTTTACATCCTAGACTCAGTAGAGTCAACGAAGAAGGAATTAAAAATGCTAAACCTTGGTAGCGTAACCCAGAAATCAAGACATGATCCTGTGCAAACCCTCGAAGCTACGACCTTCATCTAAATTGTAGAAAGGGGTACCTGCGAGTAAAGGAGGAGTCGAATTTAATCTCAAGAACAAACCCATAAATCATGAAGAGCAGAAGTTGGGGTTGGAATAACCTGCAAGCAAATAGTTCAGTGAGAAACTGGAAGGAAACTTAACTTCATAAAAACAGACATATACGGGTTAAAGGGCTACACGAAATAGGTTAAAGAGAGTTGGTTGTCTCGTTACCTGTAGACGGAGAGCCGACCCCGCATACCCTGCGCATTCCCTGGAAAACAAAAGAAAAGGGGATTTGAGGAAACTGACATGGCCCTATAAGAGAACTTAACCCATAATATACGTTATAGCCGGAGTTTAAACCCTGCACTGATAGATAAAGGAAAAAGTATGCTTCTTACTTGTAGGGATTACCACCAAAGCGGCGTTGCAGGTTAAAGCTCTCAAATAGAACAATGGAAGCCGCGCCATAACGAGACTGTAAATCAACCTATGTCACCAGGCGAAGTCTCGGAGAATGAGATATTAATCCTATAGATAGTGCAGGATGTAATCAAACTAATTTAAAACAAAAATAGTCTTGGCGAAGCTAGCCTGGAAAGCTTACTTTAAAAACCAAAAGAGATCCGTCAGACCAGTGGGGAGGAAGCTCCGCCTCCTATGCGATGGAGAAGTGAAACAATGACATTCCAGGTCGACAGGCGGGAGAGTTACTGCTGATTTTCCACGCGTTCACCGAGACAAACTCAAGAATTGATTACACCTGTCAACAGAGTTAATAACCCTGTACAGTGGATGCGGAAAGGTCGAGGCACACGCCTCGTGGATAAGAACCAGGAGCCATGTGGCATGATAACAGTCTAAGCAGGACTTGATAATTAAGTTTACCACAAAACGGGAAATCCAAAGAGTAATGCCGGAGCAAATGAAAATTAATTATAAGGTGTCCCGCATAGCCAAACTCCCACCGAGAACAAAGAATTACATCAAGCATTAACATCACAATATCCTTAGCGACCGCCATAATACAGCTGGGACATAATAATCTTAAGACCATAGATTTCCATTCGAAAACTTGAATATATATTTAAACCCATATTGGTGCATGCGAATTATTGGGTATAATTGCATTTAGCGCTATGACATAAGAGTTTTAAGGTTGTAAGATCTGAATTACTCACGGATTGAGACAACAATACTTATGTTTAATTTTTTTTTTTTTTATAACTATGGTAAGTTGATTGTAAATGAATGTGACAGATAGGAGGGCAACAAGGATCAAAATGTGTTTGTGGGTTAAAGCTTCTCGGGGGAGACCTCTTGATATACCAACAACCAAGATATTTTCTGAATCAAAATAACAGGGCACATATTTTTACGTGGAACATTGGAATTTTCTGGTTGTTAAATATATTTTTACTTCTTAATAATATATTTTACATATTAATAATTAAAATTTTAGTTTTTATGAGGTAAATAGAAATATCTATTTTATAATAAAATTTTAAGATTTTTTTGTTTAATTATCAATAATTAATAAATAAATGATAAAATTTTAATTTTTATTAAATATATATGAAATATTTTTAATAAAAAAAAGATTGGTGAAATTTAATAAGTAGATGGTAGGGATTTCATCTTTAAATACTTTTAATAGTAATTAAGATAAAAAAATAAAATTTATCTTAAAAATAGTTATATTTTTTTTGCTTTCCAATTTAATTAAAAATTATTGCAAAATAAAATAAAATTAAAATTATTTATTTATTTATGTATATGAATTATAGTTTTCTAGAATTTAATATTGATAATCCATAATATTAAACTTAATATTATAACAATACATATTTAATAATTAATAATTTTCATTGTGTTATATATATAATAAATTAATAATTTTCATTATGCTATATATATAATAATTTTTTTTTAAATTTTTTATTGTTATAATTATAATAATAATAATAAGATATAATTTAATTGATTTTTATGATATTTTTTTTTTTATATACAAAATGTATTATGAAATAAATATTTTAATGCTATTTAATTTATATAGGTATACTATTTTTATGTTTAAAAGTTTTTTAATCTAAACTATATTTATAAAAAAATATCTTTTACTAATTTTCAAAATATTATTGTATATTTTTAATAACATTTAAACATAATTTTACCAATGAAAACAAATACATTCTTAATTATTCTTTTATTTAATAAAAATAAAAATTGTTAATCATAAATATTATTTTTTCATTAAATTTGATTGCTAAAAAAATATATTTATATATCAAGAAATAAAATATATTATAATTTTTAAATATGTAAAAGAAATTAACAAATTTAAATTTTATATATATTTTAAAATATTTTTTTTTCATAAATAATAGTTATGTTAACTATCTAAATTTTATATTTAGAAATATATATATATATATATATATATATTATATATATATATATATATATATATATATATATATATATTTATTTATTTTCATTTTATATAATAAAATATATTATCACTTGATTCATACTATATTGATAAATCATTTCAAACATTTTGTCTTTCCTTAATATTAAAATTGAAGGAGAATGAACAATACAACTATTAAGTGTTTATTTTATAAGAAACTTTTGAAAATCTAAATAAAATAATTTTATTTTTAGGAAAAAGTGCTTTAGATGTAGAATATTTTTGTATTAATAGAATATTTTACTATATTGATAAATCATTTCAAACATTTTGTCTTTCCTTAATATTAAAATTGAAGGAGAATGAACAATACAACTATTAAGTGTTTATTTTAGAAGAAACTTTTTGAAAATTTAAATAGAATATTCTTATTTTTAAGAAAAAGTGCTTTAGATGTAGAATATTTTTGTATTAATAGAATATTTTACTATATTGATAAATCATTTCAAACATTTTGTCTTTCCCTAATATTAAAATTGAAGGAGAATGAACAATACAACTATTAAGTGTTTATTTTATAAGAAACTTTTGAAAATTTAAATAGAATAATTTTATTTTTAAGAAAAAGTGTTTTAGATGTAGAATATTTTTGTATTAATAGAATATATATATATTTTTAAATAAGTGTTTCGTTATTTGATTTAAATGGGGAATATTTTTGTTATCAAATTGGTTCTAGTTTGAGTGTATTTTAGCTTATTTATTTCTTCCAACACGACAATTTTCATTTTTAACTATTACCATAAAATTTGAATTTACGATTTATTTAACTAATTTAAATCTACTTTGTAATATAATTTAAATCTGAAAATCTTTACAAAAGTTATATCATAATTTAAATCAAGTAATGTAACATCTGTCATATCAAGAATATAATTTTTTTTACCTTTAAATACATTGTAAACTTAAAAGCACTTAAGGATTCTTATTAATACTCTATTAGATATTGCAATACTGCTAACATCATATCTCGTTATTGAATCAATCATATATTATAATACACCTTTGGTAAACTATGACTTTGGAGCGGAATTATTTGTTTGGATCTTTGTGATGATTTAATTCCATATCGGTATGGATCTTTGTGAAGATTTAACTTCATATTTGTATTAGTATTATAGTACAATATTAAACTTTTTATTTTGGTTAATTAATACTCACAAATATCCGCGGCTTCGTTTCTACTGTCAATTAAATTTTCTTGACACTTGGATGTGATCTACACCATTGGTGGGATTTCTATGATCAACGACTGCAATCTTAACTTGGGCAGTTAGGGTAATAAGCTTACCCCCAAACCCTAACCACTCTTTCATTTGCCGTTGCTGCGAGAGCAAATCGAGCTCTACAATTGTTCACTCGGAATGGGTTTCTTCCTTTCGCCTCAGCCTGAAGTCTTGAAGTAAGGATTTTCTGCTAGTTATCCTTGTTTCTTACCACTACTAGTCACACTTTCTGGATTAAATGAACCTTTACATTCTTTTAGGCATTCGAAGCTTAGTCGTTTTGTAGTCTTACAGGCTCGACATTGGTAACAGGATTTCATCACATTTCTATTGCTTCTCGACAGGGTTTGAATTTAGGTTTCCATTTCAGTCACTCTGGGTGTATTTCCATAAGGGAGAACAGTTGCCCAACGACGACGCGGCCACAATAGGTAAGAAAAGAAACAAATATTCTCACCTTCACTCTCCGGTTAATAATCTTTAAAGTTTTAGTTTAAATCACAACCAAATATCGTGGTTTGGTTAATGTTTTTGACTCGGGTCTTCATATTTAAACCCTATTGCATTTGTAAGGTAATTGTTTTAATGCTGCTTCCATGCTCTTGTTTAATTGATTGGATTTTTATTCAATCCAAATCCCAAGTCTTCTAACATATTTTAATTTGTCTTGCAAGTATTTTCGAGACCTCGAATCTCGCCAGCAAACATGTTTTTGTTTAACTACCTACCTTAACTAATGACTATCCGTCCCTTCTTCTTCCAGGTATTTCTGGAACCTATAGAGGGGTCTCCTCTAAGATGTTTCATGTTTTGGTCCTAAATAGGACTACTCTTTGCTTGAGTGTTTAGATGCATTGTTTTGTCTATTTCATGAAGCCACTAAGGGTCTTTCCCACCATGAGTGTAATTTAGCACTTGGTGGACATATTGTTAGATGTATCAGTTGATTTTTTTTGCTATAAGAGCGAGTTTATGACCATAGTATGGTATTTAAATGGACCATGAGACTCTGTTTTTTTTATATTTAAATCGTGAATATGAAGCTTACTCTGGCTCTCTTCCGGTTTGGCTCAAAGATTTGTCTAGTTCATAGTGTATTCATATACTTTTATATTTATTCCAGATCTGGGTTTCGTCAAATATGTCTTTTTCTATGAAAAATAACTATCCATTATGTCTACGGTTATTCGAGTTCTCTTTAAAGTTTTCTTTCGAGTTCATTTATACATGCATGCTATAATCACTATGTTTAGTTAGCTCTTAAATCATTTGGTTCTTCTGTTTTATTATAATGCCTTCAATTACTTAATATAGGTGTACGACAGTCTCCCAGACACTGCGCTCGTACTCGGGCCTGTTCTCTTTTCAGTGGAAATGATCATATTACTTATGAGTTATTTGACATATGGTTTACCTCTTTTTGAGGGTTTTAAGTTTATATGTCTTTCATTGCTTTGGTACGATACCTATTGTGAAGAGAGTTAGCTGTATTGCTATAGAACATAAACATGTTCCTATGTTTTCTTAGTTATATTTGATTTTATACTCAGTAGTAGCAACACCAAGTCTGATTTGCTTTAAAGTTCAATTCCTCTTTTAAGAACAATATTCCCTTCGAGTTATGGTACTACAGATGACCAAACCATCGTTCAGAATGGGTTTTTAATTCTCAAACCCTTAGTTTGTGTAAGATTTTTCTTGTATCTTTATAAGACAGACTGTCTAGTCTGGGGAATTCCCCCCTGGATGGACTAACTATCCATTTTAATTATGCGACCTTTATATTTTCTAGAGAGTTCATTAGTATCTACAGATTCAAACTTGCTATTCTTTACTGTTAGAAGTGATAACTATGCTTTCTTAGAATTCTTTATGCATGTAAATTTTTTTCCTTAATTATATAAAAATCATAAAGTATTCCAGAAAATGTACAACCACTCTGAATTAATTAGATATCTCACTGCCATATTTAGTCTATTTAGCAGTTTTGTAGAAAGATATAGTTGCTATTCTACTGCAATCAATATTCACAGTTTACAGAGATAAACATTCTTAATAAAATCATATTAAAAACCTTTACTTTCTCCCTGTTCTGGGTTTCTAATAGTTATCTCAATTAAGAAAAGCTGATGGTAGCCTCCCAACCACGAGAGAGGCAATTACATCCTCAAATCCCCCCGTGCTTGATGGCAGGTTACCCTACCAAACCCACATGCCCACTCTCTCTATGCATATAAAAATGCATGCAACCAATTTTGTCCTCAATTTCAAAATTCTAATATGGAAAACTTAGAAATATATACAGAAGCTTTAATATCTCAAATATGAGATTTGAGATATTAAATTAAAATCCTGATGGTTATAAACCCCATATCCCAAACATACACGGAAGCATTTCTTTTCCTTAAAACCCCTTGGTTATAAATCATAGAAATAACCCACTTTATAAAATGTGAATCAATACAATTTAGAACCCCAAATCTTCGCTCTCTCTTATATTAATGTCCATTCGATTTCATGTTCCATTAATCCATACCTTGGTTTAAATTACTCGAAGGTGCCAACGATAGCCAACAATATAAGGGCTCTTAATCCTACCACCCAACATTTCATTAACATAATTTTTCGACCTTGGTTTAAAACATAAACCATCACACATTTAATATTGGGTCCCACAGCACATTCAAACCATATATGATAACAACACCATAACTTTATTCCCGTTAACATTCGTGCAATTAAATGATGCAAATGTCGTCGATCTCCGATGGCTAGAAATCGAACGGAAATCACATTTTTTTCATCACTGAGATTTAACATGAAAATAATTTGCGAAATAATCGATTTTAAAATACTGCCTATGCCACGTGTTGGACACTGACCACTATCACATAGTTTTCTGTGAACCCATTTACCATTTATTTGCAATGCGAATACCGCTGGTTTTCTTTCAAAACCGCTTCTTCATTTGCACAAATACATTGCTCTATTTCTATGACTCTAATCTGTCTTCAATTTATGGGTTCAATGACAATACTTCGACACCTTCACTTGGATTTCATTAGCTCGGGTTTCACCCTATCATATCTCACGATCCTACTTTCATTCTTCTGCATTCGTCCTCATACATAGTGAACCAATTAACAATTCATCACATAATTTCACTGCGTCATCAACTAATTCGAATCCGCTCTTTCTCCTTTCAAGGATGGGATCGATTTCAACCCTACACCAACCTGGTTAACAGAACTAATTCAATCCGATCTCACTTAGAATAAATTGACTTGAATCCCTTCCGTGCATTTCTTTTATGCAAAGTTTAAATTACTGTATGATGGCTTATACACAAAAATCGAACCCCTTCAAATCTTGTCTTCTCCGCCTTGATTTCTGTGAATCGACTTCATAGATATCGGCTCAACAAACAGAGTTCCTATCTCAACCGATATCGCTCCAAGAAAATAGAGGGTTCAATGAAAGATCTAATATATTGAATAATCAAATGCCAACATAGTTGCGGTTTTCATCGAAAGGATTAAGACTTCATGGATTCTCTGTATTTTGGTTTTAACACAAGAAGTGGTATTGATTTATGCAAATCAAAAACCAACAATCCTCTACGCCAACCATATCAATATCAAAATGAGTCTCTGATACGATTAGAGTCCCTTCGCACAGGATAAATGCACATTTAAATTTACACAGACTTAGAACGGGAATTCAGATACGTTCGAACCATAAACTTTCACACAAAAATTAAATCAACAATAGAGGAAAATTGTGAAATCGATCACCCTGTGATCGATTCATAGAATTTTACAGCCACCATTTAATACGCAATCTTATATAGTAACTCCACACACTATAGAATTCATAACTGAATACAAACTCAGAACTATATTCTTTATATCTGCAACCACAGTAATTACATCGGAATCCTTACTCTTCAGGCCTGATCTTCAACTCGATGGCCCTTCTCCCTCACTGCTCTACCTCTGAACTGCCATATGCCCATAGGCTTACATTTATACCAATTTAATGGTGAATCGATTCAGCTCCCAAAACTCTTAAAATTCCCAAATCCTAAATCTAGACTAAATCCCTAGATTTGTGGAAACTGACTCCAACTCATTCCTATTCTGCAGTCTTTTTAAATCTCTAATCTCTTCATATGCCCAATTAATCATTCGAGAGTAGTTACAATTCTCTCTACATTTAATTAAAATTAATTATAATCCACTAAATTCATTACATAAAATCTAACTCTCTTGAAAACTAAAAACCCCTAAGTCTAAAAAAAATGCATGGAATTTGTTTTAGCCTAATGCCCCTGCATCAGACTCCCAAGGTTAAAATTGATCATGATCTCTTGATCATGTGCTCTTAAAACTTTGCCTCTTGGGTCCCATACTTTTCTTTGCTGTTGTCCATCAACCGCATTATTCTTCAACTGCACACTTCCAGGTTTCCATATTTTGTTCTGCAACTTGCCTCCAGCTATGCTTTCACATTTTGTTCTTGTTTTTCTTTTGCTAGAATTTCTTTGTTTTCTTGCTGCTGTCTGCTGCTTCTGAGACACCTTCATCATCAGTCTTTTGATGCTTTCAATCTATTTGTCCAATTTATCTTCTGTTTGGAAATTTCTTTGCCTTTTGTTGTTGCCTTCAATTTCTATTGCTGCCAACACTGCTGTTGTTACTGTCTTCAAGAATTTTGCTGCTGCCCCTGTGGCTATTTCCTCCATTGTTGCTGTAAATATTTCCCTCATGGATGTTGCTGCTGCTGCCAATGTTGCTGCCTCCCAAACTTCCTGGATATCTCTTAAGATATCTCCCTCTGCAACATTCTTTTGCTCATCACCTGCACATTTACTTTTAAAAAGTAAATTATCCTTCAGTTCTCTAACTACAGTAATATAATCATCCATTTCTCCTTGAGTACTAGTAAGCATGATTAGATTCTCCAAACTAGTATTTGCTCCTATTCTTTTCACAGCTTCAAGCATTTCCACTCTAGTGTCTACAATTTCATTCTCTTCTCTAAATGTTTTCAGCCAACAATTCAACCATTTATTCTCAAGCATTTTTTCAATATGCTGCAAACTTGTTTCGACATATTCTTCTTCTTCTTCCTTGAAAATGTTCAGTAATTGTCCTCCACCCTCTTGATTGCTTCTGGTGGTCGAATCAAGTTCTTCAAATCCTGCATTTTCAACTTCTATCAGAATATAATTATGATTTTCCATCACTGTAGCAGTTCCAAAAGTCTGCCCTCCAGTCTTCTCTTGGTTATTCAGACAAGCCAACTCTTCCTTGTCATCAACAGTAATAACAAGTTCCTTCACATGAGACATGATTGCCTCACCTTCCTTCTTCTGCAACAATTCATCTGTATCCAAGACAACTCAAAAAGATGGGTTGTCTTCTGCAATACCTGTCAACACAGCCAAAATGTCAGTTTCAAAATCATAAGACCCAATGGTCTCACTTGATGATTTAGGCACCAATTCTTTCCTCAACAATCATAGGTCTCTTCCAAGACTCAAAAAGTCTTCACTGTCTTCATTCCTTCGCATCTTCACATTCTGCAATCCCCAATTTTGAAATTGAGGTTCTCCCTCCTGCATTGAATCCTGTTTATTTAGCATAATCTCCAGCAATCCAAGTTCTTCATTCCATGGATTAAAGTCTTCCACAGAATTTTCCTCCTCCTTTATTTGACTGTCCAGTGGTGTCAAATTTTATTCAGCATCAACAAAATCTACATCCATAAAATAATTGTTAAAAAATTCATAAGGCCTCAGTGCCTTTCTTTCCTCTGCCATCATTTCAGTATGTTGTCCTGAAATTCCTTCCTTCTCTATCAACACATTAGTATGCTGATTCACTTTTCCCAAAGAATTCTCTGAAGAACTCCCAAGACTGTCAGCAAGTCTTTGTCCTACATCATCTGCTCCCATGATGTTTCCCTGTTCACTATAGTGAACTCTGCCTTCTGCAATCTCCCTTTCATACTCTGAATTCTCTAGCAAATATTCCAGAAATGCAATTTCTTTGTGGCATTGTTGAAGTATTTCATCATCATTTACTATCCCTGCATTCATACACAAAATTTCAATTTTTAAACCACAAGCTTCAACAACCTCAAATGGTGTTTCACATATTAGTTCTTCAAACTGATCCCCTCCTTCTTCATTCACAAGAATTTCTTCCTGTGCTACAACAATTTCCATCATAAATGCATCACTGCTTCCTTCAGTCAAGAGACATTTTCCAACATTGCATTTTACTTCAAAGTATTCATCTTCTAAGAGATACTTCTTCATACTTGTGACAGATTCACAAGATTGCTCATCCTCCTCTGTAAAACCTGTAATCACCTCACAATTGTCAGATTAAAAAATAAAAGGCTTTACATCATCCAGCTGATCTGGATTTTTCCAATAACTCAGGAAATCGTCAATAATTTCCTCTTCAGCAAGACAAACTTCTTGTTGTCTTAAACCTTCACCATGATTCACAGGATCTTTTGTGGATCTCCATTCTTCATCTGCACCAATGGCTTCACTCTGTTCTGCTTCACACTCAAAAATTTCCATTTTCAACTCAGCTGCTCTGAGTTCTGCACATCCCAACTGTACATCCATCCTCTGTCCAAGCTTTCTCAGCTTCTCTGCAAACTTCATGTTCTCTTGCTGTTCTCTTCTCTGTTGTAGCCTTGGCCACTTTACTCTCTTCTTCATGATCCAACCAACTCTCTAGCTTTCCTCTATCATCATTTCCAGTTTATTAAACTGTTCTATGATCTCAGCTACCTCTTTCTAATATTCTGCATCAGTCAATTTCTTCCTCATGCCATTTTTCCTAGATTCTTCTTCCTCTTTTCTGTTGTGGCCTCTCTCTGAACCTCTGCTATCTCTTATATGAATTTTGGAAGTCATCTTCTCCTCCATGATTTCCTCACTCATAAGCTGCACCAAGCCTCTGCAACAACAAGCTCTCCTGCTGCCACTTACCTCACCAATCCTTTCCTTCGGATCTGGTCTTTTGGCAAGCACTGGCCCCCTATCTGCTGGAACCTTCTGAGCACTCTCTTCTGCTCTCTCTAGGCTTCACTTTGCAAATTTTAGAACTCATTCAACCTCTATTGAATTTCCTCAAGGTTCTGCCACACTTTCCATTTCACTTTAGAATCCTCTGCTGGACTCTTTCATCATTTCTCTCAAAGCTGTGATCTGCTTTTGCTGAGATTTCTTCAATTGCCTGCAATCTGAATTCTGCAAACAATTCTTCAAACCAGAGTTAAACACTGCTCATCGACTCACCTTCTAAGATCCTTGAGTGATCTTGTTGTTCCTCTCACCTGCACTGCATCTCTATATGCTGCAATCTTTATCAGTTCCAAAATCTGATCTGTTTTTATCACACATGCAATTAATTCCAAAAACTTGAACCTTCAAAGAGCTATTCCAGCTTTGATACCACTTGATGGCAGGTTATTCTGCCAAACCCACATACCCACTCTCTCTATGCATATAAAAATGCATGCAACCAATTTTGTCCTCAATTTCAAAATTCTAATCTGGCAAACTTAGAAATATATACGGAAGCTTTAATATCTCAAATCTGAGATTTGAGATATTAAATTAAAATCCTGATGGTTATAAACCCCATATCCCAAACATACACGGAAGCATTTCTTTTCCTTAAAACCCTGTGGTTATAAATCATAGAAATAACCCACTTTATAAAATGTGAATCAATACAATTTAGAACCCCAAATCTTTGCTCTCTCTTATATTAATTTCCATTCGATTTCACGTTCCATTAATCCATACCTTGGTTTAAATTACTCGAAGGTGCCAACGATAGCCAACAATATAAGGGCTCTTAATCCTACCGCCCAACATTTCATTAACATAATTTTTCGACCTTGGTTTAAAACATAAACCATCACACATTTAATATTGGGTCCCACATCACATTCAAACCACATATGATAACAACACCATACCTTTATGCCCGTTAACATCTGTGCAATTAAATGATGCGAATGTCGTCGATCTCCGATGGCTAGAAATCAGACGGAAATCACATTTTTTTCATCACTGAGCTTTAACACAAAAATAATTTGCGAAATAACCGGTTTTAAAATACTGTTTATGCCATGTGTTGGACGCTGACCACTATCACATAATTTTATATGAACCCATTTACCATTTATTTGCAATGCAAATACTGCTGCTTTGTTTTCAAAACCGCTTCTTCATTTGCACAAATCCATTGCTCTATTTCTACGACTCAAATATGTCTTCAATTTATGGGTTCAATGCCAATTCTTCGACGCCTTCACTTGGCTTTCATTAGCTCGGGTTTCAGCCTATCATATCTCATGATCCTGCTTTCATTCTTCTGCATTTGTCCTCATACATAGTGAACCAATTAACAATTCATCACATAATTTCACTGCATCATCAACTAATTTGAATCCGCTCTTTCTCCGTTCAAGGATGGGATCGATTTCAACCCTACACCAACCTGGTTAACAGAACTAATTCAATCCGATCTCACTTAGAATAAATTGACTTGAATCCCTTCCATGTGTTTCTTTTATGCAGAGTCTAAATTTGCTATATGATGGCATATACACAAAAATCGAACCCCTTCAAATCTTGTCTTCTCCTCCTTGATTTCTGTGAATCAACTTCACATATATCGGCTCAGCAACAGAGTTCCTATCTCAACCGATATCGGTCCAAGAATATAGAGGGTTCAATGCAAGATCTAATATATTCAATAATCAAATGCCAACATAGTTGCCGTTTTCATCGAAAGGATTAAGACTTCATGGATTCTATGTATTATGGTTTTAACACAAGAAGTGGTGTCGATTTATGCAAATCGAAAACCAAAAATCCTCTATGCCAACCGTATCAATATCAAAATGAGTCTTTGATACGATTAGAGTCCCTTCACATAGGATAAATGCGCATTTAAATTTACACAGACTTAGAACGGGAATTCAGATACGTTCAAACCATAAAATTTCACACATAAATTAAATCAACAATAGAGGCAAATTGTGAAATCGATCACCTTGTGATCGATTCACAGAATTTTACAGCCACCATTTAATACGCAATCTTATACAGTAACTCCACACACTATATAATTCATAATTGAATACAAAATCATAACTAGATTCTTTATATATGCAACCATAGTAATTACATCAGAATCCTTACTGTTCAGGCCTGATATTCAACTCGATGGCCCTTCTCCCTCACTTCTCTGCCTCTGAACCGCCATATGCTCGTAGGCTTACATTTATACCAATTTAATGGTGAATTGATTCAACTCCCAAAAATCTTAAAATTCCCAAATCCTAAATCTAGACTAAATCCCTAGATTTGTGGAAACTGACTCCAACTCATTCCTATTCTGCAGTCTTTTCAAATCTCTAATCTCTTCATATGCCCAATTAATCATTCGAGAGAAATTACAATTCTCTCTACATTTAATTAAAATCAATTAGAACCCACTAAATTCATTACATAAAATCTAACTCTCTTGAAAACAAAAAACCCCTAAGTCTAACAAAAATGCATGGAATTTGTTTTAGCCTAATGCCCTTGCATCAGTGCTCCTCACTAGAGTAGGATTGAATAATGGTTCTACTGGAGAAAGACCTCAAGACCTCTGTCCAACCTCTTCTCCAGTGTCAGGTTGCAGAGTTCCACTGATTTACACCATCTCTAGACCACTCTCAACTTACAACCCTCTGGTTGTTCTCTTATCATTACAAATAACCCCTTTTCCTCTCAGGGATTTCCCTTTTATCCTAAGAGGAAAATGTAAAGATCTATAACTGCTTTAGTCTAACTAGTCTAGAATCTTGGAAATTTTACCCATCAGTTTATGGAAACCACACCATAAAATAATTCTTTATTCAAAAGAAAAATAAATCTTGTTCATCACTTGATTTACTTACTCGTTAATCCTCTTTTACTTAGAAAGTCCAATGTATAATTTAAAGTAGTATAAAAAATTAATCCGGGTGTTACAAGCAAGCCTTCCAACCACAACCTATAATTGAAAGAGGTTTTCAACATGTAAATAATTTATTAGCTTCTTCCCCATGCTCTACCCAACTTATCCAAATTATATGTTCTTTTGAACGACTAACTCGTAAAACTTTGATAGATACCTTACAAAAACATCCAATATTCATTTTTAGATAAATACTTAAAAGAAAAAACAATGAGTGTTCATTTTTAAAATCATTGTGATTGATCCTTGATCGGGGTGGCACGCGGGAGAAGGGAGACATGAGGTGGCATGAGATGACGTGCACCACATGGTCACTCGATAATAAAGACGACAGACGTCCCAAGGGGTAGTACCATCACACACAGCTTATAATGACTACCGATGATTATGGTGGGGTCCAACTAACCCTGTCAGAGAAGTTTGGAAATATACGTCGGCGCATGAAGGGGTTTATGAAAGCATCAGTAAGGAAGGGAGGCATCATTTTCTGGCATAATTCTGAAGAAGGAGGTGCAGGTGTAGTGTGAAAGAAGGTTGGATCTCTATGCCCTCATCTAGACACCTGGTACATGGTATATCTCCTTACTATGTATGTCGAGGCCTACTTAATCATTCTTTTGGTCTGTTGCACAACAATTGTCTGTGATGAAATGTTTCCTTCTCAATTGGAATTCTATAGTTCATTGTCAGGTTTTCGATGGAGGTTGTCAAACCTTTGTGGGATTGCATGGCACTCAATGCTACAGTCATTTTTCAAATTATGTTTACAGTTATTTCTCGAATTATGGTTATTATGTTTGCATAGCCTTGACTTGAGGGGATTTAGGTTTATTTGCTTTTCCGCCTCTCTGTTTAAGTCATTTGGATATTGTTTCTGTGGTTCTTGGCTCAAGGGCCTTTGCTGTTAATCCATCACTTCAATTTCCCTGCCACTGTGGTCTTCAGTCTTCCTGTACCCTGAACATTGTATGTAATGACAGGGCGCATGCCTTAGAGTCTCAGAACTATGAGTTAGAATGCATGGCTAAAAACAACTACCCTGCTAATGGTGCTCGTCACAATTATGTCTCTGGACCTGTTCTCCCTCAATTATTTTGTCATGTGGCTGGTTCTCTATTGGGATGTGGGTGAATCTTTGTGTCCTAAGGTTTCAACATATTCTTAATAGTTCAAACTCTGATTATAGAGATTGCAGGGAGGTTTATAAGGGCATCTGGCTGATTGGGTCGAAATATTATCCTCATTGTTTGTGGGTCTATAACCTTTGGGTGTTGAGGTATTTCAACTTATGAAAAAGGTGAGCATTGGGACACCATGCCCTCAATTACATCACATTTCCATGCAAATATCCTAACATCCTCTTCGTCTATTGGAGTTCAAGTGTCGATGTCTCACCATGCACTTCCATCCTTATCAAAATAATGCTTACAATTCCACCACCCTCAGAAGGGAGAATGTGGACAACTATTACTTTATTGATTGCCAGAATGTAACGCCCGGTATTGTGGGTCCTTTTTACTGTTTCTTGGATTAGAAAATTATTGAATTTTTTTTGCGATACACAGGCCTCCATAAATTATCTATAGGTGTTGCTCAACCACTGGCCAAGGATTTACTACAACACTGTTAGTGGTCACAGTGGTTGGTACTTTTGCATAAATATATTGTTAAAGGACAAACGACCAAGAAAGAGGCCAAGGATAAGGGTAACTAGAAACAAACCAAGTCTACTATAGGGCCCAGTATACGAGGAATAAAATCAAGCAAATAGGTCATGGAAAACCTCTTCGATGCCTCTTCTGTTGGTACTCCTCCATAGGTTTGGAATCTTATCGCTGGATGGGAGAGAGACTGTAACACCAAAGAGGAAGGAGAAATATAGGTGAAAGAAGTTGATTTCCTTAAAGACCCTGGTAACACAAGAGGTAGATTGTCTCTATTTTACCAGTCTATTCACACATACTGGACACTTAAATGCATTCTGACCAAGGCACTCATGAGTATACAAGAAATTGGAGGAGACCCAAAAGTCGTTTTTGTTTTGCAAGACATAAAAAGAGAGATTCAAGAAATCTGTGTGTCTTAGCAACATGGGATTGTTCGTCTTGGCCACATAGATCGTCAGCTGCAAACCATGCATTAGGTGGACATGCCCGGCTCAAGCGTAAAGGATCCGAAACCCATTGAATCTTCAAATGATTGACACAGTATTTCCTATGGTTTTTTTATATGTATTTTGTGGATAACATTTACTATTTGCAGTTAGAATATGTTAGAGATAGTAAACTAGACATAAATTATAGTAGAAGGTTTAAAATTTTCCAATATTGGATGGCTTATAACTCTTTAAGGTGGCCGACAAACTTGTTTTCCTTCGGGCAGGTTGAGGCCATCAAGTTTTGATATGTAGTAACCTGTTGCTTTTTTTATTAATAGAAAATAGAAAGGCACTGCTAAACTTACAAAAAAAAATCATTGTGATTGATGACTCATTGTTCTTGCAAGGGTGAGAATCTCTGGAAAGTCTTATTATTTCCATTTATAATTATTAGCGTCACAGTTATTAAAACTATAGGGTACACATGCACATTGAAAAAAAATTCTTTTGGAGGAGGGTAGTACAATTATTTTAGAGTAGTTCAAAGATAGCAGTATAATTGTTTCTAGTTTAGTTTGTTATAATGTTATTATATTTGTTTTTAAGTTAAATTTGGTTTGGTATACTAGTTAAAATTTAGTAAATAAAAAATATTTACTATTTATTTTAAAAATTTTATGTGATTGATGAGTGACTTATGTTATACAAAACTATAAATATTTTGATATATTAATCTTTTTAGGTTGAGTGACTGTCATTATTACCATTTTATAATTATTATTATTAGTATTAAAATTATTAAAACAATAGGTTATATATGCATATTAATAATTTTTTTGAAAAATTATATAGATTTGTTGAAATTATAAGTTTGAATTATGAAATTATTATAACATGAATATTTGAATTTTGGTTTCTGTGATCCATATCAAAATAAGATGAAGAACCAAATATTGGCATCAAATCCACAGTGGATGAAGAAAGAGATAAATGAAAAGAAATTTTAGCTATTATAATACAACAATTAGATTTGACTAAATAACTATGATTTATTAGTAAATAATCTTTAATATAAGGAAATACTTGTTAACATATAGTTGTTAATATTGAATTAAGGAAAATAATTAATCAAAATAATTTTTTTTTTTTAATGAAATGAATATCTAAAATAAAAATAATATTTGGGTCAAACTTAAATAATCCAAAACAATTAATTCTAAAAAATTAAAAATAAATAAAAATAATAAATGGTCAAACTTAAATAAAGAATGTTTTGGTCAAACCTAAAAAAACAAAAACACTTATATCTATATATATGAGTGAAACCTAAATAATCAAAACAATTGATTCTAAAAACTTAAAAATAAATAAAAAGTAATAAATGGTCAACAAAAAAAATACACAAATAAATAAAATTAAAATCAATCAATAATCAATAATGAAAAAAATAAAGTAATTAATCGTTTATTAGTACTTAAAAAAATACAAATAAATAATAAATATTAAACATCAAGAAATTAGGAGGATAAATAAATAAATAAATAAATAAATAATAATAATAATAAATAAATAAAAACTTAAGAGGAAATGACAAGGATCTGCTAATTTTCCAGCCATTATCTCTATTCAGATTGCTTGTCCTCCTTTCAATCTCTATAGCCTCCCTAAACTTACGGTGATGGAAATGATCTATCATAGTAATGACCTAGATGTCTTCAATGCAGATGTGGTGTTTTATATTTTCTACTTGTTATGCTAATGTCAATGAGTGGGTCCTTCCATGTTTGATGTCTGTCGCATGTTCTTGAATCCTTTAATTTATTGAGTGACCAATTTCACCAACATAGGGTGTCCCACATGAACACACAATTACATAAACACCTTTCATATTCTTAGGGTCCACCAAGTATTTTACAGATCTTAGGGAACTTTAAATGGTGTTAAGGGGCCTAAAAGTGGAGGGAACCTTGTGCTCTCTTAGGATCCTTGTAATCTTGTCAACGGTCCCTTGGATTAAAAGAAGGTGCATGATTTGAACTTAGATAGGAACGAAACATACACTAGTAGAAAATGATGAAATTAGTGACTAGGTGACCAAAAAAGTTAGTCACTGCATTTATTTCAAGTGAATTACTACTAAATTTGAGCAATTTTAAGTGACCAAACTAAAAATGACTAACTTAAATGACTAATTTAGTCTAGGAATAAAATATACGACTAGATAATAAGTGACTAAACTAAAAACGACTAACTTCAATGACTAATTTAGTCTAGAACTAAAATATATGACTAGATAATAAGTGACTAAACTAAAAGCAACTAAATTAAATGACTAATTTAGTTTAGGACTAAAATATATAAGTAGATAATAAGTGACAAAATTAATAATGATTAACGTAAATGACTATTATAGCCCAAGAATAAAAATATGACCAAATAGCAAGTACAACAAGTATATGAATTAGTCATTTATGTTAGTAACTTTTAATTTTGTCACTCCGGAAATGAAAAATTCAATTTTGATACCGAAGTGTCACATTTCACTACAGGGGTCTCTGAATCCATCTGCAGTGTTAAAATTTAGAGACAAAGAGGTCTTTGAATACCCTTTTGTCTCTAAAGTTTAACACTAGAGGGTTGTTTCTACTCTCACCTTAGCAATGAATCCTCTCACTTTGGATTATGTATTGAATTTTGGGGATATCCCAAAGCACAAATTTATGGGGTCCTTTGTGTGACTAGATCACTAGCACTGAAAACCATTTCCCTCCTCATATACATTATGATACGTATAAAATGTACCCTCAAACATGGTTAAATGTGCTCTTTATACACTTGTAAGCATCATATGTGATTTGAAAGCCTCCTAATTTATTCAACGTATATAAATAGACGCGATTCTTCTTAACGACTATCACCACCACCACATTTTCACCCAAATTTAGTTTTTAACAATTAAATATATAAGTATACATAAAATTAGAAGGGCTTTGTATTAATGCGGAATAAAGACTTGAACATAGGGAAGTGGTCCATGGTCGCAATTAATGTTATTAATTTGGAAGAACATAATAAAATAAAATTAAACAAATCAAATAATTCCATCTACTTATTTGAATTAACAATTTATAATTCCATCTAGTTATATGAAATTAACAATTTACAAGGTGCAAGGGATATAAATCTTCCACCATGCATGCTAGTATCTTAAGGTCCACTCTTCATGTTACAATATCACTTGTGATCTTTTCTTCCTCTTGTAATTGTCTTAAGAATTTATTTCCATATCTCTATATCAACATCTATTTAGTCTTTTGTTTTTTTAATTATTTTAGTTTAGAGAGATTTTTTTTGACTATTTGCTTAAATTTTCTTAACAACATAGAAAATAAAAAAATTTATAAAAAGCAATAAAACAACATTGTTTTTTTTTAAATTATTTTTGTTTAAAAATATTTGCTTAAATTTTCTTAACAACGTAGAAAATAAAAAGAATTATAAAATTCAATAAAAAAACAAACATTGTTATTTCAATTATTTTAGTTTAATTTTTTTTTTTTTTTTTTTTTACTATTTGTTTAAATTTTCTTAATAACAATTTTTTTTTAAATCAATTAAATAAAATAAAATAAAATAAAAAGACTATTTAAAAAAAATTAATATGCTTCATTCTAACAACATATACCACCCTTTTAAAAAAAAAAAGAGAAAAATGAATAAAAAAAAGGACTATTTAAAACTCATGCAATGTGTGAAATCTTAAAATTATACCATTTTCTTCATTATTCATTTGTCACCGAATTAAGAGTTCAAAGCGCACTATTTGTTTTTTTAAGTGATCTCGATTTTCCTTTCTTTTTTTTATATTTCCCTCCAACTTTTTTTAAGTGATTTCGATTTTTTTTGTTTTTATATTTCCCTCCAAGCATTTAATAATTTGGTGGGAATTTAACGAAGTTTAAAATTCCATGGTTTTCCTGCAGGGCCGTAAGGTAATCATGTCAGACTCTATCCTTGGCCTTCCAGATGGTCTTTTCACAGGGTAAGGTATTAATCTCCACTTTTGAATCCCAAATACTAAAATGCATTTTCTAAATTTTAATTAATCCTAAACCCTGAATGCGGTTAGATTTCGATTGATCTCAAACGCTGAATGCATTTGCTTGGAATAGGGTCTTTTATTTTGAATGTGGTGTTCTAATAAATTTTGGGTAAGGTTCCGCAGGATGACCATGGAAAACTGGGCGCGTTGAAGAAATCTGGGGGCGTTGAAGAGTGGAATGGATCCAGCGATGGCAGGGATAGAATCTCAGTTCACTCAGTCTCTTCACTGTCAGATAGTGAATGTTAGAAGATAGCAGAGGATGTTGGAGGAAAAAATGGGCAACTCACAGAGGGCATTACCTTTCGAATGTCGATGAAGTAGTGAGTCGTTATTCAATGAAACATCAAGCAACACTTCTAGTACCAGCCCTAATTCTACTTTTGCTTTTCTTCCTGTCTCGTCCCCTTGGTTTCAAGTAAGGATGCAATGTCATATTTTAATATACTCCAATGGAGGAATACGTACGTTTGCGTATGCACTTGGTCTCTATGAATTTGTTCTGGAAACATATCTTATCACCATCGAAGCTCACATTGGAAATGGGATATGTCTCCAAATACAAGGTCTCATGCCGAGGCATTTGAATGTTTTGATGTAGAAGCTCTTGCGCTTGAGCCCCAGAATGCTTGTGCTCTCACGCACTGTGGAGCTTTTTACAAAGATGAAGGACACTTCTAAATGCAGTAGAGGTTTGTTTCTCACATCTGACACTATTGGTGGGTTTTTTCATTTTTCTGTACTTATTTTTTTGTGTTAATTGTTGTTTGAGCTTCTTTATAGTAGTAAGTTTTTTATATTGTATTTTGAAACCGAATGCATTTGAATAGTACTAGCCGATTAACCATAATATATCTACAGTAACTATGGTACATGTTGCCCATCGCTTCTCAAGGATGAAGTATATAAAAAATTTGTGACTGTTTCTAATAGTTTGAATGGTTTTCAAGTTGAGAAGAACATGATTTGTTGTTTGTTGCAAAAGAAAATCCACTGAAATGTAGTAGTATTTTAAAAAAGCTAATGCTTTTGGCAAGTATGGGTTGCCTTTGGGATGAAATTAGCAAGCTATATCGTACAAAGCCTCAACTTTTTATATGGATAGTTCAGAGACAACACTGTATTCTACAGTGCATGTTCTGTAAAACCTGGGACTAAGAAAGGAAAATATAGGTAACATTATTTTAAATTATCCTGAGATTTCTTAGATGGGACCCAATAAAATCCATGGCAGAAAATTTAGATTTTGCAAGCGTTGGTTTGGATCAAAAGGAGATGACAAAAACAGATTTGAGTCATCCTCGCTATTTGCATGAGAACTTGATCAAGTTGATTGAAGATATTAATTGCACTGGGCTTGAGAAGCAGGGAATTGTTGTGTCTATCAGAGAACATCTAAAAAACACAATGCTCATGACTCCATTGTCTAAGGTTTCTTCAGAAACATTTCAGAATATCCCTTCTGTACAATCAGAACTTGTCCATAAAAAGAGATGATCAAGTTTTCCGTGGCTCTAAAAGAGAATATTTGAAAAGCACAATGCACGTGACTCGACTGTCTAAATTTTCTTAAAAAAATTCAGAATACCCTTTCTCGAGGATCAGAACTTCTATGTGGAAGAGAAGATCTCAATGTCAGTGATGCTAAGCTCAGAGATTCACTAGGCACCCAAGAAATAAATATCACTAAAATTTTACAAGAGCCAATTCAGAGACACAAGCCAAACCTTTGGTAGAAATTAGGCTTGATACATTACCCTGAGTTGACGTTCAAAGATGCTAGAATGATTCGTTGTGGAAGCAATAAGCTGCAGGAGAGGTTAAGTTGTGTTTTGAGACTTGTGTTACCTTTCAATGATGTTTGTCAAATGGTGAGGACAAGACCAACATTGTTGAGTAGAAGTTCAGATTTGATCCAAAAGAAATTCGATTTTCTTTGTATTACGACATTTAACCCACTGCAGGTTCTTCCATCATTTCCAAAATATTTCACCTTTGATCTTGAGGGTAGGATCAAACCAAGATACAAAATGTATGCTTGGCTTAAGAAAAACAATTTTCTTAAGAAAGAGTGTGGTGCCTATACCATATTTACACTACCAGAGAGAATATTTATTTAACAATACGTTAACTACCACCCTGAAGGGAGCAAGTATTTCAGTATTTGCAAGCTTGATAAAGTAATGTCCAGGACTCCATTGTCTAAGGTTTCTTCGGAAAATTTTCAGAATCTCCTTTCTGGAGGACCAGAACTCCTCCGTAGAAGAGATGATCTAAATGTCGAAGATGCTAAGTTAAGCTCATATAGAAATGTGAAAATTACATGATCTCAATTTTGAAAAAAAGAAGAAGACTATGTCAGTCCTTATACATTCTATTGACCCAATTTTTGGGATGGCAACATTAGACCTGTGAAGTTTCATCAATGTCAACTTTTCAAAAAATTATTTTTAATGTACAAATCCTTTTTAAGGAATCCCTACATGCTATCATATCAATCAATGCTGATGCCATGGCATGGACATCTACTAACTCATGGGGTCACACTTCTACAAACGTATTGTAAATTTTTGTAGATGTTCTATGCTTGATGCAACTTTACTTTTATACCCGATATCAAACAACAATCACATAAAAAAGAAAGTAAAATGCTGATAGAACATACCAATAGATCAACAGAAGACAAGCCAAAAATACACTTAACTTGATCAGCAAAATATATGTGATGTGGTGCGTTACGACAGTCAACATGATGCTTCAACTAGCAAAGTCTTTGCATGGTCAGCCAACCAGAATGTGTCACACAACCCTCTCGGACAGCTCTATACAGTTAACCCAAAGTCAAAAAAATTCAATGCTATGCAGTCAATGGTCAACGCAAAACCAACAGCAGCAAAAGTCAATGCAGCCAGGTCAACGTCAATGTTCAACCTCGATTTTTGTGCCAAAAAGTACGAACTGCAGAAATTAGAATTTTGGGCAGTCAAGTTGACCATGCATTGACCAAAGTCAATTCTGGTCAAATCTGCGCTGAAACCCTAGGTCAAAAATAGGAAATTATTTACTGCAATCTCCCACGTGTGAAAGAAGAAGAGCCTCCAAAATGATGATCGAATCAATCAGATGCAGAGAGAGAATGTGTGATGAGTGATGATGGAAATGACCTCCAACATTAACCAATTTATATCCATCTGTGAGGGTGTGTGACACATCTGTTGGGGTTTAAAGCCTACATTATAATTCTGGCTGACCTTGCACATAAGTGGAATTAATTCAAAATAAATGTTCAGCTCATCGGATCAAGATGATCTTTAGATTGATCTTGCACCTCTCCGAAAGAGGAATCCAATAAAAATATTGGCATCTTCATCTAAGCATCACAACATGGAGTTTGGACCTAGTTGTGCAAAATTAACACTCCCTCTCAACTAGGGAGAACTCCATCCACTTGTGCCATCCAAACATCGTGCATCATCCCGTCGTAAATTGCTTTGTTGGCTTCTTTATTTTAGAGCAAAAGGTGTATCACAAAGACATCACTCTCGATTGACAAAATCAGCTCAAAGGTCTGAAACCTCTATAGGACTCAAAGGAGTCACATACCAACTCGAAGTTGGTTTAACTGACCTGAAGTCAATTGGAGGTTCGAAACCTCACTAGACTTGATCCCAGATCAAGTGATTGGACACGTGCCATCCTAGACATAGAGAGTACGACAATCTCTGATGCATCCATCGGTCTTTGCTACTTGTCTCTAGCTTTTCCCACCTCATTGGCCAAATGAGAGGTACTTCACATGAGTCTGGGACTCGATGGGTAGGATGCATGCGGGGCATAGATCATAAGAGGTGAACCAACTCAACATCATAACGGTGGGGCAGAAGCACCACAAGGTTCGACAAGTCTAGCCTTGTGTGTGCTTATAGCTCCAAGAAGCTATCCCTAAAGCTCCCTGGAGCTCCCAGAGCTCATCGTCCAACAAGACCCTTAGAATAGGGTTGTTCCACGATTCCAATATTCTCACGGAAGGTTAGGAACTTGACCTTCCCCAAGGGCTTTGTGAGAATATCCGTGACCTGCTCATCAGTTCCTATATGATCGAGCCTTACGGTATCTCGCTATACCATATCCTGAATAAAGTGGTACCTGATATCAATATGCTTAGATTGATCGTGGAACATAGGATTCTCTAACAAACAAATCCCACTCTTTTTATCGCAAAGGATAATGGTGGTATCTAGAAAATGCCCAAATAGCTCACTGAAGAGCTTTCACAACCAAAC
Organism: Pinus albicaulis; assembly: GCA_034641835.2. Taxonomy (NCBI): domain Eukaryota; kingdom Viridiplantae; phylum Streptophyta; class Pinopsida; order Pinales; family Pinaceae; genus Pinus; species Pinus albicaulis. Next base: position 932,191,782 of record CM076579.1, on the reverse strand, counting down.
TGCTTCACAACAGGCCATAATCGCTGCAATGTATTCAGCCTTCTTGGTGCTTAAAGCCATCGACTTCTGCTTCCTGCTCATCCAAGATATCAAAGCAGATCCAAGTGTGAAGCAACATCCAGATGTGCTCTTGCGATCCACCACACTGCTAGCCCAATCGACATCAGTATATCCATGGAGTGTCACGTTCTCGACAATGTATCTCAGCCCATGGTTTATCGTGCCCCGAAGATATCTCAACAGATTCTTGGCACCAACCCAGTGAATGTGATGAGGATCAACCATGTGTTGACTCAAAGTGTTCACTGCAAAACATATGTCTGGACGGGTGTTCACTAAGAACAACAGGGCCCCTACGAGTTGACGATACTCGATAGGATTTGCTAGCAGAGGCCCAAAAACGCTTCCACTCAACTTCTTAAAGTTGAGCTCCATCGGTGTCAACACGGACTTATAGTCCACCATTCCAAATCTTTCCAGCAGCTTCACAATATATTTTCCTTGAGAGAGGAAAATTTCGTTAGGTCTCTGTCAGACCCCAAGCCTAGGAAGTAATGCATCAGTGCTAGGTCCTTCATCTCGAACTCAGAAGTGAGCTCCCTCTTACACTAATGAATGAGAGGGTCAACACTTTTCAGGAAGAGATCGTCCACATAGAACACTAGAATGAAATGCTTTTCTCTGTCAACCTTGAAGTAAAGGTTTGGATCAACATTACTACAAGTGAAGCCCATCGTCATCAAGTAGCTATCTATCCTCTCATACCAAGCCCTTGGGGCTTGCTTCAACCCATAGAGGGCTTTCTTCAACATGCAAACATGGGTGTCTCTATCTTGGACTTCGAACCCAGAGATTGCTCCACATACACCTCTTCCTTTATCGCACCATGTAGAAAGGCGGTCTTTACATCCATCTGATGAAGATTCCATCTTTGCATAGCAACAAGGGCTATGATAGATCAGATGGTGGTATATCGGGCCACAGGTGCAATTATGTCATCATAGTCTACGCCTTCCTTTTGAGAGAAGCCACGGGCTTGAATTTTTCAGCACTACCATCAGATCCATGCTTGATCTTATAGGGCCATTTCGAGGTGACAAATGCTTTGTCCTCTGGTCTCGGAACCACATCCCAGGCATCATTCTTCATAATGGATTCAAATTCTTTGTGCATAGCATCCTTCTAGACTTGATGCTTAACGGCTTCCTCAAAAGATCCAGGCTCATATTGTACGATTGTACTTATGGCTGCTAGATACCCTTGGTATCTATTCGGCGTCTTTCTTTCACGGAATGTCCCCCTTGGGGCCATATGTCTCTCGACATCCTTGGGAGTATCCCTGAGCCATGAGGGTCTTCTCTTCATTGAAGGAGGTGGATTAATAAGGTCCATCGGTCCTTCAACATCGGGAATCGTCTCATCCTTTGGTTCTTCCTGATTTCCAGACCTTTCTTTAGATTTGATAATGACTTAAAAATTTGACAAGATCAACCAAACCGTGAGCCACCATATAATTTTTCAAAGGGAACTCAAGAAGGGGGACTAACAATCTTGTAGAATTGTTGGCATAAAAATATCTACTGAGAAAAACGTTTGATAAAGGGATAAGAGAACTTCAGGGCTTTGGAGATTCTTCATTGGTACTGAAATGTTCGCAACATTCCTATGACGTAACATATCGACTTGTTGGAAAATACAAATCACCCGAAGGAGATCACCTCTATTTTCGCGAGGTTCACTATAACTCATGTCTTCCTAAAGCTGAATGAGAAAGCCGATAGCCTGTCTAAGGAGAGTCTCCTCTTAGAACTTAAAAAGCTGCATTCCCTAGAGGCAGATAGGGACACTTCAACTAAAATTCAGTCATCCATACAATTTATTTGCTATCATATTTTCATATTGTTACATAGTAATTTTTTACCGTCCCTGCAATCCCCGTCCCGCACATTGGAGGGCTCATTTCATGACCTGTGAAGCAGTAACATGGCTTGAAACCACTTTCATGACATCCCTCTGAACAAGAGCTTTCATTGCCTTGAAGACATCTCCTTGTGAAAAACCCTAAAAATGGCCCTTTTTGCATTGGCGCGGGCAGACAGTTCAGAACCCGCGCCAATGGGGGAAATCCTTCAAAGAGGTCGCGCCAATTGGCGCTCTGTCCCAGAGTCGCACTCATGCCAGCCAATTTAAGGAATGTTTTTTAAAAATAAATGGCGGAAGTTTCGTCCTAACAAATTCCTGGACTGCTATCTATCTTGAGTTGGGAGGTTTGGCTACGGATTTCCATAGAGAGGAAGTGGTTTGCCACCTCTCATGGAAGCTTCCTTGATGATAGGGCCAATCCCATGATTATGGGGATCCCAACTCCCCTTCCTCCATCTATAAAAGCTTGCCCATCTCCATGGCAAGCTAGTCTTCAAGTTCCCAAATTCCCAAGAGCCTTATACTGCAAGAGCCTCCATAATTCCCTTAAGGCCAATTTCAAGCAAGGAGACTATCGTCAAGAGCTGAAGAGAGAGGTTTGTCCCATCCTTGACAGGCTTTTTGAGACGTGTTCTGCTGGCGACCCTCCGAAGGAGAATTCAGCGTTAGAACTATGGTTATTTTCCTTTGATTGATTATTAATGAATGACTATCGCTTATGGTTCCACTCTTGTTGTTGTTTATGATGATGAGTTATGTCCTTTCTGACTGACATATAATTGCATCTACTGGATTTTACGCTTGCGTTTGTTTTGTTTCTCGCATGTGCAGGTGTCCCATCACGGAGATCGTGGGGATCGTGATCTGCCAGAGCTAAGGAACGGGAGCGCCACCTCTTCTACAACGACTGCGTTGGATTCCAGGTAAGCCTTCATCGCTAGTTGGTTTATTTGCAATTAGGAACCTGCACTATAGCGTGATTGATTGTTGCTAGACCCGATCTGGGCTAGTAGGGATCGCCTCTATCCGCAGAGGGGATTTACCTCCACAACAAATTGGCGACTCCGCTGGGGATCATTAACTTGTTGTCGTTCGTTTGATGAGCTATAGATGGAGCCTGAAGTCGGCCAGATAGCCTTTGAAATGCTATTGCTCTGCATTAGCGAAGTAGATCAAAGCTGCTTCAGTCAATCTCCAGTTTAGTTTGTAAACTGAACCCTTGGAGCTTTGTCTTGTCTTTTCGGTTGATTCTTGATTCTGCTTGCTTGATCAGCGCTTTGGGCTGGCTCTTTCTGTGAATTTGGCTTTTGGATAGCTTGATTATCACTGGTCTGCTTGTTGGATTGCTCTTTTTAATTTTTTTTGACTGGTAAACTCGACTGGCGCGCTTTTCAGCTTGAAAGTTGCGCCCATTGGCACAGGTTGCTAGTGTATTACCCGCGCCAATTCTATTCTGGCACTAGTTTCAGCCTTACAGTCGCGCCAATCCTGTAAGGTACTAGGGTTTACTCTGTTTTGAGCTTTCTGAGCTTGATCTGTGTCTATCTCACTTTGAGCCTAGATCACATGGTTCATTTGAGTCTTGGAGATTTTGCTTGAAGTGGTGAGTCTGGTCTTGGTTGGGAGAAATTCTTTGTTTTTCCATTTTTAGGTGTTGGCGCTTGTTGTCAGTTAGCAACCCGCGCCAATTGGCCATTGGCGCTAGTTTTCAGTGTGCAAGTCGCGCCAGTTGGTGCTAGTTGTCAATGTACAAGTTGAGCCAATTTCAGGGTGTATGAAAATTGAGATTTTTTCCCTAAATCCTTCACAAGTGTGTCTTTCCCTTCCAGTCTTTTCACTGTATGAACATAGATTACATTGCTCATTGTTTGAGATGTCTTCTTTCCATGATTGTTTGATGTAAAAGGGAATGAATGCCCTGTTTTGATCTCTTGCTTTGGAAGTCCTCTTTGTGTTTGACCTCATATGTCTTCTGAGGGATTTCGTTACAAAGTGTTTGAAACAACGATTGCATTCTTAGTGTTTGTTTACATCTCTTTTGCATTCATCCTTCATTAAGGAGATTTGCGTTTATTTAGTTTTCATCTCAAATTGTTCTTTTTGTTAAAATGCATTAGATCACATTGCATTGAAAAGTATTTTTTGAGATTTATCATTGAACTTAGATTACATTGTTTAATGATTGAAAGCTAGAAATCGCTTTGAGTGCATTCTCTTTCATTGAAAGCATGCATTAAGTAGATTCTCATTTCATCGAAAAATGCATTGAGTGCATTCTTATCATTTGAAAAGAAAAAGGAAATTGTGCATAGATTACAATTGCATAGTTTTCAGAAAAGAGGATTTTGCATAGATTACATTGCATTATTCACATCGTTGAATGTTTGGAATTACTTTTGGATAGTGAAAGTCATCTAGTTTGGAAAAATTTCGTTTACAGTGTTGTTGTTTGTTGCATCATTGTTTGAAACTCTTCCTTTAACTAGATAGCATTCATCGAATTGAAAAGTTTTCTTTTCTCATATAGCTGCATATAGGAGATTTTCAGATAACACTCGGTAGGGCCTAAAACCGAAACATAATTGAAGATAAACATTAAAATTTACTCAATTTACACTAAGGCAGCATTGAAACATTAACGAAACACATTTAGAGGTCTAGGCTAGAGACGTGTTCCGGCGTCTTTAAACCTAGTAGCTGTCGTTCGCCTCTTGGCTTTAGACAGCGCTAGTACGGACTTGTGCTCCCCATACCATTGCGTATATAAAAGGAGACCCCTCTAGGTTTCAATCCTTTATCCATAGGAAGTCGAGTCTGCCGCCCTATACCCGTAATACAATCAACACGCATCTGTGGAGATTTGCCCGTACGTACGTTAAGTCCTTTGGTTTATTTCTCTTTCATTTTGAAACCAAAGTGTATATTGCAGTTCACGGATATCTGGTACACCCTTTTGCCTAGAGTTCCAGAGCAGTCAGTTTGATCTTTACTGACTCCCTAAATTTAAAAATATCATCAAGCGCTTATCCTTTCACGTTTGTTTCCAATCTGAAAGCGATAGAGTCACCTTTTGCTTGTTTCTCGACTCTTTAAAGATGAAACAATAGAGTTTTGTTTCAATGTTTTAAAAATTAACCACCCACAGAATATTCCTGGTTAAAATTAGTTTCCTTAGGGTGTTGTACTAAAGATTGTTTCTGATGGCAACTTTTCAGGAGTTCACCAACCAAGGAATCCCCTCAGAAGGGAATCCTGGTCATTTTCCTCCTTTTGGAAATGTTGGTGCTCCTTACATGGCGACGTTGTCCCTTCCTGGGTTAACTGTTGGGTTGCCTGTTTGGTTGTTCTCAACCTCTGTTGTCCCGAATGCCTCCACTACTGTTCAATCAGTTCCTCCACCTGAACAACCTCATGTTGATTCCAAGGTGGACCTCTCCCCTTCTTCGCCTGTTTCTGCGTCCTCCTCTTCTACTTCGCCTGGTGAAAGTCTGGATTCAAGTAACCAGGTGGCTAAGAAGAAGAAGAAGAAGACAAAGAAGAAGAAGTCCAATAAAGGAGAGGCTAGCTCTGCGGCTATTGCGCCTAAGAAGTCTCCTCTTGATAAACCTTCCAACCCTCCACGGAAAGTCAAGTTCCCTTGCATGTTGTGCACGGGAGACCATCTTCTTCGAGATTGCCCTGGCATTCCCAAGGTGCTTGAAGTATGGTCCAATGGTCGTCCGCCGTTGCCTTTGGCTTCCGGGAGTCAAGTTGGGGGCACGTCTTCAGCTAGTGTCGGTAAGACTCCTAAGAAGCAGGGTAAGATTACCAATCCCCGTAAGTTGTGTGAAGGGCACCATGCCATTCACCTTTGTCCTTATATGGATGAAGCCAAGCGAGTTTTGGACAACTCACCAAGTCATGTCAGGCCTTCCGTCGGTTACAAACAACTTTCTGTGAGTCCTCCACCAAAATGACCAAATGATCCTACGATTGGTCAAGAGTCATCCTTGGTCGATCCCGCTCCCTGAAATTCAAATTGTGAATCCATCCCCAACCAACCATTGGTCACGCGGATCGTTGAACTGCCCCATCTCGCAGCTGCAGACCAGCCTCTTTTCCGTTGAGAGTGGGCCTCACACCCCCGTGCTCCTCTTCTCTTATTTCTTCTCGTGATTCTCTCACTTGGAGAAAGATTCTCCTGTCCCTATATCTCAAGAAGCTTCTCCTTCGCCTCTCGTGATGGAGGTCCTAGAGGATACTCCTCCCACCTTCGAGATGGAGGTCATGGAGGATGCTCCTTCTTCTCCCGTAACACCAGGGGAAGACCATCTCGGTTCGATGGTAGCCCCTCCGAGTAGTTTGGTCACTTCCTTTGATTGGAATTTATTTGTAGGATTTCGCCTTCCGTCTTATGTGCCTTTCGAGATCACAGTACAGGCTCTTGGTCTGGTTGTACCCAGCACCATTATAGACGAAGGTGCCTCTGTTAGTATTCTGTCATCAACTACCTGGCAAGCTTTCGGTTCGCCGCCGCTTGCGCCCGTTACGCAGAATCTATTGACATTCAATAGAAGAACCAGTCAACCGTTGGGGATCCTTCCAAGGTTACCCGTTACTTTGGGAGGTACCCTATGCTGATGGACAAGTGATGGTTTTTCCAGCCCCGGATTTCAATCTGCTCTGGGGGCGCGAAAGGGGTATCTATAGCATGGGAGCTCTTGAGTCCTTGTCTCTCCCTTTTTCGTGTGGTCTCGTTTTCCACATGAACGACGGATCGTGACCATTGATCAGCTGCTCTTTGTCCTCATGTGCATCAAAGTCAAGATACTGGGTCCGACTTCCAGATGTTTTCTCCCATTTGGAGGGAACTCGGAAGCGATGACTTGTCTGGCTGAGACAGCTTGGCTTGGAGCATGGTTCTTTTCTCGTGTCAGCTCCCTAAAAATGAAACACAGGTGTTCTGGGAGTGCAGTTCTAAGGTTTGTGTCAAGCTCCTTAAAAATGAAATGCTGCTGTCTGAGCATGGCTCCTATTGTGTCAAGCTCCTTAAAAAATGAAACAAGGTCGTCGGAGCAGAGTTCCTTGTCTTGTGTCAAGCTCCTTAAAAAATGAAACAAGGTTGTCGGAGTAGAGTTCCTTGTCTTGTGTCAAGCTCCTTAAAACATGAAACAAGGTTGTCGGAGCAAAGTTCCTTGTCTTGTGCCAAGCTCCTTAAACCATGAAACAAGGTGTCCTGAGGATAGTTCTTTTAATGTGTCAACCTCGTTAAAATAATGAAACACATTCCTGTTCAATTCGAGTCTTTGATAAGTTCTCGTAAAATCCCAGTCGAGTCTTTCTCTTGATTCAGATCCTTGAACCTTCTGAGCCATCTACTCCTTCATATGGAGGTCAGACACGTAAGGTAATTTCGACTGAGTTACCATGTCAAAGTATGCTTACTTTTTCAAGCATAGTTTATCTTTGTTTCAAGCTTGTGTAAAAATGAAACCAACTTCAAGCAGAGTTTCCTGATTTCAAGCTTGTGTAAAATTGAAACCATTCCTGTTTTATCTCTTGTGATTGTCATTTTATCAGCCTATTTTTGCCAGATGAGCCTTGGTTTTCTCATTCCATCGTCACTATCTGCTTGGTCGATCATATGCCTTCACTTGGTTGTTTTACCCATTCCCGAGGAACCGCTGCAATGAGTGGTCTTGTTAGCCAGCCTCTTGACCTTTACTTGTTTTGAATAGTTCCACCATCACCGGAACCAATTGCTTCCATTTATACCACTCGTTCCTCTAGGAGGAGTCATCTTTCAGCTCTTTTCTGACTCTCTAAACATGAAAATATTTTCGAGTCCCTTGTCGGTTCGATCTCGTTAAAGTGGACATGAAACGACATCTACCCAGTATATTTTTACCCCTTTTTTGGGCTGGGATAGATTACTTACGAAAAAGGAATACCCTAGCCTATCGCGATTAGGAGGTTTTCTCAGAAATAGTTTTCTACCTTTTCGGATCTAAGGAACTATTTACGAAAAGGGACCTTTGGAGTTTACTTTTCCGCTGTCTTTTCAAATTCTCTAAACATGAAAAGACGCTGAGTTCTTCCTTTGTCAGACTCGTTAAACCCTGATGACATCGGATTCAGTCGTAATGATGTTATTTGAGTTTCTCCTTCCTAGGGCTCGTTAAATGTACTAGGATGGGTTCGTCCGAAGGACGGACTTATATGACAAGCATATGGTATCCTCTTCAAGCGTGTGTAAAAATAAAGAGGTACTCGCCAGAAATGGTGGGGAAAAATGGAACCAACATCATTGTCGTGTCGGCAGTATATCGCTCTTGAACATGGCACTTGTCTGCATTCATGTCAGGTTGGGGACATCTCATCTCGTTTTTCACTTGCCTCCCTGGGTTTGGGTAATCCCTTTTGACCTCTCATCTGCTCTTTGCCTCGTCACTATGACCTCTGATCTTTTGATGTCAAATACTGCCAAGTCCACTATCGTGCCGCTCATATGTTCATGAGAAGTTTACCTCTGCGAGTACCAACCTTCCTCTGATTCTCATCTGATCATGATTCACAAAAACACTATGTTCCTCTGTCTCGTGTCGATGATGTGGGAAACATTATGGCCCACCTTCGATCAAGGTCACTTCCTGTTGACTTTAACTCATTATCCGGGAAGATGATCTAGTGACTCCCTTTTGGTGCCTTGGAGCCCGCATGCCTCAATGGTAGGTTCTTCGCATTCGACGCGAGGTTTTCATTATCGACCTCCGATCGAATGATTCTATGGGTCTTCGATGCCAGCTCATTGATTGACATACCGTAGATTGTACCTGTAGTACCTTGAGGGCCATTTTCATTATTGGTGGTACCTCTCGCGTCTGTTAACAACTTTCATCATTGGCTGGTAATCTAATCAGACAGTGTCTTTGCATGTTCGAATTAGCTCATTTATTCACATGCTTGGACTTGTACCGTGTCTCGGATCTAGATGTGAGCACAAGACATATGGATTGTGTTCTGTAATCCGGTGCCGCGATTTTGTGGATTATTATGATTGGTTACATGACTCACTTAATGGATGGTCGCGACCATTACCTCTAAGCTTATTTATCGATCCTCACTGGATGGCTGCGTCCATGCCTTGGATCTGGATTATTGTATACTCTGTTATGGATGGCTGCGCCCATACCACATATATATCATGTACCTGAGATATCAGTTGTGCTTCTCCACGCAGGTTTTCCGACGGCGGATTTTTCAGTTGGACACGTTCTCGTAAAGAATTTCACCCCTCTCTCTCTCTCGGGCCTCATGCTTTAGGGGGCATCTGTTACACAGTAATTTGTCACCGTCCTTGCAATCCCTGTCCCACACATTGGAGGGCTCATTTCATGACCTGTGAGCAGTGACATGGCTTGAAACCACTTTCATGACATCCCTCTGAACAAGAGCTTTCATTGCCCTGAAGACATCTCCTTGTGGAAAACCCTAAAAATGGCCCTTTTTGCATTGGCGTGAGCAGGTAGTTCAGTACCCACACCAATGGGGAAAATCCTTCAAAGAGGTCGCGCCAATTGGCGCTCTGTCCCAGAGTCGCACTCGCGCCAGCCAATTTAAGGAGTGTTTTTTAAAAATAAATGGTGGAAGTTTCGTCCTAACCAATTCATGAACTGGTATCTATCTTGAGTTGGGAGGTTTGGCTCCGGATTTCCATGTAGAGGAAGTGGTTTTCCACCTCTCATGGAAGCTTCCTTGAGGATAGGGCCAATCCCATGATCATAGGGATCCCAACTCCCCTTCCTCCATCTATAAAAGCTTGCCCATCTCCATTGCAAGCTAGTCTTCAAGTTCCCAAATTCCCAAGAGCCTTATGCTGCAAGAGCCTCCATAATTCCCTTAAGGCCAATTTCAAGCAAGGAGACTATCGTCAAGAGTTGAAGAGAGAGGTTTGTCCCATCCTTGACAGGCTTTTCGAGACGTGTTCTGCTGGCGACCCTCCGAAGGAGAATTCAGCGTCAGAACTATGGTTGTAATTTTCCTTTGATTGATTATTAATGAATGACTATTGGTTATGGTTCCACTCTTGTTGTTTATGATGATGAGTTATGTCCTTTCTGACTGACATATAGTTGCATCTACTGGATTTTACGCTTGCGTTTGTTTTGTTTCTCGCATGTGCAGGTGTCCCATCACGGAGATCATGGGGATCGTGATCTGCCAGAGCTAAGGAATGGGAGCGCCACCTCTTCTACAACGACTACATTGGATTCCAGGTAAGCCTTCATTGCTAGTTGGTTTATTTGCAATTAGGAACCTGCACTATAGCGTGTGACGATTGTTGCTAGACCCGGTCTGGGCTAGTAGGGATTGCCTCTGTCTGCAGAGGGGATTTACCTCCACAAATACCTAGGTTTCCCAATCCCATATATTTTCTTGCAATGTCCATTTGGTGTGACTGTAACACCCCTTGGTTGAGGGAAGAATTGAGTTTAATGGCTTGTTGTAGGAGTAAAAGAGAGACAACATATTCTAGACCAAAATGTAAGGGAAAAACATTGTCAAGTTGGGATCAATATGAAAAAATGAGTGGAAGAGGTAGGAGCCCTCAATTAGAGCACCTCCATTAAAGCAATTTAAGTCTATAGGTTTATGTAAGATCCCTACTTTTGAGTTTAAAATATAATGGGTAAGTGTAGAGGGTTTACATAACAATATAGAGACTTTAGATGATGAAACAATGAACCATTTTGATGCATTGGTTTTGTCAAATAAATGTGCGTATAAGATAATCATAAAGATTCAAATCCTATTGGATGATGTATTATATAATTTACTATCTCTACAAATATCATTAAGATAATAAAAATTAATACCTACCTACAAAAATATAATCATAATGATTTAGACATTATGTTCTCTATCTTTTTATATTCTGTAGAAAAAAAAAACATTAAAATATAAGTGTTGCTAGTCATAATATATTCTAAATTCTTATAATTATTTTAATTACATTTATTTATTACTTAAAACCATAAAATATAATTACAACGTATAACAATCGAAAACACACGGGTAAAAGTAGTCTCTTAAGCACAAAATACTCCAACAAGTGTCCCTTTAAATAATTTATTTATGACTTAAAACCATAAAATATAATTACAACATATAACAATTGAAAACACACGGTTAAAAGTAATCTCTTAAGCACAAAATACTCCAACAAGTGTCCCTTTAAATAATCCCTAACATACCAAACATGATTAATGACTACTTCATAAGGTAGTCTCTTAAGCACAAAATACTCCAACAAGCATCCCTTTAAATAATCCCTAACATACCGAACATGATTAATGACTACTTCATAAGTGTATTTTTGCAACCAACAAAGGCTACACTTGATACATGGATGATGAAAACTTGATATATCTAATTTAATTTTAAATTTTAGTTGGTCACTTCAAAGTTTCACATTCAAAGTTAACCCAAAAAAAAATTATTATTATTATTATTATTATTATTATAATATTTTAAATGTCTATATAATTATTATATCTAAAATTACTAGAATTATAACAATGGCATAAATGCTTTTAGTATGATGGTTTGAAACTTTTTATTTAATTAGAATATGAGAATATGATACCATTTAAGGCATTTAAGGAATTGTGGTGAAGGTTAATTACCTAATTTCTAGGTATGTTTTAGTGGTTCAAAATTCCGAGTTAATATGTTTTATTTTATTTTATTTTATATTATTAAATTTTATTTAATTGGAGTGTGAGAATATTATATTATTTAAAAAGTTGTAGTTAATGTTAGTTGCATAATATATAGATCCCTTTAATGGTTCAGAGTTTTGATTTAATATTTTTTTTATTTTAAATAAACTTATCATGCATGTTGTTACTTTCGTGAAGTGATCTAGAATTTTTGTCCATTTACAAAATAGTTAGACACTATTGACTCAACTACAAGTATGAAAACTATTGACCTATTCCTATCCAACTTCTATAGAAGGGGAGTGTTGCCACTTAATGTCCATTTTCTCTTTGAATTGGTGAATCATGTCATCTTCTTTGATATCTCCTTTAGTATAGTTCCTAGGATATTTTTTAGATGTTGCTAAGAGGGATTCCCTATGGAGGTTCAAAGCTATGATTTGAAGCATGTTGTGTTCAAATTCTAAAATATCCAACCTTTTCTTTTTATGCATCAACGACTCCGTAATTCTTGCATGTCGACTGATGCAGTGAGGTTTGTTCTTATGCACCTTAGAGGCGTCAAAGAATAATGAGGCCCTAGTAGATTGTATCTATTCCACATGCTACCACAAAACTCTCCTAAGCTCCATGACATCTTGTTAATGGGAAAAAATGACCTCATCAACATGTAAGGGAGTCCAACTGATTAAATCCAAAACTAAGCCCTTATCCATTTGATTTGATGGTTCTGACTGGTTCTATTGGGTCAAGTTACCCTATCTCTCTCCTTGATGATTTGATGTATTTCTATTGTTTACCAAATAAGGAGAAAGACATCAGAATTACCCTCTTGCTACTAGCTTGCAAGAAAGCAACCCTTACGCTGACTTAAGGGCTCAGTCAAGCCACACTAAAGTTTTCCCCTGGTGTAAGGGGACTTCTAGAAATGCAGTGATTAATCTAAATGCAAATAAACTCTACAATGCAAGCAAAAGGACAAAAATCCTAAGTCTATCTTGATTAGGGATATGTAGATCTAACCCAACCGAGAGCAAGGTAATTAAATGGAATGGGGATTTAACATGTCTCACTTATGATGAATATCTGACTAATGAAATAGTTCTTATAGTTTATATTGTGATTGAAAAAAATGCTATGTTTGGAAACTTATTAATAATGAATGATTAACTATTAAAACCAAGAAAAATTTCACACGATTTCAATAACAATTAAATCGAATTTAGATAGCATATTTCTGAGTAAATGATTACTCAGAAATATAATTTAAGTGCTTGAAAAAAAGATAAATAAAAACAAATCAACGAGACTAATGAAATATATAATTAATCCAAAATACATTCATCTTCACATCAAATAACAATGCTCAATATGAAAATTATCACACAGATTTGCCATTAAAAAATAAAATTTGCATTTTCAATAAAATATTTTAAATACAAATTGTTAAACCTAGTCTTTTTTCTTTGTTTCCTAATTCGATCTCCAAAAATTCTCCCAAAAGCATCAGCTCTGCTAATCACAGGACAGAGCTATAATAGTACAAACCCTGCTCTGTAATAAGACTTGAATCTTGAGAGAAATACCACAAAACTACTCAGATCTGATTATCATATTTATCCTACAGCTAAAATCCCCTTACAAAAGTGCTTCAAAGCATTCAAAATGTAGAATGTTTTTTGTTAAACTCAACAATGGTGAGCACGGTAAATACACAAGACACATGAGAAAGATAAACCTTTGATACATTATTAATCACAATGATACATATTTATCATACATGGAGTGACCCTTGGATTCCATATTACAGGGTCTCTTGGACTTCCTATGTCCATTCATCCTCTACACCTACCCATAGAGGATTAGGTGTCCAACGTTCCCCCCCTTAATCCGAAGGGGTATGTGTGAGTCCAAGACAAGAGTTGTAATACAAATATGAAAAGTATGCATGGCAGCACTTAGGCTGAATCAACTCTCTAAAATGTTGGCATAAAGAGGTGGTTTGAGGATGACCACCAACACTGGAACGCTTAGTGCAGTTCCCGCAACTCTTCCAAATCTGGCAAGAAGCTGAGGTCTTCTGCTAGAGGAAGTGTCCCTCATATTTGAAGAGAGAGACCTTCAACCTAGAATAAGGGAGGTCTACAACCTGTGATGGTTTAAGGATGACCACCAACTCTGGAATGCTTGATGCATTTCCCGCAACTCTACCAAAACTAGCAAGACGCTGAAGTCTTCTGCTAGAGGAAGTGCTCTGAATTATTTGAAGAGGAAGAATATCAACCTCACATAGATGGTTTAAGGTTGTCCACCAACCAAAGGCATGCTCATGGGCATCCGTGTCTCTGGCTACTGTTAGGCCTCTGTAATTTTAGCAGATTGGTAAGACTAAAGCTGCAGAAACAACATTATGAACCACTTTGGGATTCTAGGATCTAGCCCTCCTTAATCCAGAGAGGGATCTCTTTTATAAGTGCAAATATTGATTTATCTTTAAGGCTTTCTAGTATGATATTAGGCTAGTTATTAAGAACAAGGGATTTTTGTTTTTTTGGATGGCTGAGCATGATTTTTAATTGAGTGGAAAGTCCTAAAAATGAAAGAGTTTCAAAGGTGTGAACAATCAGAACAAGATTTAGCTGATAGGATAGATATGAAAAAGAACTTAATCCATTGGCCTATGGAGTCATAAAAGGTTTTAATTGTGCAATAATTTCAAGAGTGATCCAAGGGGAAAGTCATATATATCAAAAGATCCTTCAAATTAAATGATGAATGGAACATTAAAAATGTTGAGAAGGTGGAAAAAGTCAATAATTTCATCAAGGATTTATCAACTTTCCAAATAAGAAAATCATTTTTAACCAACTGTTTGAAACCGATCAAAGACAGGGCTAACCTTAAACTTCTTTGGACAAGCTTGTATTAAAGCTAACTTATTAGACAAACAATATAGCAGTCCACATGACTGCTTTCAGAAGGGATGAAAACAGATAAGAAAACAAAGTGCAGCTTAAGATCAAGCAAGATACATTAAAATCTAAACTTGCTTCAACATACCCTCAGGGAAACCTTCAAAACAACCTTTGGAGAAAAGGACTAGAAGACAGGGCGAACCATAAACTTTTCCAGCCTAACTCTACTCAGCATATAATGAAAATATCATTCAAGAACTTCCTTCAAGTTTTGCACATCAAGATAGGGACAAAGCAACATTCCTTGATATTGTTTACACTTAACTTAAGTCATTATTAAATACACAATTGGAGGAAAACATAAAGATAAAGCTTATAAGTCAGAGAAGGGTATTGTAAACAGTAAATCCTAACTATATGCTTGTTGCTCTTTATCAGAGAAAAATGAACAAAATGGCATACATGAAAGGAAAATAATAACACAGTAAGAAGTACTTCACCAATGATATAGACCAGGATCCCAAAAATCAGCTTGTATATCGATGTCAGTCCAGTTACATACTTCAAGTCCAATGTTTCAGTACAACAATCATGTTTTCTTCTCAGCCTAACTTCTTTGATCACAAACAGAGCTTCAAGAGCCCTGAAAACTATTTACATGTAGAAATTTTCGAGCACAAGTATTACATCAAAGTTCAACAACCAACCTATATATCATCTTCTTCAGAAATGTTTATAGAAGAAATGAGGAGGTGGAAGAATTTCTAGGGTTTAAGTATCATTAATTCCATAGTAAATGCAATCCTCAGCCTTGAAAACCATGCAAGGCATAAGGGAGGGATGCATTTGACCTATAACTCTGTTTAATAACTTTGTTTCTGCTTTTTAAGACTTAATGGACGAGAAGATTGACTTCAGGGCCGTTTCTTATCTTTATAATAACTTTGCTCACAGTTGTAATAAGTTTCTTTGGTTGTATTAACTGTTCAGCTATCTTTAAACAAATATCTTTGAAATAGGAATTAATTATGCCTTCTATTGATTTCTTTGAGACTGCAGGTGGCTTTTGGTAGTTGGAGAGGATTCAATTAGCCTCTGATGTGGCAGTGGAGGCTTCTCGGACTGATAGATCACATTGTTTTAATCTAAAACACTGTTAATTTGCTCTTGATCTATGTTTTAGGTCTAATTTGGCTTAATCTCTGTCTTCAAGTCTTCATACGGTCTTCGACTGAGTGGATTAGGCCTTTGATAGTCAAATTCATGCCTTAATCCCTCAAAACTGTGTTAAAACCTTTAATTCTTCATCTCAGCTCTGATTCCATACTTTGACACTGATACTCTTTGTATAATTAAGTTTCACTGTGTTTTTTGTTGTTTTTGCAGGCAAGCAAAGGGCTTTACGACTTCACAAATTCTCATGAGGCATGGAGAAATCATCATTGGAACCCTGTAAATTTCCTTTTTATGTGAATAATTGGCTTAGGGATCATCATCCCTGGCCATTCATTTCTTTTAAAAATAATGGAAAAACCTTAAAAGCCTGCAAAAAAACAAACAAAGTTATGAAAAATTCGGTGAAAATAGGTTTAGACAGCTTCTGGGTACGAGATTAAATCGTGATCGTTGGATGAAATCAACCAACGGTCGGGATTGCTTGCTGGGGTCAAAAGGGGAGGCTGTTGGATGAATGGGGGTCAGATTAAATTCGGGCCGTTGATCTGGGTTGATCAACGACTGAAATCGATCGGGAGTTTTATAATGCGGAGGGGAAAAGTTATAGCGGAAAGGAGGAAAACATAGGAAAAAGGGAAAAAGTCTTTTTGGAAGCGAAAAATGGGGCTAAATGAAGTTTGGGGTCGCAGAGAGAATAAGAGTCGTTGATCTAGGATGATCAACGGTTGGGATTCCTTGAACGAAGTGCTTGGGGGTTTGAATGATGGGCAAATGAATGGGGGGAAGGATTTAATTAGAACCGTCGATCTTCAGAGATTAAAGGTGGAGAAGGATTGGTGAATTGTTTGGGGAGAAAAATCAAAGGGCAAAGACTTGAAGGTAAAACATAATCAGAGCCATTGGATGGAGACAATGGACGGCAGGGATTAAAAGGTGAAAAAGTTAATGCGGTGGGGAAAGGTGGTTTCGGCTGAAAAAATAGTTGGTTTCGCGCTGCTCCAAAGTGGTTTTAGAATTTTGCCAAAACAACACGATACGGGTTTGCACTTGACACGTGTCCTTTTAAAACCGCCCATATCGCGTAATTTTTTGGCATTAACGTTCAGGCTCGAAATCACGCGATATGGAGTTTCAGCCGTCGGATGAAAGGCAGAGAGATCTGAAGGTGGGAATAAGAGCGCGATGGGGTATATGCGCGGGCAGAAATGGTGGGCAGGGTCAACGGCAGTTTAGATCTGGACCGTCTGATCTCGGGAATGGACGGTGGAGATCTGTCGACGGAGAAGGTAGGTCCCAAAGGAGTTGGGCCTATCGGGTTAAATCTAGACTGTGGGATTTGAATGATGGACGATCCAGATTAATTCTCGGGGAAACGAAAGCAATGTGAGATGGGGGGTCGGGCGAAGATCGGGTGCAATAAGGACCATTGATCTGCAAAGATCAACGGTGGATCTTCACTGAAGAATTACACTGTCGGACTTTGTGAAATAAAAAAGAAAGTTCAGATTTGATCTAGACTGTAGGATCTATGAAATGGACAGCCCAGATTTGATCGCAGGATCGCAAATTGGCGGAGGAAAAAGGTAAAGCGACAATGAAATGCACCGCTGCGATTAAGCGCGGGCCGTTGGATCTAGGAGAGATCAACGGTGGGGATTCAATCGGTGGGTGCAATGGTAAGGGCTTTCGAGCAAAGTGCAATTAAATCTGAGCCGTCGGCTCTTGTGGATTCGACGGCTAAGATTTAATCGGGAAGAATGGCATCGGAGGAGGGCGAGGGAAAAGAAAAAAGGGATTTTGCGATGCAATTATGGATTGACTGTCGGATCGGAGGGATGATTGACGGCTGATGTTTGATCGCATCATAATTTTTGGAGGACATGAAGAAAGGGAGGAACCGAAGCGGACTTGCGATGCGATGAGCCTCTGCCCATTTATCAGTTTAGATCTACGGCTGATATTCGCTGCAACTTTGAACTGTTGGGTTTTATTTGAAACATAAGGAAAGTCGGGTTTTACGAAATAACAAATGAAAATATGGTTTTTGACGTGGTTTGGAAAAGAGTTTAGGCTCTTTAAGCACCCGATTGCGGGGCTAGGGTCTTATGAAGCGGTGGTCTGAAGGAAATAAGCCCTCGGGGGCTTAAGTCTTACATAATGTTTAAAGGGTGATTTTTAGGCCAAAAAACAGAGTTTCTAAGCCAAAATTGGGGTTCTGGTAGAGGAAAAAAGGCATTTTAAAACCAAATAATGGAGAAATATAAGGTTTAAAAGGATTTTGGAGTGATTTCGAAGGTTGAATGAGGCTTATGGAAGGATTCTTATGAAGAAAAAGGGGATGAAAAAGGGGCTATCCATGAGTGAAAGGAGGGGTAAAATGAAGGGAAAAATGGGTTTTTTCAGCGGTCTTTTTCTTCAAGAAAAAAGAAAAATTTTCAGGGTTAATGAGGGAAACAATAGTGAAGATTAACTAAAGGAAAATTTATCTTCATAAGACTTTAAGAACTCACAATTTGACTATAAAATTGTTTCTTGAAGTCTAAAAAATATCTAGCCACCATTGGATATGACAAATTTTTATAGGTGGCTAATAATGGCTCCACATGGGGATGGCATCTTCTTGAAGATGTCAAGAACTTCAAACATGACTTCTCTGGAAGCTGACCAATGCCTCATCCATTGGGCTGCAATTTTCTTTTTCTTTGCTGGTCTTATTTTGATCTGACAGTGTTAGCAGCCATTAAAAACAATGGAATTTTATCAAAACAAGCTTTCTACTTACCCAATCCTAATGACCTAACATTTTTTTTTCTTTCAGAGTGCATTTGGATTGGAAAACTCTTTTTACAAACATTTTATTCTTTTGAAAGCATAAAACTAGTCTATTTCTACCGTTATTTCTCCATGAACTCAGATTAAGCAGTTGAGTTCATAAGCTTCTCTACCTAAATACTATCTGTTAGGATTAGACTGTCTGACAGATTTTTATTCACTAAATTCTAAAATAGGAAATTAAAAGCAATCAAGCCAAGATTGAACAGTCTAACTTATTGCTGGTCTATGGCATAAAAACAAGCTGCACATAGACTAAAATTTGCAGAAAATTAAAGCAAAATGGTGAAGGCTTAAGATCTGAAAGTTTTAAGAACATCCTTCTCTTTTCTTCAGCTCTGTTTTTAGGCTTGTTTGAACTGTTCTTTCTTTGTTCTCTGGTTCAAGTTTTGGGCATATTAGAACCAGTTTTCTTCCATCTTTGGCTCAAAATTTAAACAGATTAGAGCCATGCATCTTTTGGAATTCATAGTTTCAGATTTTTAGCTTGTTTGAACCCTTTTCTTCTATCATAATCTACTTAACTGATAAGCCAAGATTGAGCTGTTTGGCAAATCTATTTCACTAGCCTATCAGCAGTAAATTGAAAACTAATTAGTCATGATTATGTTGTATGACTAACTAGGAGTGTGTTTCTTAGGAGTGGCATTTGAGCTTGCACACTTTCATACTTTGTTTCTCTTTTTTGGTATGGGGTTGTACCTTTCTTGTTTTTTACAATCTGCCCTCTTTTTTTTTGTATTGTTTTTGTCTTTTTTCATATTCTAACTTTGAATGCAGTGAAGGATATGATATTCACAATGAGAAAAAATAAAAAGGCTTCCAAACTGATATGGTCAAGAGAAATAATGTTTGAGCATCCTGCCATTGATAGGACCCCCAAATAGTTCAGATCCATTTAATTCTTGCAGAAAATAGACATTGTTACCAGCAATAGAATGAATGAGATAAGGACCAAGCCATAAATTATCAAATTTTCCATGCTTGCCCTTATCTTCTCTCCTTGAATCCCACTTTAAAACTTTGTCACCAATGCTGAAATCACTGGCCTTTGTCCTTCTATCAAAAAGCTTCTTGATGTTTTCTTGCTTTTGTAATGCTCTGTTGTAGACTTCCTCTCTGGTTTGCTGAAGATGTATGGTCTGATTAATTCTTCTTATCATGTCATTTTCTTCAAACTGTACTTCTTGGATCAGCTTCATGACTGGAACTCCTAGGCTGGTTGGAAAAATTGCATCTACTCCATAAACAAGCTGGTAGGGTGACATTCCAATTGATTTTTTAAGTGTTAATCTGTCAGCCCATAGTGCATGTACGTGTGCCAAGATTTCTTATTGTCCTCTAGCAACTTCTTGATTATGTTCACCAAAATTTTGTTTGAGGATTTTGCTAGCCCATTACCTTGAGGGTAATAAGCAGTAGAATGACCTAATGTAATCTGATATTTGTGACAGAATTCAACCATATTTTTGGATCCAAATTCAGCAACATTGTCAGTAATAATCTTCCTAAGACAGCCAAATCTAGGTAGGATATGATTTTCAACAAATTTTATGATAATAGAGTCATTGGCTTGCCTAGAAGGGATGGCTTCTATCCATTTGGTAAAGTAGTCTGTTGTAGTGAGAATCCATCTATGTTGAGCAGATTATGGTGGATGGATTTCTCCTATGAAGTCTAGACCCCACTGTTGAAAAGGAGCTTCAACAATGATTGGATGCAAAGGTAAAGGAAACAATTTTCTTTTGCCTTCAAAGAGTTGGCATTTATGACAGGAAATAATCATTTTATGGAAATCCTGAAAGAGGGTGGGCCAATAGTAACTAGCTCTAAGGATTTTATTAACAATTGTATTCCAATAGAGGTGGCCTCCACATTCTCCTTCGTGGAACTCATGCTTGATTTTCTCTGCATCATTCTCAGGCAAACATTTAAGCAATAATCCACTAGCGTTTTTCCAATAAAGACATTTATCCAAAATGCAGTAATTTACAGCTTTTAACTTTAAAAATCTTTCTTTTGTTTTGGACAAACCAGGAGGTGTATTCAAATTGAGAAAAACATATAAAATATCAGCATACCAGGAGGAATTCATAAAATGATCTTCAAAAATGGGAGACAGTAATTCTTCCTGTTCATCTAATGCATCTATCATTTTAATATCAAGAACTTCAAAATTAGACTTAGCCATTAATCTTGCTAGTCCTTGGCCTTTAATGAGCTTAGTGGGCTTGATTTCTAAATCATATTCAAGTATCACAGCTATCCGCTTACCTCTGTTGCCATCTGGATCATGTGTTAGAATGTCTTTCACAACTGAAATTGGCACAAATGAAATTATGTGGGAGTGTAGAATGTAAACTTTGAAGTCTTTTAAGGCTTTGACTAAGGCGAATGCTTGTTTTTCCATGATATTATACTTCAGAGGTGCATCTCTCAATGCCTTGCTAAAGAATGCAATGGGCTGATCTTGTCCTTGTGGATTTTTTTGTAATAGGACAACAACCACTATATGTTATGATGTGAATGAAAAAATGAAAAAATCTTTTGAAAATTCAGGACTAATGAGAATTGGTGTTTTGGTTAATTCTTGTTTTACCAGCTCAAAATATTTCTTTGCTTCCAAGGTCCATTTCACTCCTTGTTCCCTTTTCAGCATGTTTGTAATGTTTCTAAGGAGTTCAGCTAAGTTGGGTATGAACCTTCTCAAGAAATTAATCTTTCCAATGAAAAATTGAAGTTCCTTAATGTTTCGAGGGTGATTGATTTGCAATATACCCTCAATCATTTTTGGGTCTATCTCTATCCCTTCTTCTGATATGATGTGTCCAAGTAGTTTACCCTCTTGGAGACCAAACATTGTCTTCTTCGGATTTAAAGATAACCCAAATTTTCTGCATTTCTCAAAGACTATTCTCAAGTGTTCTAGGTGTTCTTCATATGTTTTGGAAAAAACAATGATATTATCAAGATAAATAATGATGAAGTAGCCTAATTCTTCCAAGAATGCAATATCCATGGCTCTCTGAAATGTATCACCAACATTCATCAAACCAAAAGGCATTTTCACATACATGAAAGTACCCCAAGGTGTGGTAAAAGTTGTCTTGAGTTGATCATCAGGATGTACTAATATTTGATTGTATCCTGAGAAGCCATCTAGCAAATAAATTATTTTATAACCAACTACCCTTTATAAAATATGATCCATCTTGGGTAAAGGATAGTTATCCTTTAATGAGGCTTTGTTTAAGTTCCTAAAGTCAATACAAAGCCTTATTTCTCCTTTTTCTTCCTAACTGACACTAGATTAGACACCCACTCTGAATATCTAATATGGACAATAATTCCAGCTTCATACATTTTCTTGATTTCCTTCTCAACCAAAGGTAATTGAACAGGGTTGATTCTGTGCAATTTTTGTTTAAAGGGCTTTTGGTTTTCTTTGAGGGGTATCTTGTGCTGAATTATCTCTGTGTCATAGGATTTCAGATCCTCATAACTCCATGCAAATACATCAGAGAATTCCTTAAACAACTCAATGTATTTCAGTTTGATGTGAGCTGGCAAATTTTTAGACAGTTTGATCATTTTTTATTTTAGTTCACTGCCTATGTTACACTCTTCTACTTCAGTTTCAACAGACTCTAGCTTTGGATTCTTGGCAACATCATTGAAATCAAACAACTCTTCTAATGTGACCAAACCTTTTGGAAAACTCTGGGTGTTAGATTGCAGCGTTTCTAATTCTTCTTTTTGTAAATCTGCATCAATCTCTGCGTTATTTTCAAGTTTATTAGCTAACAGATTTATCTCAGCAATCTCTGGAGACTCTACTTCTTCATCAAGTAGTTTTTCCTCAGTAGGACAGTCATCTTCATAATCTAAATCTGAACTTGGTAGTTCAAATTCATTTCTGGACTGTAGGAAGTCTTCTATTTGTTTGTCTCCATCAAACACTTTCCAATATTTCTCATTATCAGGGACAACTAGTCTAAATTTAATTTGGGTAGTGCATTGTTTGGTTTCATAAGGTGTTAAACATGTTCTAGCAGCAAAAGTTAAACTATGGGCAAGGATATTTTGGTCTCTTGGGACAAAGATAAGTTGAGATTCCTCAAATGTTCTCAGTAAATCCATGACATCATTTCTATAGGCTCTAAGTCTGGGGTGTTTGGCACTATATTCCCCATTCACTTGCCTAACAATCAACTCTGAATCCCCATGAACTTTTATCCTTTTGGCTCCTAATTTCTTCAACAAGTGTAGGCCTAAAAGGAGGGATTCATACTCGGCTATGTTATTTGAACATTGAAAATTTAATCTGTAGGAATTCCCTTCAGTTTGATTATTTTCAGTGTTATGTATCCAAATGCCTGCACCTACATTGTTCTTAGTGCAAGACCCATCAAAATTCATACTCCAAAGAGGACTAGCTTCAGAATTACTAGTTTGGCTATTATCCTCTTTATTTTGTGTGTTTTTAGCTTGTTCTTGACAGTCAGTATTGTTTTGAAATTGTTCAAATTCCTCATGTTCTTCATTAAGTTGAGGATTCTTCTCTTGGTTCTCAAAGTTGACAAGAAACGGATAACTGTTTTGTAGCTCAAGACCCGTGATCAGTTTACAGTGATTTTCTATTTTGACACACTGTTTTGACCCTTCTATTATGTCTCCTGCCTTTTCTATGTTTGCCACTATATTACGATGAGGAGTGGCCACTAAATCAGTTAAGGTTTCCTAGTCATTAAATATTTCATCATTAAAAAGAATGAATGAGTCAAGGCCTGTATGTACAGAATAAAGAGGGGATTTTTGTGGTCTATCTTGGCTACTGACCATGTATTGCATATAATTTTCCCTATAAAGTCTTCTTTTTTGATTAAAAACAGGGATGGTAACATATGTCATATCCATTTTCATTGTTCCTTGTAACTTAGCTCCCCAAGATCTTGATAACAGCATACCATACTTTGGGGGTACATCAGCCACTACAATATCCATTACTAAACACTTGGCTGGAATTTGTGCTAAGTTTACACAAAGGTCTTTGATCAAACCTAGGAATTTCACTCTACTGGAGTCAAAGGAGTATAGATCTTTGTATGGTCTGGTAATTTCAAGGCCTAGGCTCTCCATTACTGATTTTGGCATTAAGTTATGAGAGGCCCCTGAGTCATGCATAGCGTTGTGTAAAATTTTGCCATGAATCTTCAAACTAACATAAAAAGGAGGAACTGGCCCTTCTTGGTATCTTCCCTCAATCTTAGACCAAATAAAAGCTCTGGTTGGTCATCATTAAGATTGACTGTGTCATTATTTTCTTTTATGTTAAAAGCCTTCAAAATTTGTGATCTATATACATCTTGGGTGGCTAATTTAGTAAGAGGAGCAGAGATTTTTATTTTGGAAATTTCCTGCTCTAAACTAAAAGGGATTTGACTTTTTACAATGTTTGTTTCGGCCTTATTAACCACCATTTTATCAGCCAAATAAGTTTGTTGATTTCCTCTATTTACATTGGTCAAAATTGTTTTAACAGGAGCACTAGCTGAGGTGCTAACGCTGCTAAGGTCTGCACTCTGTTTTTCATTAATTTGAGTGCCTTTCTCTTTTTTCTTATCAGAATTTACAACCACTGTTTTATCTTTCTGTTTTGCAACTTTGGTTTTGTTCTCAGGGCTATGTTTTGCAGGATTTACAGAGGTTTTAGTTTTGGGAGTTTCCAGATTCTTTTTACTCCTAAGGTCGTATTCTTTTGGATTCTCTATGATGAAATTCTCCAGCTCTTGATAGTAATATTCATCCTCTGGTCTTCTGTCATCATAGGGTGTGTATAGACCTTGTTTCCTATTGTAATGAACTTCAAAATCATCATTGTCTACTCCCAACATGTTTATGTCATCTTCGTCTGTTTTTTCAATTGTTTCTTCAACCTCACTTACATAGTTCTGATGAAAAGGAGGTGTAATCTGTTGATCATCCTCCCTTGGTCTGTTTTGAGGCTGGTTTCTCCTAAAATTCTGATTTTGATTTTGATTTCTGTTTTGAGGAGCTTATTGGTTTTGACTAGCTTGTGCTCTCTCAAGTATGCTCATCTTTTTCATCATCTCCTCCATCATTCTTTCCATCTTTGAGCTAGATGTGGAAGGTGTAGATTCCTCTCTAAAGGACACTTTCTTCTCATTCCTCATTCTTGCTCTTTTCTCCATTAAATTAACTTCCACAACAAGAGCTCCTTTTTTCATATCTTCAAGAGTCAAAGGATCTCTCTCTCTTAGCTGATAGGCCATTTCAGGATCAAATCCTTCAGGAAACTTGTTTAAAGCTGAGCCTTGTGGAGGTTTTAAGTCTGGGGGAAGGGCATTATAAACACTGTTGAACCTAGTGCAATAAGCTTGAACACTTTCCCCAATGTTTCTTTGGAGATTCTTGTAGTCCGAAAGTATTTGGAGAGGGTTTTTCTTAGCTTCCCATTTGTTTAAGAATAAATGATGGAAGGCTTGGAGATCATTAATACTGTGAGGGGTTAAGGCTTTGAATCATTTTCTTGCTTCTCCCTCTAAACTTTGAGCAAATAATCTAAGTTTGACATATTCATCATCAATCTCATTTCTGTCAAAGTATTCATTCATCTTATCCACATGTTGTGAAGCAGTAGTAGCACCACTGGCATCATATAATGGTATCTTGGACTGATAGTCCTGTGGAAGATCGACTAAAGGTTAAGGAAGGACCAAGGGAGCATATCATGTTGCCATGATAGGAGGTAGAGGTGGATTTATAAGGGGTGGATTAACAAGAGGGAAAGTGGGCTGAAGTGGAGTGTTTTGGAAAATGGATGTATGAAGAACCAAAGTGGATGGACTAGCAAGAGATTGTTGAGCTGATCTTGGATGAGAGAAACCAAAATTATGAAGGAAATGTAAATCAGGTGGAGTAGTTTCTCTACTACCAAGATGTTCACTTCTATCTTGGGATGAAGGTGGAGACTCTAAATCTATCTGATCTATATCATCAAGTGACCTAGTTCTGAATGGATTTCTTAAGTCAACTTGTGGTTCTTGTAGAGCTGTAAGGTTTTCAGGAACAAAATTAGCTCTATGGAAAGGTCTGACAATAGTTGAAGATTTGGCCTTAGGAGACTTCCTAAGTATTCTTTCAGGGTTATCAACTATCTCAGGAGGGTTTGGATCTGGATAGGCTCTAGTATGAATCCTTCTGGGAGCCACTATGCTATGTTTTTCAGACCCAACTAACAAGAAAATTTTAACCAAATATGAAAATATTTAGGAGGTTAACTGATCTTTAAACAAGAAAACTTTAATCTTTAAAGTCTTCTTAACCGAGTTTAAAAGATGTTATGATGATAACGGGTTTCCCAGTGGAGTCTTAAGGTCTGTTTAGGTTTGTGGAGTCACCAGGTGGAAATTTTTAGCTCTTTTGGAGGTAAAATGTTTTATGGTCCACCACCATGTTTATTTGAATACCAATCTAGAATGTTTTTGGGTTTTCTGAGTTTTTTCAGTCCTATGAGTTCTAAGAGTGTCCTAAATTTGTTTCAACACTTAGCTACAGTGATGAGACAAAGAAAGTTTACTCTTATGGCAAGCTAGCTAATTCATTCAAGGTTTGATAAGCTCTTATGAGAATCCTAAGGGTTCCTTAGTTTGTCATTGATTCAAATAAGTTTTATCCTGATTACCATTTGCTTGGTAGTGCTTGAAGAAGGCTACTTATACTACACTGAAAAATTTTCTTGAATCAAAGGTTTTTCTTGAGGTCTTAAGGGTATTTAAGACGAAATTCACTCAGAAGTCCCCAGCGGAGTCGCCAGAAATGTTAGGCCTCTGTAATTTTAGCAGATTGGTAAGAATAAAGTTGCAGAGACAACATTATGAACCACTTTGGGATTTTAGGATCTAGCCCTCCTGAATCTAGAGAGGGATCTCTCTTATAAGTGCAAAAATTGATTTATCTTTAAGGCTTTCTAGTATGATATTAGGCTAGTTATTAAGAACAAGGGTTCTTTGTTTGTTTGGATGGTTGAGCATGATTTTTAATTGAGTGGAAAGTCCTAAAAATGAAAGAGTTTCAAAGGTGTGAAGGTGTGAACAATCAGAACAAGATTTAGCTGATAGGATAGACATGAAACAACACTTAATCCATTGGGCTATGGAGTCATAAAAGGTTTTAATTGTGCAACAATTTCAAGAGTGATCCAAGGGGAAAGTCATCTACATCAAAAGATCCTTTAGATTAAATGATGAATGGAACATTAAAAATGTTGAGAAGGTGGAAAAAGTCAATAATTTCAACAAGGATTTATCAACTTTCCAAACAAGAAAAGCCTTTTTAAGCAACTGTTTGAAACCGACCAAAGACAGGGCTAACCTTAAACTTCTTTGGACAAGCTTGTATTAAATCTAACTTATCAGACAAACTATCCAGCAATCCACATGACTGCTTTCAAAAGGGATGAAAACAGATAAGAAAACAAAGTGCAGCTTGAGATCAAGCAAGATACATTAAAATCTAAACCTGCTTCAGCATACCCTTAGGGAAACCTTCAAAACAACCTTTGGAAAAAAAGGACTAGAAGACAGGGCGAACCATAAACTTTTCCATCCTAACTCTACTCAGCATATAATGAAAATATCATTCAAGAACTTCCTTTCAAGTTTTTCACATCAAGACAGGGACAAACCAACATTCCTTGATAATGTTTACACTTAACTTAAGTCATTCTTAAACACACAATTGGAGGAAAACATAAAGATAAAGCTTATCAATCAGAGAAGGGTATTGTAAACAGTAAATCCTAACTCCATGCTTCCTGTTCTTTATCAGAGAAAAATGAAAAAAATGGCATACATGAAAGGAAAACAATAACACAGTAAGAAATACTTCACCAATGATATAGACCAAAATCCCAAAAATCAGCTTGTATATCGATGTCAATCTAGTTACATACTTCAAGTCCAATGTTTCAGTACAGCAATCATCTTTTCTTCTCAGCCTAACTTCTTTTATCACAAACAGAGCTTCAAGAGCCTTTGAAAACTATTTACATGTAGAAAGTTTCAAGCACAAGTATTACATCAAAGTTCAGAAACCAACCTATATCTCATCTTCTTCAGAAGTATTTATAGAAGAAATGAGGAGGTGGAAGAATTTATAGGGTTTAAGTATCATTAATTCCATATTAAATGAAATCCTCAGCCTTGAAAACCATGCAAGGAATAAGGGAGGGATGCATTCGACCTTATAATTCTGTTTAATAACCTTGTTTCTACTTTTTAAGACTTAATGGATGAGAAGATTGACTTCAAGGTTGTTTCTTATCTTTATAATAACTTTGATGACATTTGTAATAAGTTTCTTTAGTTGTATTAACTGTTCAACTGTATTTAAAGAAATATATTTGAAATAGGCATTAACTATGCCTTCTGTTGATTTCTTTGAGACTGCAGGTGGCTTTTGGTAGCTGGAGAGGATTTAATTAGCCTTTGATGTGGCAGTGGAGGCTTCTTGGACTGATAGATCTCATTGTTTTAATCTAAAACACTACTAATTTGCTCTTGATCTGTGTTTAGGGACTAATTTGGCTTAATCTCTATCTTCAGGTCTTCATATGGTCTTCAACTGAGTGGATTAGGCCTTTAATAGTCGAATTCATGTCTTAATCCCTCAGAACTATGTTAAAACCTTTATTTATTCATCTCCGTTGTGATTCCATACTTTGACACTGATAACCTTTAAGTTTCACTGTGTTTTTTGTTGTTTTTGCAGGCGTGTAGAGGGCTTTACGACTTCACAAATGCTCATGAGGCATGGAGAAATCATCGTTGGAACACTGTAAATTTCATTTTTATGTGAATAATTGGCTTAGGGATCATCATCCCTGGCCATTCATTTCTTTTAAAAATAATGGAAAAACCTTAAAAACCTGCAAAAATACAAACAAAGTTATGAAAAATTCGGTGAAAATAGGTTTAGACAGCTTCTGGGTACGAGATTAAATCGTGACCGTTGGATGAAATCAACCAACAGTCGGGATTTCTTGCTGGGGTCAAAATGGGAGGCGGTTGGATGAATGGGGGTCAGATTAAATCCGGGCCATTGATCTGGGTTGATCAACAGCTGGGATCAATCAGGAGTTTTATAATGCGGAGGGGAAAAGTTATAGCGGAAAGGAGGAAAACATAGGAAAAAGGGAAAAAGTCTTTGCGAAAGCGAAAAATGGGGCTAAATGAAGTTTGGGATCGTAGAGAGAATAAGAGCCGTTGATCTAGGATGATCAACGGTTTGGATTCCTTGAACGAAGTGCTTGGGGGTTTGGATGATGGGCAAATGAATGGGGGGAAGGATTTAATCAGAACCGTCAATATTCAGAGATCAACGGTGGAGAAGGATTGGTGAATTGTTCGAGGAGAAAAATCAAAGGGCGAAGACTTGGAGGTAAAACATAATCAGAGCCGTTGGATGGAAACAATGGACGACAGGGATTAAAAGGTGAAAAAGCTAATGCGGTGGGGAAAGGTGGTTTCGGCTGAAAAAACTGTTGGTTTCGCGCTGCTCTAAAGTGGTTTTAGAATTTTTCCAAAACAATGCGATATGGGTCTGCGCTTGACACGTGTCCTTTTAAAACTGCCCATATCGCGTAATATTTTGGCATTAACGTTTAGGCTCGAAATCACGCGATATGGAGTTTCAGCTGTCGGATGAAAGGAAGAGAGATCCGACGATGGGAATAAGAGCGCGATGGGGTAATATGCGTGGGTGGAAATGGTGGGCAGGGTCAAGGATGGTTTAGATCTGGACAGTCGGATCTCGGGAATGGACATTGGAGATCTGTCGACGGAGAAGGTAGGTCCCAAAGGAGTTGGGCGTAGCGGGTTAAATCTAGACCGTGGGATTTGAATGATGGACGGTCCAGATTACTTCTCGGGGAAACGAAAGCAATGTGAGACAGGGGGTCGGGCAGAGATCGGGTGCAATAAGGACCGTTGATCTGAAAAGATCAACGGTGGATCTTCACCGAAGAATTACACTGTCGGGCTTTGTGAAATAAAAAGGAAAGGTCAGATTTGATCTGGACCGTAGGGTCTATGAAATGGACGGCCCAGATTTGATCGCAGGATCGCAAATAGGCGGTGGCAAAGGGTAAAGCGACAATGAAATGCGCCGATGTGATTAAGCGCGGGCCGTTAGATCTAGGAGAGATCAACGGTGGGGATTCAATCGGTGGGTGCAATGGTAAGGGCTTTCGAGTGGAGTGCGATTAAATCTGAGCCGTCGGTTCTTGTGGATTTGATGGCTAAAATTTAATCGAGAAGAATGGCATCGGAGGAGCACAAGGGAAAATATCAAAGGTATTTTGTGATGCGATTGTGGATTGACCGTCGGATTGGAGGGATGATCGACGACTGAGGTTTGATCGCATCAGAATTTTTGGAGGACATGAAGAAAGGGAGGAACCAAAGCGGACTTGCGAAGCGATGAGCCTTTGGCCATTGATCAGTTTAGATCGACGGCTGATATTCGTTGCAACTTTGAACTGTCGAGTTTTATTTGAAACATAAGGAATGTCAGGTTTTACGAAATAACAAATGAAAATAAGGTTTTTGACGGGGTTTGGAAAAGAGTTTAGGCCCTTTAAGCGCTTGATTGCGGGGCTAGGGTCTTATGAAGCGGCGGTCTGAAGGAAATAAGCCCTCGGGGGCTTAAGTCTTACATAATGTTTAAAGGGTGATTTTAGGCCAAAAAACATAGTTTTTAAGCCAAAATTGGGGTTCTGGTAGAGGAAAAAAGGCATTTTTAAACCAAATAACGGAGAAATATAAGGTTTAAATGGATTTTGGAGTGATTTCGAAGGTTGAATGAGGCTTATGGAAGGATTCTTATGAAGAAACAGGGGATGAAAAAGGGGTTATGCATGAGTGAAAGGAGGGGTAAAATGAAGGGAAAAATGGGTTTTTTCAACAGTCTTTTTCTTCAGGAAAAAAGCAGAATTTTCAAGGTTAATGAGGGAAACAACAGTGAAGATTAACTAAAGGATAAGTTATCTTCATAAGACTTTAAGAACTCAAAATTCGACTGTAAAATTGTTTCTTGAAGTCTAAAAAAGATCTAGCCACCATTTGATATGACAAATTTTTATAGGTGGTTAACAGCTACAACTCTGAATCTGGAATGACAAGTTGTGGCTCAAGCTCGCTTGAACTGTTGTGTCTCTGGCTATAAATCTGAATCTGGAATGAGAGATTATGGCTCGGGCTCACTTGATGTGTCTTTGAAGCTTGTAGATGACCACCATTTCCCCCCCTGTCAGGTACAAGGTGAGATGATGGGGAAAACTCAGCTGCAAGATTGTTCAATATTCGAGAACAAGTTCTCACATGCGACTTAAACATCTTCTTGGCTGTTGATGCCCATTTCCAAGAAGCGATCCATCCAAGATGAATCTTTGTTCTTGCAGGAGGCTTGTTTCTGAAGCATCTGTGTGAAGAATGGGTGTGCCGACCACAGTGCTTGCATGGGTGAAGATCAAAACAATGATATTTCATATGGCCAACTTGATCACAATGTTGGTATTTTTTGATTTGTTGTTGTTACTTTGGAAGAGGAGCAGGATCTAGAACAATGGAATGTGAACTTTCATAAATAAATCTGGCACTCTGAAATTTGATGGGCTTGGAGTAGTCCAGAATATGAAAGGACAATTCCTTGTCATATCCAAGACCAGTTTGGTGCTTGTTATGGACAAGCTCTTCCCAAGGTTTGATGATGGGCTTGGGAGGTGCATGCTGCATTTCTGCATCTTTCTGCACATTTTCTCCTGAAATGGGTACTGAATGTGAACCGACTGCAACATTATTTACTTGCTGCTTATGGGAGTCCATTTCAATTTTCTGAACAGAAACAAGTTCAGAATGATGACTCCGCTGAAGCTAATATTCCAACTGCAAAAACTCTGTATTTTCTTTTGCATTTTACAAGCTATTTTGAATGTTAAAAAGATTTTCTTTGCTGACTTTTACTATCTCATTGGCAGTGGAATGCATTAGAGCATTCAATAATTCTAATACATCATCAATTTTGGCCATTATGTGAGAAAAATAAAAGGCTAAAGGAAACAAATGAGGAGTGTCGTTCAAGAAATGTGTGCAAGGAGTTCAAAATATCCTTGAACCAGACCAGGAAATAGTTTGAATTTTCTTTCAACACTATAATTCTTTCTAGCCCAAATCTTGCAAGGAGCGAGTAAATACAAATTGGTTTTTTTTTTTTTAACCCTCTAACCAACAAGTTACATAAAATTATACGAAAAAGATAGTAAGAACAAAATCCTTTGAAAATGTTCAAATTCTGTAGAATCTCAAAAAATATTTGAAATCTGCAATCAAGATACCAAATGAGGCGAGTTGGAGAGAGTCAACATGTGCTACAATGAGGCCAGTTGTGGTAGATTTATATCGAGAGCCGTTTTAATAGATCTAGAATCCAGGACCATGCTTAGCATTCACATTCATGCAAAGAACCCTATTAGGGTTGGCTTGGCACCCAAGCACTGGACCTAGCTTCTCCAAAGTAGACTTATACCCCCAGTCCACATTTCAATGATAAAACCACAACAACACAATTGAAATCTTCATTTATATGTGAGCGAAAGTCCATGCACAGTGTCAAATCTGCTTCGAACATTGTGTAACGTAAAATACGCTCTTTCTTTGGCAGCGCACAGAGGGAAAACATGGGCGAAGATGCCAGTAATGTGTATGGGCTTAAATCCAGAGCGAGCCAACAAAGTAATAAACTAGATTGCCTAGCTGGTGTATTCTTTAAAGTAAACGATCAAGATTATTCTCTATCATTTGAAGCAGATGGAATGCAATATAGTTTAAATGATTCATGTTATAGGAGTATTCGAAGATGCATATATCTCCCAAATCAACAGTTACCTTCATCAGAGTCCCTAGCTATGGAAAAATTCCATTCTTCGAGCGCAAGTATAGTTTCACTGGAACAATCAAGGAGTAATGAATCATAGAGAATGCATCACACATTGGTTTAAAAATCGTCCTTCTTGTCCACGATTTTTGACACTCTATGGTGTGATTACAGGGACACAACCTCCAGGTGACATGACCATCTGAAACATTCCAGTTAAAAGTCGAAAGAGTTGGGATGGCCTTGAGGAATATCTAGGCATTGATATCATTGAAATGACATATACATTTCCAGATGGAATTCAGACTGTAGAGCATCCAAATCCTAGAAAATGATACATCGGTACAAGACGAGTTGCCTAATTGTCGAAGAACAAAGAAAGAGAAGAAGTTCTTGAGCTGTTGAAGACTACTTGGAATCATCATCTAATCTTCACTATGGGAACATCTGTGACAACTGGAAGAAGTAACATTTTTGTCTCGGTAGGAATCCACCATCAAACCCAAAAATATGGTTCCAATAATTATGGATATCCAGACGAGGGCTATTTTAACCGAGTGAAGAAAGAACTAGTGTATTTATCACAGTTGCGCATCAAAGCATGAAGTATTAAGAATATTTATCACGGTTAAGCAGATTCAAATCATAAAGAACCAAACCTTGAGAGCTTTTGAACTGCGGTATTAGGCATCTAAATGAACAAGATTTCGGATCTAGGTTCTCTTAGTTATGTTCGTCATTCCCTGCTTTCAATCTGGATGATTACGTTTCGTCAATTATTGGACAAATACACCCTCTTCATTCTCGTCATCGAAAAGGATGCCGCCTTCTATAACCGATTTCCTGCTGGAGTCTTCCATTTTAGAGTTCGTGCAAGATTTAGAAGTGGTGACCGAGCTCTGCACTCGACGGTCCACTGCTTTGTGTGAGGCATCGAGCAGTATGGGAGGTGTAAACTTGTGGAGAAGGAATGGTAGAAGAAGCAAGCGCGGGAGGGCGTAGGGAGGCTACGGAGGGTGAGGCTGAGGAGGTAGAGGCAGCAGAGGCTGCGTTGTAGGCCGACTGCAGATGAAGGCGTGGAGAAACGACAAGCAGAGGAGGCAAATTCTTTAGAGGAGAGTAGATGGGACGGGTCTTAAATTGGGAGTCAATTGCGTTGATGAGAAGAACACAACGCAACGGAGCAGCACGCAGGAAGGCAACACGACGGAGCAGCGAAACAATCTACCAGGCGAGAAAATATCGCACGCAGTGAGGAGCGTCGAGTATGTCAGGTCAGAAGGGAACGTTTTCTACAGACTTATTTGGATTTGGTGCACTGACTAGCATATTCTACAGTGCAAAGAATACAACTAAAA
The DNA here is from genome assembly GCA_034641835.2 of Pinus albicaulis. Lineage (NCBI taxonomy): Eukaryota > Viridiplantae > Streptophyta > Pinopsida > Pinales > Pinaceae > Pinus > Pinus albicaulis. The sequence continues at coordinate 932,157,924 of CM076579.1, read as the reverse complement.
TTTAGCTAATAGGAGCAGGCCAGCGATCGCACATACGATGCACTATTACTCACAATGATACATATTTATCATACATGGAGTGACCCTTGGATTCCATATTCCAGGGTCTCTTGGACTTCCTATGTTCGTTCGTCCTCTACACCTACCCATAGAGGATTAGGTGTCCAACATTTTTCATGATTTTCAAAACCGATATTTATTATTTACAAAAATCTCCAAAAATGGAGAGTTGCTGGAAGTGGTCCAAATCCCTCTATTTTGTAGCTACAAATCACCTTCTTCTCCTTCTTTGGTGCAATAATATTGCTCCAAGACCTCTTAGCTTCATCCTCTCCAACAAATCTTGTGCAAAAACCAATCAAAATTCAAAATAAACTAAATTAATTTTGCACAATAAAATCAAAGTGCCAAAAATTGGAAAAAAGCTCTCAAGTTAAAATCAAATTAAATAAATAAATGAAAAGAAAATTGTACTTCTCATTGATCTATGTAAAGTATTCTATGGCTCAAGTGGGTTGCATCAAAGCAATTTGCAACAACATAAGTTTTTGTAGGTGAAAATTTTTCAACAAAATTTCCAAATTAATTCTGTGCTACAACTTTGTAGCTCTGTCTTCTGCTAAATTTTTGGCATATTAATTGTGCAAATTTGGTTGAGTTAATTCTCTGAGATTGTTCTCCTCGATTCTAGCTTTCCAACTAGCCATCTCTGGTCTTATTTGGCCAATTAAAATTCAAGATATCAGCCTCTAAAGTCAAGGGATCACAACTATCAGAATTCTGAAAAACGCATACCGAGAACACCAATCTAATATTTTCTATTAAAAAAATTAATTCTAAATTATATTCCTAATTTTAAATTAACTTAAACTAAATTATTATTATATACAAATTAAAATAATTAAATATTAGACATGTATTAATGAAATTAAATTAATTATATAACAAATTAATTTAAATTCATTTTTAAATTAATTAAATTTCTTATTTTCCTTATTTTAGTCAAATTAACTGTTATTTACAATGGCTGGTTGGAGCATCTCTTTATCTATTTAAACTAGTTCATAGATTAGATTTCTTATCTTGTCCTGATGATGAACCACACTAGTTGGTTCAAAATGGGTTCAAAACGTGTCGACAAAATATACTTTTTTTTTCTAAGTAAGACTGATTCTATTAAGTGAACATATGGTACAAAGAGAATTTACAATCAGGAGAGACAAGAAACAGGCCAACCGGAAATGATAAAATATCAACCTCGGTCCTGGAAAGAAAAGCATAGGGCAGACAAAGAACAAAGAAGCAATATTTGAGAGACAAAAGTAGAGAGAAACATGGACCTATCCAGATTGGGCATAAGTATCCATGCTGAGTTTTTTCCCTTTATTTTTGATGACTTTGACCCAGCTCGAATGGAGCGGTTGGGCTAGAACCACTTGAAGAGTATTGTTGCATGAAGAAGGAATCCCCTTATCGGTGTCGAAAGAGGAGGACTCATGGTTACGTTTCTGAATAGCCATAGTGACCGTGGGACCTTGAGGGGCTTCAGAGGAAGGGTCTTGCGTATGCTTAGCCTGCTCCGTTTCTGCCTTGATCTCCTCCTCTGAGCTGGAGGAGCCATCGTCATCTACGAGAGGCGGAAAACTATGTATCCATCTCTTGGGTTTATGTTTGGGGAGGTTTTGATTCTTTTTTTATAGAAACACGGGGTAGGATTGCTGAAGGTGCCCTATCTGGTAACAATGACGACATCTGAAGGCTGTGTTCTCATAATCTAAAGTCTATGTCCACAGGAAGTCACCAATCTTGAGATTGATTTGTTCCGGTAGGTCTTTGCTGATGTCTACTTCAACACAAATTCTACCATGTGTATAGAGCCCCTTGAATTCCAGATAGGGATCGGTAGTCAAATAGCGACCCAAGGTGTTTCCAATACCTTGAAAGACGAATGAGTGCCATAAGTGAATCGGTAAGTTGGGGAGTCTGACCCACACTGGAATTTTGGTGATGATGGTTGTAGAGGGATTGAACTCAGGGAACCAGGGTGTGAGGACCTTATTTTACAGCCTTCTGATAGTCCTTGTCGTGATCAAAGACTCCAATAAAGAAGCCCTTTGAGCAGAATATGACAGTGCAGTTGTGGGTCCAGTTGGCATAGATCCATTCGTAGAGACCCTTTGCTTGAGGCCATAGTCCATTGAATCTGTAGATAATAGCAGCTTCTGCATATTTTTGATGCTATTCTGCCAGTTATGGATGGGACATCCTCCAGTCTATCAACCAAAAAAGGCTTGGGGGTAGCAGGGGTCTGAGCTTCTTTCTTTGGATGTGCATGAACAACATCCTTGTAGGAGAAAGCTGGTGCAGATGAGGATTGCCCATCAGCTTCCCCTTTCAAACGAAGGGTTAAATTTAAGGTAGCATCTCTCTCAATATTATCAAAATAAATGGGAAGGGAGGCCTTGAGTTGTTTACCTCCATGAATGAGTCTTTGAAGAGCTATGGGTATTCTCAACTGATGCTCCAAAGCAAGCATGAGTTTCTGAACGATATCTGTTGAGCAGACCAAAGCATCAAAGATCTGCCTGTTAGGAGCCTAATTTGAATTTGGAAGGTGGGAGAGGGCAGAACGAGGAGATCTAGGTTGCTAAGATGCTCAGCATAGCCAGGAAGAAAGGGCCATGTATGATCTCTTCCTGCAGCCGCCTTTTCTGCATACTGGTCACCATCCTGTGCGTGATGGCATCTTGGATGTTTTCGATCCATGGGCGCGTACCAGAGCTAGGCGTTGTTCTGAGGTTTTGGGTTGTAGGGCACCTTCTCGGCTTCATTCTGTGGATGGCTGGGGTTCTGCCGGCTTGGAGAGGACCGAACCACTGGCTCTACATTTGAAGAGCTTGCACTTGGCTCCTGGAGTGCGCCCATAGATCCGTTTTCGAATGGAGGTAGCACACGGGAGACACTGCCGTATCGATCGCTGGTGATGGTAGGAAGAGAGCTCGCTGAACGCTAGGCTTTGCAGAACTCAGGAGGGATTCAACAGCGTTGGCGGCGTGGAAAGCCATAGCAGAGGCTCTAGGTTTTGCTCGACACAGTCCCCAGTGAGAGGCTCGTCGACAAAATATACTTAGATGTAATTATCATCAAAATATTTTATATATATTTTATGGATGACAAAAACCAAATTCCTAATAAATAAAATATATTTTAAAAAAATTACTAAAATAAAATATTATTAAAAAAATATTTTTAAAAATATAATTATAAATTTTAATAAATGGCTTGTTGGGATGTCTTTAAGAGGTCCCGTAAGGTGGATGAGGAGGCGTAAGGTGGGAAGATTAGATGAAGGAATAAGGGTATTGTGAAGGGAAATATAAGGAGGGATCCGAGGAGTTAAAAATTTTGGAGGAAATAAGGAAGGAGTTACGGGAGCCGGGAAAATTAGATGGAGTAGGAGGAGAGGTGGGGAAGGTGTGTGAAAAAAGATGAGGAAGTGAGGGGGTGGGAATGAGGTGGAGAGGTGGGAGACCCACGTGGGAGTGGGACTTTCCATATAAACTATAACTATTCTATTTTATGGTCCTCAAGTTTGTATGAAAAAATGGTCCCCGTAAGTTTTTATGAAAACCATAGTCACTCTTATATGGTTATTGGGATTTTCTTTTTATAATTGAAATTAAATTTCTTTTCAAGGAAATAAATTTTTAATTAGTTTTTTTTTTTTTAATATAAATGTAATATGAGTTATGTTATATAGTTTTAATAAATATATAATTTTTTGAATTTGGTGGTTTTGTAGGATAGTTAATATTAAAAATAATCATTAATTAAATTAATTAAAAACTAATATTTATATAAAATTAATTAATTTACAAAAATCAAAGTAATATATATTTTATACATTTTTAGTTTAGATGGTGAAAATCACTGAAATTTTGGAAAAGCGGCAAATGCAAATCGTAAGTTCAAACACGACGAAATCATAGTCAATGGAAAGTTATCAAGAAATCGAATGCAATGAAGCAATCCGAATGCAAATCCGAAGAAAACAAAAATCTCACAAAAATGTCGTATAATTAACTAAATGAAAGTATTAAAAGGCGATATGACCAGAATTTTTTTAAAGGGTCCCTATTATTATTATGAAGATAATAAAATAAAAATGGGGGGTTGTGGATTTTGCACAATAATGGCAGGACACAAGGAAGAATCAGTTATATATGGTTAAAATGGATAATGCGCTTAATTCTACCTAAATGTTAAAATGATGGATTCTATTAAGTCATCAAACATTAAAACATTTTCCATGGGTCCAACGTTAATAGATCATATGGTAAAAGTTCTAAAAAACAAGTACTGGAAACAAACTGAGTCTAAAACGTGAATTCATGTTTTTAGCGAATATTTAATTTTAAATTTACCTTTTGCGAGTGATAGAAGAGGTACAGTATGGGAGTTTTAAGAAAAGTATACATCCATCAATAATGATGATCTATTTTACCCAATATCGCTTCGCTTCCCACGTGCATCCATAGCCTTGATGAAGTTGTATTAGTACCACACACGTATAGCCCTGCTGCCAGTGAGCCTGTTTAGTACCCCGACGGGTTTTGTGTTTCCCATACATGTGTGCTTTCAACCCTCTTTTACCACCCTGTTGATCAAATTTAAAATAGAGAATCGTTTTTTTGCAAGTCGGTGAAGAGGGCGGGGTGGTACAAAATATTTTAATTGCAATGGATATAATACTCATGAAAGTTTAACTCCCACATCTTTCCCTGCAACTATCATACATAGGTTGTTTATGTAAAGTGAGGGGAAATGGGAAAGATTCATTGAGTTAGACTCAAGTCAGTTCTTTCCTTGGAAAGATGAACTCTATCACTTGGAAAAGTTGAATGTTTCTCCAGGAGAAAAGAATTAAGGAAAGAGAACTTTAGAATTCTACAAATATATCCTTTTAAGGTAAATGAAAACCCATAATATTGAAAAAGTAAAAGTTCTCATGCATGTTGTCCAATTTTGGGTAAGAAAAAGTCTTTCATATAAATCTTGGTAATATCACTAAAACCAATTCAAACTGATAATGAAATCAACACTTGAAAAATTGCAAAAAAGAAAAAAAGAGATGCAAACTAAAAGAAAAAAATTGAATGAAAAGACGGAACCAAAATAAAACCTCAACAAGACGTTTTATGAAGAATGCATCAACAAAACAACCAGTATGAAGGAGGAAAATATGTTTTTCTTAAGTTAATACCTTCTTAAGTTATTTCTTGCAGAGTTGTACTTGATTAAACTTTTATTCAAATAAAAAATGAAACTCTAAATATTAGTCATGATAGAAACTGAAGTAAAATAAGAAGTTTCTCCCCTTAAAAATTTTGTGTTTCGACAATAAGCCTGCATAAAAACATCATAATGATAAAAATAAGGCTTGTGAAACAAACTAAAGGTTCAAAGACTCCTCGATTTAGCTGATTTGAAATTTGATTATCATCATGATTGCTTTTCCAAAATGCGAAAGCAAGCAAAACCACGAAGAAATAATTTCAAATTTGAGCAAGTAGGGTTGCAAAGTTTTCAAAACAATTCTTGAAGACCTGCAAAAACAGAGCTAAAGATCAGTGTAGAAATTATACAAGATACATGTATATTACCGGACTCCCCTGATCTAACAAATTAATCTTATTTGAAATACAGAATCCTTCCACTTAATTCTTTGCAGAAATTAAATCGCCAATTGCAAAACACATATGAAGCAAAATCAATCGCAGATAAACACAGTTGTTTAACAGGAAAGCTTAAAGCTAAAAACCCCAACTATCATATATTATATATAACAATGGATCATGTAATAATCTCATACAAATCTTAGTACATAGAGCTCTTAGTACAATCAACAATAATTACACACTGTCTTGCAGAAATTTGCATATCCATGCACCAATTTCTTGCCTCTTGACAACCTGCCTCCATTGCGCAATCCCTGCTGAAGAAGACTCCTGAATTAATTTGAATTGGCCTTGCCTTGGCTGCGCAATCCTCATTGGCATCTCCAATGTGTGTCAGATGCATTGAATGCATCACTATATTCACAACAGATAGTCCATCTCACCCTTTCACCTATCTCTCCACTGGGTCTCCACTGGAACTAACATGCAAGTAGTTAACTGTTGTATTTATTCAGTTGCAAGTGAGTCTCTAGTTATGAATTAATTAAATAATTAATTCACTAAACTCTCACTAGTGTATCTTCAGTTAGAACTAGATACAATTAGCACAACTGAGTTTAAATCACTTAACTGAGTTAAACTAAATAACAACTCCCATAACTACTCTTCCAACTCTGTCACAACTCTGCCACTTCAGTTCTAACTGAGTCCTCCATGCATGAGTCACCAAACACCCTAGGAATTGCATAATTCCTTCAGCCCACTAATTTGCCAAATCTTTTCACTGAAATAAAGTGCTCCAAGAGAATAAGTTGATATTTATTGTCGGATTATTATTAAGGGCTAATAATAATTGACATGCATCTATTTTTAGATTAGAGATCTATAAATAGAATTCGCCCAATATTCTAAAAATATAATTTCATCTATTTTCCACATTTGACCAACCATCTACAACTAGCATCCTGCAACTTATAGAATATGCTCACCATGTCTAAAAATAGACATACACCTAAAAATAGCCTGCGGGCCCCACTTAGTGAAGGTGCTTACTTTTCACTAAGCTCATCATCTTGTTGAATCTCAACACTCCCTCTCAACAAGATAGGGATTATCCTTCACCCCAATCTTGCCTCTATGGTATTAAAATTTTCTCCTATCAATCCTGGTAAACCATAGTCCAAAATATCAGCATCTTTGATCTTAGATATGAATGTATTGAAGCAACAAGATCTTCCGCTACAAACAATCTCTGATATGATGATACTAGATATCTAAATGCTTAGATCTATCATGAAGCACAAGATTAATCTAGAGTTTAATGCAACTTTGATTATCACAATGAATCACTGTAGGATCTAAATGAGAACCAAAAAAACTGACAATAATCTTCCTCATCGAGATAGCCTCACATGTGCGACAGCACTTCCATGTATTATACTTTCTTGGGCGATTGCCCACCGGATCTTTGTTTTCCTTACGTACAAGAAAATTACGCCAGATACGTCTGCGAAAACCCTCTTGATGTGCTCTTTACGTCAGTTGGGTTGCCTACCCAATGCATCGCGGCCATGCACTTCACCTCATCCATCTGTGTCTATATATACCATAAGCCATACTCATATGTGCCCTGAGATATCTCAGGACATGCTTACCTGCCTTCCAAGAGCAGTAAAACTGACCATTTGCTTGACTAAGTTGGTTCGCATAGCATATCCAGGTCTTGTATTAACTAAATACATGGCTTGAACCCTGTGTCATTAATGATAGCATCCACTACCTCTACCGATGTAGCATCCTCTTTCCTCCAATTTCCTGGAAGAGGAGTATCCATGGGCTTGTAGTCCTCCATGTGAAACTTACCAAGTATCTCCCGAGCATACTTTCCTCAAGACACAAACAGTTCACCTTCTCGCTGCCATATTTCCAATCCAAGGAAATAATGAAGGAGGCCCAAATCCTTCATCTCAAACTTCTTTGCAAGATTTTCCTTGCATGAGTGTATCAACTGCTCATCACCGTTAAATATTAAATCATCAACATAAAGAACAATGATTAAATCTTATCCTCCACCCAATTTGGTATAGGTTTCCATAGCCTCATTGATGACCAAGTCAAATGAAAATAACATCGATCAAGCATTGTGCAAGCATGAGATGCTTGCTTGGTATACAATGCTATTTTGAGTCGCATCGGAAGCTCACTTTGCTAAAGATCTCAAATCCTTTAGGCTGTTCAATGTACACTTCTTCCTCAATGAACCCATTAAGGAACATAGTCTTCACATCCATCTGATGAATGTGCAAACCCATCTACGCTGAGAGAGCAAGGATGGTACTTATGGAAGAATACCGTGTGATAGGTGAAAAGGTTTCTTCATAATCAATCCCCTCGGTCTGTGAGAAGCCCCGGGCAACAAATCTTTCCTTATACTTCTCGACGCTCCCATCAGCAGCTTGCTTTACCTTGTAGATCCATCTTGGACCTACCACTGATTTACCAACCGGCCTTGGAACAATCTCCCAAGAATTGTTTCTGACAATGGAGTCATACTCCTCCACCATGGCATATACCCATGTGGGCTCCTACGCTACTTCCTCAAAGGAAGATGACTATCTCATGATATGCTTCCTCATGAGAGCCATGTATCCAGTGAATCGGTCAGGTGATTTTCTATGTCTGCACTGTGATGTAGGGACTCCTACATTCTATGCCACATCAAGCTTTAGTCTCTTAGCTTCTGTGGTACGCCTTCTGCCTGTTTTGATGTTTGGCTCTGCATGAGTGGACTCCTCCACTACATGATCCTCCTCCTGTGGTTGATCCACATCTTGAGGCTCATCTTTGAGAACAAGAAGTTCCTCCTCTACATACAAGTGTAGTTCCCTCTCAAGCGACAACTTCATGGCTTTCTCCTCATTGAATTTTATATCCCGTCGCACCCGTCACTTTCCTGAGTCATACATTGTTTGGAAAATACACATGATAATTGTAAGAAGTTTTTTACGTATGCCCCACAAATATCCCAACTTCTGCAGTCGGCTCCAGCTTCTTCCTAGCGTCCTTTGTCACATGAATGTAAACATATGAGCCAAAAATCTTCAAATGAGAAATATCAGGCTTCTTACCAGTAAAAGCTACTTCAGGTGTACTCATTACAAGTACTCTATGAGGACAATGGTTTTTCACATAAACCGTAATGTTTCATGCTTCCACCAACAAGTGCATCGGTAGGCCTTGGTCATGCAACATTACTTTTGCAACACCCACGATTGTTCTGTTCTTCCTCTCCGCCACCCCATTCTGATGTGGGTTATAAGGCATTATGAGTTCTCTTTGAATTCCTTCTTTGCTACAAAAGTCTTTGAATTCGCCCGAGATGTATTCACCACCATTATCGCTCCCGCAGGCCTTCATGCTTCCCAGGCTCCTTCTCCACCAAGCTTTAAACTCACATAACGCAATTTTGAGAATGTTTTACGCTCTTCTTAACGCTGAAGAAGATCCAACATCTACAAGAATGATCATCAACAAATATAACATAGTACATGTGTTTCGTAGCTGTTTGAAACGATCAAAGAAAGGTCCCACACCACACGTGCATTGAATTCTCTCCAGGATCAGCGAAGCATAGTTCTCCTTCTCTCATGAAAGGTGGTCTTCACAAACTTACACATAGTACATCCCTTTCATTGATCTTCTTTGGCATTAGAGTACCTTTGGGAGATCTAGTAGAAACATTAGAATCCCTATATTAATAGTGTAGTCCCTTATTATGTTAGTGTAGCCCCACTTATTGTTATTGTTGTACCCCTGTAACCCCCATATTGCTATTATTGTGCCCTTACATTATTATTGTTGGGTCGGCTAGGATTACATTGTGGCCCCACTAGGATTATATTGTGGCCCCATGGACTCCTATATATAGAAGGAGGTTTTGTTCATTTGTATCATCCAAGAATTGTTCATTTATGTAATGTATTGGAGGTTGCGCCCTCGAAGTGGCTCATTTCTAAGGCGTTTACATCTCTTTTCTTCTATTTTTGGAGCTGGTTACACAACATTTGGTATCAGAGCTTTGGATTCTAGGGTTTCGCTGCTCCAAACAGGTCATCGTGGCATTTTCTCTATAACTTTTTTTCTACGAAGTTTCAGAAGTTGAAATTTTTAGGGTGCGAAGAAAAAATCCTGAGGAAGCTTGTATAAAAATTTCAGAGTTTGGTTCGCAATAATTTCGGAGATATGATCTGTGGAAGTCAGGTATTTTTTCAGGCTCCTAAACAGGTCATCGTGGCATTTGCGCTATAAATTGTTTTCTACGAAGGTTCAAAATCGGAAATTCATATGGTGCGAAGATGAAATCCTGAGGAAATTCATCAAAAAATTTCAGAGCTTGGTTCGCAATATTTTTGGAGATATGATCTGTGGAAGGTAGTGCTTTTTCAGGCTCCTGAATTTCATCTCAAAGAGGTGATCGTGGGAAAAGTTCAATAACTCTCTCTCTCTGGGGATCGGATTGGAGTGCTGTAAAAAGTGGTCACAAGTACATGGACTTTACTTTCTGGGCTATCAATTTCAGAGACAAAGAACAAAACAGTGACACGTGGCAAGTCGTACAAGTTCACTCTACTGAACTAGTCTATAATTAGGTCAGTGTGGAAGATTGGACACAACTTTGTCTTGGAGAATCCAAATCAGGTCAAACCTGTGGCATTCAAAAGAGAATTCAGAGGGCTACGTTGGTACCGAAATTTAGATATTTAAGTGCTGCAATAATAGAGATAATCCAATTTCAATATCGATCTCTTCAAAAGCAAGAAAAAGGTGTGTATTTTGTTTTCCGAATTGCATAAGTCTTGTTTGAAGAATCAAGTTGAATTGAATCCAAGGGCATATTGAAGAATTTTTTTAAGTAATGGGTTCTATTATGCCTCCATAAAATAATTCCATACCCATCAAGCCCTCAGAAAGCTATACTATGACGCATGAGGAGGAAGAATTGCAATATGAGATATCAAAATTACGGTACGAGGTGCAACAAATTTTGATCTTATGAAGAGCAACAGAAGATGACATAGATGGTTTAAAATCAGAAATGGAGGCTAAGTTGGATGGTTTGAAGGATCAAATAATAGCTAATATGGATGATAAATTAGTGGAAGATCACATTGAGCATCAACAACAAGTTCTCCAACTCTCAAAGGATAACCTAACTTTGGTGCAGAATCTAATGAAACAACGGGAAGATCAACATCACATCGAAAGAAGTTATGAAGCAGTCATATAAACAAGAAATCGACAAGTACGATCAATTTCAAAGTATCTCAGCAAGTGGAAGAACCTTCTTGTAGAAGATTCCACATGGGAGGATGAGAATTTTATACAGAAGCATCAAGAAATAATCAAGCGTTGAGGACAACACTTGTTTGAAGGAGAGGGGCATGTTAAGTCCCTATATTAATAGTATAGCCCCTTATTATGTTAGCGTAGCCCCCCTTATTGTTATTATTGTACCCTTGTAACCCCCATATTGTTATTATTGTGCCCTTAAATTATTATTGTTAGGTCGGCTAGGATTACATTGTGGCCCACTAGGATTACATTATGGCCCCATGGACTCCTATATATAGAAAGGAGGTTTTGTGAATTGTATCATCCAAAAAATTGTTCATTTATGTAATGTATTGGAGGTTGCCCCCTCGAAGTGGCTTATTTATAAGGCGTTAGAGCTATTTGCATTTTCCTTTTATTTATTCTATTTTGGAATTTGGATTTTTATGAATCTGTGGCTGCAAAAATTTCAAGGTGCTATGGTGAAGATGGCCCAATCTCCTGTGCCATAATTCGCCCTCATCTCGGCTCACCACTTCTTCTGCTTTGCCCATCATTACAGCGCAGCGATCTACCTCCAGCTTGTAGAGATTCTTAACTCGAATCCCTATCCTCTTGGTTTGACCCATTTTTTTATGTCGCAGGAAATCTTTTCCCTCGCTAAAAACAACATCATAACCTCTTTCCTCCAACATCGTGACCGAGACCAAGTTCTTCTTCAGACCTGGAACATGCATAACATCTTTCAACAGAAATGGTTTACCTGACTCCCTCTCAAAGGTAATGGTTCCAATGCCGGTCGCATTGTATCTACCATCGTCGCCCATCTCTATATGTATTTGGAGATCTTTCTCCTCCAAGTCACTAAACAACTCCTTGTCTCCCGTCATGTGGAAGGAAACACCACTATTAAGATACCACACCAATTCCATTGCGCTTGAAACCAAGCATGCGATCAAGAAGAAATAAAGTTCAAATTGCGAGGCTAAAGCCTCACCCGCTGTAGCTCCAACAACCTTCTTCTTCTTCTTTTTTTGTGGGTAGTTAGTGGCGAGATGCCCATGTTTGTGACAGTGAAAACACTTCACTTTGGACAAATCCAGCTTCTTGCCTTTAGCCTCGGATTTTGGATGGGATTTCTTCCCCTTCCCTTTCATTGCTTTGGTAGCCAAAGTGCAATTCTCTTCATCATCATTCATCGATGAAGAGCCATCCTTGGTACTTCGCCTTATCTCCTCCTACACTAGATCCGACCAAAGTCCCTCCCAATCCGACATTTTCTCCCGTCCATTGACAGAGTCCTGATAACTGTGCCAACTCTTTGGTAACCCAAGGAGAGCTAAGCTCACCAATTCATCATCCGCAACTGTGATTACCACACTCCCTAGCCCATCCCTACATTGCACAAACTTCGTGAGATATTTTGGAATATTGTCGTCCTTCTCCATTTTGATTTTTTTGAGCTTATCTTTCAGCGCCAACTTCCTATGGTCGCTCTGCTTTGGAAAATATCTGTCAAATCCTTCCACATTGAAAATGGAGTGGCTTTCTCGTGAAGGGTTGACACAATATGGTCCTTCACACCTTCCAACGGAATCCTTCTTGTATTTTCTACCTTCTTTTGCCATGCGTCAAGTAGTGCAACATCGCTAGAAGTAGGCTTAGGAACATCGCTATCGATGAACTCCTTGAGTCCATTATCTTCAAGCACCGCCTCCATCTTGTCCTTCCAGGCTATGTAGTTAGAGCTACCCTCAAGGTAATACTCCAACCGCAACCCATTGAAAGCCATTTCAATGAATACTCAACTGTTGCACCAAGAAATTTCTGTAGCAAATTTGAATTGTCCACCAGCACAAAACCTAGCACCGCTTCAATATTGCAATCTTCAGTGATTAACATTGCTTCAATACCATGTAGAAATTATAAAAGATGCATGTATATTACCGGACTCCCCTAATCTAACAAATTAATCTTATTGTTAAATACAAAATCCTTCCACTTAATTCTTTGTGGAAATTAAATCTCTAATTGCAAAACACATATGAAGAAAAATCAATCACACATAAACACAGTTGTTTAACGAGAAATCTTAAAGATGAAAACCCCAACTATCATATATTATGTATATCAATGGATCATGTAATAATCTCATACAAATATTAGTACATCAAGCTCTCAGTACAATCAACAATCATTACACACTGTCATGCAGAAATTTGCATATCTATGTACCAATTTCTTGCCTCCACTGCGCAATCCCTACTAAAGAATACCCTTGAATGAATTCAAATTGGCCTTGCCTTGATTGTGCAATCCTCATTGGCATCTCCAATGTGTGTCAGATGCATTGAATGCATCACTATAGTCACAACAGATAGTCCATCTCACCCTTTCACCTATCTCTCCACTGGGTCTCCACTGGAATTGACATGCAAGTAGTTATTTGTTGTATTTGTTCGGTTTCAAGTGATTCTCTAGTTATGAATTAATTAAATAATTAATTCACTAAACTCTCACTAGTGTATCTTGAAGTTAGAACTAGGTAGACTGCTTTGCTTTGAGTTTAACTCACTTAGCGAGTTAAACTAAATAACAACTCCCATAACTACTCTTCCAACTACTAAGAGAATTTCTGTCACTTCGGTTCTAAAAGATTACTGTATGAGTCACCAACTACTTCTAAATTATTGTAATTCCTTTAGTCCATGATTTATAGGCTCTGTTTCTATTCACTAAAATAAAGTGCTCCAAGAGAATAAGTTGATATTTATTATCAGATTATTATTAAGGGCTAATAATAATCAACATGCATGTATTTTTAGATTAGCGATCTATAAATAGACTTTGCCCAATCTTCTAAAAGTAGAATTTCATCTATTTTTCCAACTTGATCAACCATCTACAAATAGCATCCTGCAACTTATAGAATATGCTCACCATGTCTAAAAATAGACATACACCTAAAAATAGTTTGCGAGCCCCATTTAGTGAAGGTGCTTAATTTTCACTAAGCTCATCATCTTATTGAATCTCAACAATCAACAATAACTAAAAAACAAACTGAAACAAAAAACGTAAGAATATCATATGAAAATGGGCATATGAAACTTACCATTGAAGAATTTCGTTTAATGTTTTCCTGAAAGATGTTGAATTTCTCCAAAAAGTAAAATTCATCTTTTTAATAATATTAAAAGTATAAATTAGTTGCATTCTAAAATGTTTCCATTAGCCCAAAATCATCACTTATTAAATCTAAACAAGAGCGAGCAATAAGATAGAAAAATAATGACTCGTGTTCAAGGAATTGGAAATAAATAAAAGAAATCATTAGAAAAAAAAAATGTGCTTCATTTGAATTGTAGCAACAATATTTTCCTTTTCTTTAGGGCCTTCTTTAACCAGTCATTTGAAATGTAGGAAGCTACATAATTGCGACAAACTTGAACAAGAAAGAGCCAAGTATTTTATTTTCTTTGTATTAGGAAGAGTGAAATGCGATCATGACTCATCTTACAATTCACAAAGCAAAGGAAAACACCTATATAGAGAAAACAATATTGAAAACTATGATGAGAAAATAAATACTTTCCTAAAAAAGTATGAATTGGAGAAGGCTATCTGCTCATTTTATCCTAAAGCCAATTTAATTAAATCACAATATCAAGTCTCCAAACTCAAACAATGTAGACCTGCAAAAAGAAGTACACATGAGAAATAAAAATATGACTAAAAGAGAAAAAAAGTATTGAAATAAAAACTAAAAACATATGAAGATGAACATGTAAATGCATACCTGGAAGAATTTCACTGCAAGTTTACCTCATAAATCTTAATATTCTCCAATGCATTTCTCAAAAATGGCGTATATTCCAAATCATCTAATTATTTAATTAAAATTAACTACTAAGTAATGAGCTATTAAATTGCATCTACTTCATATTTACATTGAGGGATAAGAGTAGGAAAATACATTGTTTAGAAATGCTTGAGAATTGAAAATTTGACATTTTCAAAAGCGCCAAGTTGTTGCAATTCTTTGAAACTTCACCATTCATGATTTTCTCCGTGAACAACAATTTCAAGAATGTGATGAATCTTTTCCAAGAAAGATAATCAAACATAGCACAAGTGCGTATGATTGTTTCATAGGAACAACTTAAGCAAGCATATTCTTTGAATACTCTTTGTTAGGAAATGGAGTGAATATGAAGATACTATTTTGGGCTCATTACCTGCGTAATAAAAATATGTAACATTGAAAGAAAAATAAACAGAAAGACAATCTAAATTTAAATTAATCTATTCCAAATCCTAATCTAAAGAACAAACTAAAACTATGTGAAATCATACTTCCAATGTAACCATTCGAGCACCTTTTTTTCTGCATAAATATACACATCAAACATCAATAACAAAAGTAAGGTTATGTTTAAACTAATAAAAGAAAATGATCTGCATACAATATGTACATATATTTCTAATGTATGTACAGAAAGGAGCTTATTTACAATCAACCTCTCTTGAATATTTTTCTCAAACAGATTTCCATGGGATCACAAAAATATGGATGAATATTTGTTAGAGATTGGAAGAGGTCCAAAGGAGAGGATAACATGTCAGATTGTAAAAATGTACCTTTAGATGCAATAACATGCATAAAATTGTTAGTTTTATGTACTTATGGTGAAATATTAGTAATCTCCTATGTACGTGAATCATCCAAACAACTTTCAAATGGATCAATAGAGTGCGGATGGAAGTTTAATGCATATGTCAGAGTATCATCAATTGGGTTAGATAGCTAGTCATATTGTATTGATGTTCTCATAAGTGTTAATTCATGTGGAGAATGCATACTATGAGAAAGAGTAAGCTAGTAGGATATGAACATCAAATGAAAATGGAAGATTAAAATATTTTGATGGTCATGATCTAAATTCTGTGATTCATCTTCACATTCTAGTAATGCACTTTGCGAGTACTGAATACTTAATTGTTTGATATGCCAGCATAAGTTATCTAGGAATTGAAAAATGAAAGAAGTGAATAAATTCAGAAACGACCATAATAAATGAAACAATAATAACAAATCAAATCATAATTTACACTAGTATTACAATTAATGTCACAACACAATTGTGACTCATTCAAAATAACTTCCTCTTCACAAGGATTGTCCATAATAATGCAATTGGAACAATTACCAGCATCAACTTGTGAATAAGAGAGAGGCTCAAGACTATGGATAGGATTGGAAAATTGAAGATTTTCAGCATCATAAATAGGAATGAACAAGTCATTATGATCTGGTGGAATTTCAAAATGGAGCTCTTTAATAGGAATGTCAGTAAAAGGAAAAACTACATTCTAAAACATACAAAAATTATTAAGAGTGTGGGGAATTGGTAATGACTTAATTGATTGGTTTCCATCCAACTCGAAATACTTATCATAAATAACTTAACATATTTTAAGATTATACCCTTCCTTTGCATAAGGTGTATTCGAACAAGAAGCATGATTGAGCACATTTTCAACAATGTTGAAAGAATTCTCATTGCATGTCTCTTTTCCCTAATCTAAGCTAATTGGAAATTCGTTTATGTCAACTCCTCTATTATTTGGAATAACATTTGTGCAAAGAGGAATTGTAGAACAAGAAATAGATGATTTATTATCAACAAAAAGATCAGGATAAAGATAGAAATGAGAATTAGAAGAAATGAACCGGAAATTCTCTTTGGTAGCAGATTCTCGAGCATTTCATCCAATGTGAATTTCAGATTCAAAATCATTCACGTGGCTGATAAAACGTTCTTGAAGATTGATGTTTGGCTACCTTAATTTTTGTAGCTGATCAACATGAAAAATTTCAGAAATTTATGTGGAAAAATGCACCTTATTGGAATCTTCAATTTGTGCTTGTGCTTGTAGATTAGCTTGTTGATTTTATGATTTTGTTACATGTTGATTTTTATATTTAGTAGCAGTTGATTCTTCAAGTGTGTTGTCGATATCTTCTTGAGGTTGATTGTCAAATTTCTTCCAAGCTTTGTGATTGTGAATTAGTAACATGAGAAATAGTATCATGATCTTCAACAACATTGTATGAAGAATGCATAAATTGTAGGAATTTATCGTACATGGTTAATGCAATTTCATCATGATTGATATGTACATCTTCAATATGTGAATTTTCAGTCATGTTAATAGAAGCCATAGAAGACTCATCAAAGATTGAAATTGTTTGACATGGAATTGGAATATAAGGAAGAGAAACTAGATTTCTAAACCATCTTATCAATTCAATATCTGAAGGTTTATCTTCAACTTTGAATCTTAATAAAATTAATCGAAATCTAACGGTAAAACCTATGGAAGATTCGTTTTCTAACTTTTGTAAATATTCAAGTTCAATGCATCCCTGTTTATAATCATAACCATCAAATCCATAAAGGAAATTTGTGATGAATTGGTCCCAACTGCAAATAGAGGCAACTCGGAGAGATTCACACCATATTTTGGCTTTTGTCGAGAATATAAGAGTAAATTTTTTGCATAAAATACCTTCATCAATATCATGAAAAGTATAATTTGCAAATTTTTTAATAAATTGTAAGGCATGATCAAATCCAGAAGCATTACTCTTACTGATAAATTTTAACTTTGACAAGTGTCTTACTATTTCTGGTGGAGTAGTGGCGGATGCACGTCAAAAGATACAACTCGAAAAGGGAAATTTGGTATGAGCCATTGTGATTAAATAAAAACTTTAAAATACAAAAACTACAAAGGACAAGTCGTCAGGCCCTCCTAGCACCAAAAATGTTAATGGGAAAAAATGACCTCATTAACATGTAAGGGAGACCACCTAGTCAAAGCCCCAACTAAGCCCTTATCCGTTTGATTTGGTGGTTATGACTAGTTCTAATGGCTCTAGTTATCCCCTCTCTCTCCTTGATGACTTGTGGTATTTCTATTACTTACCAAACAAGGAGAAAGATATCAAAATTACCCTCTTGTTTCTAGCTTGCATGAAAGAAACCCTTAAGCTAACTTGAGGGCTCAACCAAGCCAAACTAAAGTTTTCCCTAGTGTAAGGGGACTTCTAGAAGTGCAGTGATTAATCTAAATGCAAATTAACTATAAAATGCAAGAAAAAGGAAAGAAATCCTAATCCTGTCTCGATTAGGGAGATGTAGATCTAACCCAACCAAGAACAAGGTAATTAAATGGATTGGGAATTTAACATCTCTCGCTTATGATGTATATCTAACTAATGAAATAGTTATAATAATTGATATTGTGATTGAAAGCCATGATATGTTTGGAGACATATTAATAATGAATGATTAACTCTTAATACCGGGAAAAAGTTAACACGATTTCAATTGTAGTTAAATCGATTTTACATAGCATATTTATGAGTAAATAGTCAATATTAAATCTGATTTAAGCACTTGAGCAAAAGATAAAATTAACAACAAATCTATGAGACTAATGAACTAGGTAGTCTAGAATTTATTGTGTAGATCTAAAACTTCTCATGAAAATTTCTAAAACACAAGGCTCAAATCTACTCTACCCATCTGCATAATTCAATTCACGATCGAGAACACAAATCATAAACATGTAAGAATATTTATCACACACACACAAAGATTTATCTAGGGAAGAGAAGTTGCTCAAAACCCCTTCCTATCTATATTGTATTAATCAAACAATAGAGATGAAATACATATGTTGCTCAATCTCGAGCACAACCTGCAAGTGTACAGTCTATCCCGTTGCTTGGCTAATTGACTTTGACTAATACTTAGCCAATTTCCAAGCCCTCCAAGATCCTATTTCCTTGCACTCTTCCTTAAGGAATTAGACCCCTATTAATTAGGAAATTCCTTAATTGGAATTGTGCAATCCTTTTAGGCTCATCCTATGACTGCATGCACCAACTGTACACATTGGAATAGTCTACAACTGATAGTACACTTCCTTGGAATCTCCATCTCAACTGGGTAACTCGAATTCTCTACATGCGTGAGCTAATGTAGGCTGATTTATCATTTATCTGGATGACCACTGAGTGAGTTGAAGTTACACTTCCACAACTTCACCTTCCACTAGTTCCACCAATAGTTAGAACTAGTTTAACTAACCATAACTCAATTTAATTGAATTAGATTGCTACAACTGAAATTAACTCAACTTAGGCTCCTAATCTAGGAATCACTACCCACAATTGAAGTTCATGCCTCTAACTCTAATTAACTAAACTAATTGAGTGATAACAACGATGTCACCTTAGCTAACTCATCCAAGTTGTTTGTTGATGTGGAATTTCGAATTTTCCCAATTTAATTAAGGCAAAATCAAATTAGGAATTTCTTGATTCATTTCTTAACACCCACTCTCAGCAAGAAAGGGATTCACAACTACCCCGATCTAGCGCCTTTGGAATGTCCTGCATGCAACACTTCTTATTGTTTTTTTTGCTACAACAACATCTGCAATTGAGAATAAAAATAAATAAAAATAATCATTGCATCAATATGCAACTCTCTACTGGGAATCAATATGAAGAATGCATCAATTGTAGGAATTTATCGTACATGGTTAATGTGATTTCATCATGATCGATATGTACATCTTCAATAAGTGAATTTTTAGTCATGTTAATAGAAGCCAAAGAAGACTCATCAAAGCTTGAAATTGTTCGACATGGATTTGGAATATAAGGAAGAGAAACTGTATTTCTAAACCATCTTATCAATTCAATATTTGAAGGTTTATCTTCAACTTTGAATCTTAAGCAAATTAATCGAAATCTAACGGTAAAACCTATGGAATGATTCATTTTCTAACTTTCGTAAATCTTCAAGTTCAATGCATCCATGTTTATAATCATAACCATCAAATTCATAAAGGAAATTTGTGATAAATTGGTCCCAACTATAAATAGAGACAATTGGGAGAGTTCACACCATATTTTGGCTTTTCCAGAGAATGTAAGAGTACAATTTTTGCATGAAATACCTTCATCAATATCATGAAAATTATAATTTGCAGGATTTGGAATAAATTATAAGGCATGACCAAATGCAGAAGCATTGCTCTTACCGTTAAATTTTACCTTCGACAAGTGTCTTACTATTTTTGGTGGAGTAGTGGTGGATGCACGTCAAAAGATACAACTCGAAATGGGAAATTTGGTATTAGCCATTGTGATTAAATAAAAATTTTAAATTACAAAAACTACAAAATACAAGTTGTCAGGCCCTCCCAGCGCCAAAAATGTTGATGGGAAAAAATGACCTCATCAACATGTAAGGGAGACCACCCAGTCAAATCCCCAACTAAGCCCTTATCCGTTTGATTTGGTGGTTATGACTAGTTCTATTGGCTCTAGTTATTCTCTCTCTCTCCTTGGTGACTTGTGGTATTTCTATTACTTACCAAACAAGGAGAAATATATTAGAATTACCCTCTTGTTTTTGGCTTGCATGAAAGCGACCCTTAAGATGACTTGATGGCTCAACGAAGCCACACTAAATTTTTCCCCTAGTGTAAGGGGACTTCTAGAAGTGCAGTGATTAATCTAAATGCAAATTAACTATAAAATGCAAGCAAAAGGAAAGAAATCCTAATCCTATCTCAATTAGGGAGATGCAGATCTAACCCAACCAAGAGAAAGGTAATTAAATGGATTGGGAATTTAACATCTCTTTCTTATGATGAATATCTAAATAATGAAATAGTTCTAATAGGTGATATTGTGATTACAAACCATGCTATGTTTGGAGTCATATGAATAATGAATGATTAACTCTTAATATCAGGAAAAAGTTAACACGATTTCAATTGTGGTTAAATTGATTTTAGATAGCATATTTATGAGTAAATAGTCACTCATAAATCTGATTTAACCACTTGAGAAAAAGAGAAAATTAACAACAAATCTATGAAACTAATGAACTAGGTAGTGTAGAAATTATTGTGCAGATCTAAAATTGCTCAAGAAATTTTCTATAACACAAGGCTCAAATCTACTCTACTCATCTGCAGAATTCAATTCATGGTCGAGAGCACAAATCATAAACATGCAAGAATATTTATCACACATACATAAAGATTTATCTAGGGGAGAGAAATTTCTCAAAACCCCTTCCTATATATATTGCATTAATCAAAGAATAGAGATGAAATACATATGTTGCTCAATCCTAAGCACAACTTGCAAGTTTATAGTCTATTACGCTACTTGAATAACTGACTCTGGCCAATACTTAGCCAATTTCCAAGCCCTCCAAGATACTATTTCCTTACGCTCTTCCTTGAGGAATTATACCCCTATTAATTAGGAAATTCCTCAATTGGAATTGTGAAATCCTTCTAGGTGCATCCTCTAACTGCATGCACCACTTGTACACATTGGAATAGTCTACAACTAATAGTACATATTCTGGCTCATTTTCATTTACCTTTGAAATATTTTTCAAAACACGAAAAAAGCATATATGATAAAAATTGTAAAATTTTGTGTTTCGTATAAGAATTTTGATTTATAAGTTGGTACATTAACAGTACGTGATGAGAGGTGAAGGTGGGTCGAGTTGGGCTCATTCACGTGCAGAACAGTTCAAGGGTCGGACCGATGGGCACGTTCAGAACATTGCACACTGGACAGGGTCGATTCGGGCTCATTCGCAAGCTTAGGAGAGATCAACGCTTTTAAAGACTGAATAAAGCTTAGGAAGGATAACAGAGTTGCAAGGCGACAATGGTAGAAAGAAGAGAAATAGACTAAGACAGAAAAACTTAGAAGATTTCCAAAGGAGGCATTCAGACGATGAGGATCGAATCACAAATATAAAGGGGAAGAGATCGACAGTTGAGATGACATTGCAAGTTAAACAATATATCTTTTGATGCGAGTGATAAGAATCGAAACTTGCAATGCGATAAAGGGAGGATCCACGTGTTGGCATAACGATTCAGCGCATATCACACATCAGAAGGTTTATAGTTTAGCATTAAGACTTTGCAAGATAAAGTATTTTGATTGCGATACGATAAGGATGGGAGATGGCAGTGTGAGATGGTACAATGGGGTCATTAGTTCTAGCAAAGATCTACGAGGGAGATTACATCGCAACTTCGCATCGACGTTTGAATTGTTTACCATTTAAGTTATATGTTAAGTTCACCGATATGCGATGCACCGTGATTGGCCACCATATTATGGGATCCTACAACCAATGTTCCGTGTATATGTAAGTGGTTTGAGTTATGTCCGATCTGTTTTACAAAAAATCATTTTTAATTGCGTGCATATGTATCTTGAAGGTAAAACATGGCAGAGAGACTCAGTTAAGTGACCTGATGTAGAGCCAAGGAGAAGAAACGACTAAACATATCAGGCATGTGCTGAAGAGGCAGATTCGAGTAGTAGGTGACATTATGACAGCGTTTGAAGAACAAAGGCCTAGGCAGAATCGGGCAGAAGAAGGCATAGTGGCATTGTTGGAAGCACAACAACTGAGTCAAGTCAGGAACTGAGGCATCGTTATAGAACTGTGCAACTACTGCATCATAACTAGAAAGGACACCTCAGCACTTCGAGAGGATGCATCAACAACATCATATTCAACAAAATGAACAATATTTCCAGTTTTAATTTGTTTTCTCAGTATGATTGCATAATTAATATTAACAGTTTAGGTAGTCGAGTAGTTTCAATAAGTTCAATCGTTACGAACTACTTTGATGTATTTAAGTATATAGAAATAAATAAAAAGGCTTTTGAGTTTTGGACCTCTAGATGACTGTTAATTTGGTACTGAATTTTCTGAGAAATAAATGAAGGAAGATCAAGTTTCCTACACTTGTTGATGTTGATACGTCTTTCTAGTTTCTCTCTGTGTTTATTCCTCTTTGAATGAAGTGAAGTAATGTAGTAGTCGGTCTCTTAATTACGTATGTGAGTAAGAGTTAAAGAACCTTAATTTGCGCTCCTTCACTTCATCTCTTCTCTTTTCAAAAACTCCTGATGAAACTTTAAAGTAATAGATTCTGTGTTTACAGCATATTATTTTGAGTTTCCTCTCTCTCCATGAATTTTTTCTGAAACTTAGAAGTGATAGATTCTACTTCTCAGCATGTCATTTTGAGTTTCCCGTATAGTTCTTCTTTTCATTTCATTCAAATATCAGCAGTTTATGGCATTGTGAAGGCTTTCATTATATCATATTGTTGAGGGTATTAAGTAATTGAATTCCAAAGGTGTTAAATAGAGGCCATTTGATATTGTAATTGTGACATACATTTGTAAAATGTCTTAAGCATTGATTCCTTACCACAACCAAGGGATAGTTTCTTGAGATACAATAGTACACAACCTTGGAATCTCCATCTCAACCAAGTAAGTCGAATTCTCTGCATGCATGAGCTAATTTAGGTTGATTTATCAAGATGATCACTAAGTGAGATGAAGTTACACTTCCACAACTTGAGCTTCCACTAGTTCCTTTTATAGTTAGAACTAGTTTAACTGACCATAACCAAATTTCACTAAATTAGATTGCTACAACTGAAATTAACTCAACCCAGGCTCCTAAAATTTAGAAATCACTACACAACTGAAGTTCATGCCCCTAACTCAAATTAACTAAGCTAATTGAGTGATAACAACCATGCCACCTTAGTTAACTCATCCAAGTTATTTGTTGATGTGGAATTTCTGTTAGAAAATTATATGTTACAGAGCAATGCAACACATAAAATATGCAGAAAACACAAGCACACAAAACACATAAAACCAGAGAAACAAAGATATACGTGGTTCACCCAGTTTGGGCTACGTCCACCCCAAACAGCCAGTCCTTCCTTTCTATTATCCAGCAAAATGAAGAGACACAACCTACAACAGATCCACTGTAATGTCCTTTGTTCTCTCTCACATTATCCCTATATGTTTCTTGCTCTAAGAATACACATACAATACATAGCCGCAATACAATACCCTCATACAAGCGAGGGGTTTCCTTCTAGGGCAAAAAACCCTAAATTAAACAAAACTTCTACCGTCAGATCATCCACCTAATGAACGACCCAAATTGACTAGAAATTACTATACTTTTACAAGGGTCTCCCCTGGACCCCCCAGGTAGCGTTTAATTACAGGTGGCGTTGCCGCCCCATTAAGGTACAGGGGTCCAACACTATGATACAAAATAAATAAGATAATCAGGCTCCACACCCAAAAATTTCGAATTTTCCGAATTTAATTCAGGAAAAATCTAATTAGGAATTTCTTGCTTAATTTCTCAATAGCCACTCTCAGCAAGAAATGGATTCACAACTACCCCGATCCAACACCTTTGGAATATCTGGCATGCAACAATTCTCATTGTTTTTGTTGCTACTACAACATCTGCAACTAAGAATAAAAAATAAATAAAAATAATCATTGAATCGATATGCAACTGTCTACTGGGAATCAATATGAATAATGCATTAATTGTAGGAATTTATCGTACATGGTTAATGCGATTTCATCATTATCGCTATGAACATATTCAATAGGTGATTATTTAGTCATGTTAATAGAAGCCAAAGAAGACTCATCAAAGCTTGAAATTGTTTGACATTGATTTGGAATATAAGGAAGAGAAGCTAGATTTCTAAACCATCTTATCAATTCAATATCTGAAGGTTTATCTTCAACTTTGAATCTTAAGCAAATTAATTGAAATCTAATGGTAAAACCTATGGCGGATTCATTTTCTAACTTTTGTAAATATTCAAGTTCAATGCATCCATGTTTATAATCATAACCATCAAATTCGTAAAGGAAATTTGTAATAAATTGGTCCCAACTGTAAATAGAGGCAATTGGGAGAGATTCACACCATATTTTGGCTTTTCCAGAGAATTTAAGAGCAAAAGTTTTGAATAAAATACTTTCATAAATATCATGAAAAGTATAATTTGAATTTTTTTGAATAAATTATAAGGCATGATCAAATGCAGAAGCATTACTCTTATCGTTAAATTTTACCTTTGACAAGTGTCTTACTATTTCTGGTGGAGTAGTGGTGGATGCACGTCAAAAGATACAACTAGAAATGGGAAATTTGGTATGAGCCATTGTGATTAAATAAAAAATTTAAACTACAAAAACTACAAAAGACAAGTCGTTAGGCCCTCCTAGCGCCAAAAATGTTGATGGGAAAAAATGACCTCATCAACATGTAAGGGAGACCACATAGTCAAAGCACCAACTATGCCCTTATCTATTTGATTTGGCGGCTATGACTAGTTCTATTGGCTCTAGCTATCTCCTCTCTCACCTTTATGACTTGTGGTATTTCTATTACTTACCAAACAAGGAGAAATATGTCAGAATTACCCTCTTGTTTCTAGCTTGCATGAAAGCAACCCTTAAGCTGACTTGAGGGCTCAACCAAGCCACACTAAAGTTTTTCTCTGGTGTAAGGGAACTTATAGAAGTACAATGATTAATCTAAATGCAAATTAATTATAAAATGCAAGAAAAAGTAATGAAATCCTAATCATGTCTCGATTAGGGAGATGTAGATCTAACCTAACCAAGATCAAGGTAATTAAATGGATTGCGAATTTAACATCTCTCACTTATGATGAATATATAACTAATGAAATAGTTCTAATAGTTGATATTGTGATTAGAAACCATGCTATGTTTGGAGACATATTAATAATGAATGATTAACTCTTAATACCGGGAAAAAGTTAACACGATTTCAATTGTAGTTAAATTGGTTTTAGATAGCATATTTATGAGTAAATAGTCACTCATTCAGAAAAAGAGAAAATTAATAGCAAATCTATGAAACTAATGAACTAGGCAGTGTAGAAATTATTGTGTAGATCTGAAACTGCTCATGAAATTTTCTAAAACATAAGGCTCAAATCTACTCTACCCATCTGCAGAATTCAATTCACGATTGAGAACACAAATCATAAACATGCAAGAATATTTATCACACATATAAAAAGATTTATCTAGGGGAGAGAAATTGCTCGAAACCCCTTCCTATATATATTGCATTAATCAAAGAATAGAGATGAAATACACATGTTGTTCAACCCAGAGCACAACTTGCAAGTGTATAGTCTATCATGTTACCTGACTAACTGACTCTGGCCAATACTTAGCCAATTTCCAAGTCCTCCAAGATCCTGTTTCCTTGCACTATTCCTTGAGGAATTAGACCCCTATTAATTAGGAATTCCTCAATTGGAATTGTGCAATCCTTCTAGGCTCATCCTCTGGTGCATGCACACCTTGTACACATTGGAATAGTCTACAACTGATAGTACACTGCCTTGGAATCTCCATCTCAACTGGGTAGCTCGAATTATCTGCATGAATGAGCTAATTTAGGTTTATTTATCAGTTATCTGGATGATCATTGAGTGATTTGAAGTTACACTTCCACAACTTGACCTTCCACTAGTTCCCCCTATAGTTAGAACTAGTTTAACTGATCATAAATCAATTTAACTGAATTAGATTGCTACAACTGAAATTAACTCAACCTAGGATCCTAAAATTTAGGAATCACTACACACAACTGAATTTCATGCCCCTAACTCTAATTAACTAAGTTAATTGAGTTATAAAAACCATGCCACCTCAGTTAACTCATCGAAGTTGTTTGTTGATGTGGAATTTCGAATTTTCCCAATTTAATTAAGGAAAAAACAAATTAGGAATTTCTTGCTTCATTTCTCAACACCCCCTCTCAGCAAGAAAGGGATTCACAACTACCCCGATCCAGCACCTTTGGAATGTCCTGCATGCACCACTTCTCATTGTTTTTTTTTTCTACTGCAACATCTGCAACTGAGAATAATAAATAAATAAAAACAATCATTGAATCGATATGCAACTGCCTACTGGTAAAATTTCGTTGTTGTTGATTATGCTACTGAGCATCTTCTACACTCCTCTACACTCCTCAATATTTGAGTGACGTTGATCCTCCTGCTACTGAATATTGTGGGTCCTTGTAGTAAGGGTAATGATCCGTGAGGAGAACACCTTAATGGACCGTGCCCAAATTTCTAAAACTCTTAGAACTAGGGATTCACACCGACCCACCTCACACCTGGAGGTATGGTTTCATGTGATTATTTTTCCCACTTATCTTGTACTCTTATATTACTGAAGGTCTCTTCTTGAGTATATGTCTCCACTTTGTCTTCTCTCTGCTTCTCCATTTGTGGTTGCTCCACAACTTCCTGAGGTTTCTTCTGAGGCTAAATTTTGAGAGTTAAATCATGCTCCCTCTCAACCACCGTGTCTCTGACCCTTTCCTTTCTCCTCAAGGCTTTTCATTTATCTTCTACCTCAAATTCATACATGTTCTTGACTCAAGCGCCGATCTGCTTCACCTGCCCCATGGCTATGTGTCTTAAGAATGATTTTCCTTTGCTGAAGATCACATCATAACCATGGTCTTCCAAAACTACTATGGAGATGTGATTCTTCTTCAGACTCGACATGAACATAACATATTTGAGTCGAAGAGGGG
This sequence comes from Pinus albicaulis, assembly GCA_034641835.2. Classification (NCBI taxonomy): domain Eukaryota; kingdom Viridiplantae; phylum Streptophyta; class Pinopsida; order Pinales; family Pinaceae; genus Pinus; species Pinus albicaulis. The sequence continues at coordinate 932,130,332 of CM076579.1, read as the reverse complement.
ATCCCCACTCCCTTTTAAAGGTTATTGTACTGATCCTAAAATAACTGTACCTTCTGTTGTCTCCAAACTCAATGTTCATCTTGAGATATTTCTATTCCAAGTCACTGAAAAATTCTCTATTCCCCGTCATGTGGAATGAGGCACTCGAATCCAAGTACCACACACTCCCCATCGTTGAGTTGATCATGCATGTGATAAGGGTGAAGTCAAGATTGAACTGTGAATCCAAATATTCACATATTTTTTCTTATGAAGTCTCCTTCTTACTTTCTTTCTTATGTGGACACTTCATGGCCCATGCTTGAATTCATGACAGTGAACACACTTGATTTTGGACAAGTATTTGATCTTTTCCTCTTGGCTAGAATCAACCTAAACTTGGGATTTATTCCCCTCTTAGCACGTACCCTTTGAAAAATAATTCCTCTTCCTCTTCCTCTTGTTTGGATGAGGTCCCATCTTTAGTATTCCAACTTATTTCCTCATGTACCAAATCAGACCATAGGCATTCCCAATTTGGTAGTTTCTCCCTCTGATTCACCGAATATTGGTAGTTGTTTCAGGTGTTAAGAAGGTAAAAAAGGGTTAGGATTACAAAATCATCTTTTGCTACGGTAACACCAACTTGACCAAGTTCACAACGACATTGTGTGAACCTACTGAGGTACTATAAGATCATGTCATTCTTTTGCATCTTGATATTTCGAAGCTTTTCCTTGAGTGCCAACTTCCTACGGTCACTACTATTTTGGAAGAAATATGTTAGTGCTTGCCACATTTCCGATAGAGTCTCTTTCCCGTGGGTATTTGAGACAATATGGTCTCGTACTCCCTCCAATATGATTCTCCTCACCTTGGCTACACACTTCTTCCATTTTGCTAGATTCTGAGCATTAGTTGCTATCAATTTCGGGATCTCATTATCAACAAATTCCTTCAACCCATTATATTCTAGCACTACCTCCATGCAATATTTCCAAGAAACATAATTCTAGCTTCCCTCAAGGGCATATTCAAGTCTTAGTCCATAGAAATCCATCCTTCTAGCTTTGAAGAATTGATCCTGCAACTTTGATCCTCCTGCAATAAAATCTTTGAAATCTCTTCTCTATTATGAACCTTGCTCTGATACCATGTAGAAATTATTTTGTAGATCTGAAACTTCTCATGAAATTTACTAAACCACACGATTATAATCTACTCTACTCATCCGCAGAATTTAATTCACAATAAAGAACACAAATTATAAACATGTAAGAAGATTTATCACACATAAACAAATATTTATCTAGGGGAAAGTAACTGCTCAAAACCTCTTCCTACCTGTATTTCATTATTCAAAGAATAAAGATGAAATACATATGTTGCTCAAGCCTAAGCACAACCTGCAAGTGTATAGTCTATCCCTCTGCCTGACTATGGCCAATAATTAGCCAATTTCCAAGCTCTCCAAGATTCTATTTCCTTGCATTGTTCCTTGAGGAATTGGGCCCCTGTTAATTAGGAAATTTCCTCAATTAGAGTTGTGCAATCCTTCTAGGCTCATCCTCTGACTTCATGCACCATATGTACGTATTGGAATAGTCTACAACTGAGAGTACACTACCTTGGAATCTCCATTTCAACTGGGTAACTTGAATTCTCTACATGCATAAGCTAATTTAGGCTGATTAATCAGTTATAGATGACCATTGAGTGCGCTGAAGTTACACTTCCACAACTTGACCTTCCACTAGTTCCTCCAACAGTTAGAACTAGTTTAACTTACCATAACTCAATTTAAATGAATTAGATTTCTACAACTGAAATTAACTCAACCTAGGCTCCTAAAATTTAGGAACCACTGCACACAACTGAAATTCATGCCCCTAATAAAATATAGAGTGGAATTGTCGCCTACTAATTGATCATCTATTATAATGTTCTCACGAAAAGCTTTAGTGACCATGATCTTGAAATTTCCTAAATAATACTAGAGAACAGAGAAGCCACAAAGACCAATGAAACATAGAATGAAGTAGATTGAATTCAATTAATTTAATGCAAGTGACTAACATTCTTATAGGCCAAGTAAACAAAATTCCAAAATTAAGAGTTAGACTCTAAGACACCAACCTTCCAGGAAACCTGTGAAACTTTATACCCTAGCATCAAGATATATTTAGAATTATAGATCTCTCGCCTAAGACCCTACCTTGAAGGCTTGAAAATATGTGATATCAGTCACAACTAATCCCAATTCATATATTGACTAGTTTCTTAAGCCCATAATGTTAATGTATGATCACATAGGGGTATTCAATACGGAGGATCTAGAGAGGTGCTCATATGTAAGAAGGGGTGTGTTGGGGTACGTGCACATTAGGACCACTTTTAACCAATTTACATTACCTACTAGACATTCTCTACCATTTAGGGTCACTTTCTATTCTTAGCATTTTTCTATTTTAGTAGAAAGTACCACCAAGGATGACATGCGGTAGTTACTGGACATTGATAGAAAAGTGACATGGCTATTTCCTATACATGAGCATAGATTTATATTCTCGAACCACCTTATCCATGAATGCACACTTCCTCTCTTATTTTGGGAAATCACATTATCCAAACCTTTTCACCTCATCCTTTAACTTTTATTCCCCTTTTTTGGGGTTTTCTTGCTAGTTTGGTGTTAAGAGTTGAATGTGTCAATATTTTCCTCATTTCTCACTTGTTTTTGGCTCATATTATCCTTATTCAACTCTATTATTGACCCATACCCTATTTTATGTTCTGTAACCTTATTCTTGAACTAGCTTATTAAATAGGGAAAAGTGTTTTTTAGTTTCAATGTGCATGCATTCTAGAATAAAAACCTAATGCGCATTGCCTCCTTATTAAGGGAATTTTATAAATATGTATTCATGTCAAGAAATAATACACATAATATTTATGATGTGAATCTAAATTATTCCTTCAATGAATTAGTTTATTTGAGTTCAATTTCTTTCTTTCTTCTTTCTTGTCTAGAAATTGTTAGTGTAGTATGTTTTACACAACTAGAGACTATGTTTGTGCTTAAAATCCAACAGGGTAAACTCTATCCTTTGAGCTCTTGTCCCAAAAACACTACCATGTTAAACTTATTAATTGACCATCTGATTGATTAATGATGAGTGATCCATTATAAACTTGAAGATTCTTGTTGACATGCCATGTGATTAATTAATGATGAGTGGTTCATTATCAACTTGAAGATTAGGGGATGATAGAGATAGAGCTCACTCCATTTTGGATGTATCGACTTGATGTTAAATAGGAAGCCATTTTGGCCCAAACATTAGGGGAATATGGAGGTAAAAAAATGGACTTAAAAACAAAAATGTATCAAAATCAACTTTAAAAGAATTGATAGGATTCAAGATGTTTATGTCAACCATAAGCGTAAATATTTTTGGAGGGTAACAATGCAAAATATTTTATTTAACTATATTTTCAAATTATCTCATTATAGGTTTGCTGAAAATTCAAGTTTGGACAATTTTTGGACACATAATTAAATTCGACATCTAATGAGTAGCCACTTTGCATACTTTTAATAGATGCGTAGTGAGATAATGTGAATTATGCATCCAACAAGTGCCTAATATACATACTTTTGATAGACCATTGTGAGATCATCTAAAATAACATGAATGAAAAATATTTTTTGTGTATTACTAGTTTATCCCTTTGTGGGTCTATCAAAAGTATGTAGAGTCAGTATTCATTTGATGCAAAAATTGATTTCACATCCAAGAACCACCTACATTTGAAATTTTACTAAACTTATAAAAGGATAAGTAAAAAATACAATTAAAAAAAATAGTTTTCTTCTTTTTCCTTCGAAAATCATTAACTTTTATTTTATTCTAACTAATATTTTATGATTTTCTTTAAATGATTAATTTTAGATCTCAAATTTCCCCTTAATTTAATTCTCATTTCACATGATAATAAGAAACTTTACTTTAAGATTTTCCTTATTCTCATACTCTAGCTAATACTATAAATAACTTAGATTTCACCTAGATAGAGTCACTCATCATAGCTTGGATGGCTACCAAGTAGTCTTCCAACACAATTAGTGGTCCTCTTTTTATTTATTAAGATAATTAGATTCCTCTCACAAGTGTGCGTGCTTCAACTAGGTTATTAGAAGTCAGGCTAAGATCACACATTAATGTAGTTAGTGTTCCTTTGACATCATAACGGATATCTGTCACACCTAATTCTCCAAAAAGAAAATTTTGTTAGATGAGTTTGAATATATATATTTTTCTTATTATCTAAAATAATTAATTAAAATATAATGTTTATTATTTTTTCCTTTTATTGAGCTTAAAAAGACTAATATTATATCCTTGAATTTAAACTCTTCTCCATGTAGACTTTTATTAGAAAGAGGTTACCATGCGCAAAGCCTCTTTGAGAAGAAAGCTTGCATAATTCATTTTTAATCCATTATTCCACTTATAATGTGACTCATAAAGGAAAATAATTTCAAGGAAATGTCTTATCTTCTCATATCACGAAGTAGTCACAATGAAATGGTAATTGTATTATTGGATTTGTATACCATATGTATGAGCTTGGTTATTTTAATATTATGATATTTGTTTGATAGATAGGGAATTATTTCCTAGTAATTGTTTTAAAAATTCTAAAACCATATTATTAGAAAAGATATTTAAGAAGCTTAATATTATAATTTTTTATAACATAAATTATTAATAAATTATTTATGCATCATAAATTAGATATTAGAGTATTTTATTTAATAATCATATATGACTATGTATATGTATATTTATATAATTTTAAAATGACTATATTGAAAGATAGATATAAAAGAGAAAATTAAAAAAATATTTAATTTTTTTTGCACAATTTTCAACTTAATTTTATGGACAAAAATTAATATTTCCTTTTCTCTTTCTACACTCACACTACCTCAAGGCATATATATCAAAACAAATATTCACACACATATTTGTAATAATATTATACGGTGATAAATAATATCGGTTGTATTATGGATATAATGATATAATATAATGGGGTGAGTGCAAGCTAATGATGGTCTCTCATGACACATTAGTGATAATGCAAATATAAAAAAATAACAATATGTTGATTTGGATGGATGATTTGAGGTACACTCACAAATAATTGAATATCATGTAAGAAGATGAAATATAGAAAATCAAATTGTTAAGGCCATACCCTCAAGCCCTTAAGATACTCTATGTCCACCTTCTTTGAATAAGGCCCACCAAATAGTTAGTTAATAGTCACTCATTGTAAAAAGGATCATCTTTGTTAATAAGACCCAAATTAGTTAGTAAGTCATCATTATGAGTGGAATCATATGTAGTTAATATTACACACACATAGAGTAGAAGGTTAGGTAATGTTTTGTAAAAAATGTTGTTGTATTTGGAGCTTTAATCTTAGAGGTTCCCCTCTTGCAAAGGCAAGTAAACATAGCTCTCTATTTTTTTATTATTATAAGATATTTCTTAGATTTTAACTATTTTCTCATGTATTCTTTGATTTTTCACTATATTTTATGTAATTGCTATGAAATTTTGGGGTTAAGTACAATACAACTGGAAATAGAGCTATTTCTTGGGCATGAAGTGGGAGAAGTTTTGAGTAAAAAGGGAGATAATTATTTTTTCTTTATGTTGGTTTTTGATGGAAAAAGGAGGTTGAAAACATTTAGGTCAATTTCTAAAAAAATAATGTGCAAAATTGGAGAATCCAGCTTAAGATTTGAATTCCTCTTGAAAAAATACCCAATTTCAAAAATAAAAATCTTCCAAAATAGTCAATAAAGTGGAGATATTGTTGATTTAAAATCAACCCTTTTTTAGGGGTTTTTCTAAGATAGCCACAAATTTTGTAGATTAGATATCTTTTGATACATCACATAGATTTCAATCAAACTAGTGCTAATAAATTCAAAAAAATTATTCCATTTCATAATTAGGGTCATAATAGTGAATCTAAGAATTATAGTAAATGTTGTGATCAGTTTACATTTTTTTTCCTTAAACCCTATCTTGAAAAAGTAAGTTATTTCTAGATATTTTAAAAGATTTTTTTTTGGGTCAACGAGGTCCTAAAATTTTGAACTTTTTAAGGGACATGTTTTAACATCTTTACATAACATAATGATGTGCCATTTAATGAGTAAAACTATGATTAAGGAATAATACCCACAATAAATTCAAGTGGAATCACACTATTGGAAACCCTTGTAACCCATGTTGATACCCCTCCAATTGGTACCACATAAGATAGTACTTGTACGTGGAATTTCTCTTCAATGTACTTTCAGGTATCCATGAAGTCCCTTAAGTATACCTAAAAATTGATTTTAATAAACTAATTAGTCCTCTTGTTACTATAGTAAAACGAGAACATTACTCAAGGAGATCACTCTCTAGTACTTGGGTAGTTGAGTAGTATGCCTAAGGGATAGGTTGAGTCTTCTTAGTTATTTCCTTGAGATGTTGGGTAGAGTGCCACAATTGGACTCCACATGCACATCAAAATATATATCACTTAACATTCCCTTTTCCTTGGGACCCAATAACATTTTTCAGTAAGCTCACCCATGACACATACCAATAAACCACCTCATACCACCTCCCCAAAAATATAACCACCAACTCTACTTCCAAAAAGTTAAACGACCTAGAAAATCTAGTTTTAAAAGTTGTATGAGACGCTAGTCCAACAAAATTAGAAAAACCTATCTAACCTCAAAAATATGTTGAATGAGAAGTTAAGAGATATGTTATCTCGAAGCATACTATAAAAGCACCACTAGACCACACAACACATTAAGCCACACTTGTAAAAAACTTCTAAATTGGGACTATGCATCCACCTAAACCCTCTTTATGTTTTCATATCAATAGATCAATGGAGAATAAACTATGGCACAATTATACGAAGGTGGAGTTCAAAAATTTCGATGGTTTTGACTTTTCATAATAGGTCGCCTGGAAGGAAAATTACTTCACCCTCCAGGGAATTACTGATGACATGTGAAACTTAGGGTGGGGTTCTTGTATTTATACATGGAATGATGGAAATGGTGGGAATTTTTGAGATTGCAACAAGATGATGAGCTTAGTGGAAAGGAGTCGCCTTCACTAAGTGGGCCCGCAGGCTATTTTTGGCGCAAAGTCTATTTTTAGACTATGTCTATTTTTAGACATATGGATCATGTTCTATGAGTTGCGGGATGCTATTTGTGGATGGTTGGTCAAGTCGGAAAAAATAGATGGACTTCTATTTTTAGACATATTGGGCGGAATCTATTTTTAGATTGCTAGTCTAAAAATAGATATATCGAATATTATTAGCTCTTAATAATATTTGGACTCTAAACATTATCTTATTCTCTTGGAGCACTTCAGTTAAGTGCACAGATGTGGCACAGGAGCTGACAAAAGGAATTACGCTATTCATGAGGGTTAAGTGGAGCTATTGCATGGATACTTCAGTTAGAACTCATGTGACAGAGTTTGGTGGAGTTGATTGAGGAAGTTAGTGGAGTTGTATTCAGTTTAACTAATCTAAACATAGTTGAACTATTTGTATTTAGTTTAACTAATTGATACAATTAGTGAGAGTGGTGTGAATTAATTATTAATTAATTCACTAATTATAAACTCATAAATCAACTAAAGAATGCATCAGTTAACTTCAGTGCATGGACAGTTTCAGTGGAGACCAGTGCAAGAATAGGTGAAAGAGCAGGTTAACTATCAGTTGTGACTATACTATTTCTATTTGCAACACATGGATAGATGGAGTAGTCCATGAGGATTGCGCAGTTCAAGCCAGGTGGTTTATCTATTTAATGAATCCATCCCATAGCATTGATTACGCAATAGAGGCTGGCTATCAAGTGGCAAAAGATTGGAGCATGTGTTTTGCTAGATCTAGCTTGATAGTGTGTAGCAATTGAGGGTGTGCATGAGAGCTTGTGAGGAGCTTTTGTACTATTATTTTTACATGATCTCCATGACATATAATATACAGATAGTTGGGGTTTTCAGCTTTAGCTTTCCCATTAAATACTGTGTTCATATGTGTGATTGTTTGTGGTTTTAATGTATGCATGCAATTGATTTTATTTCCGCATGTGATGATCAATGGTAGAAGAGATTATGTATTATGCATGAAGCTAAATAGTATGTGATAGGAGAATATTGGTGACTAATATCTCAGTTATTCAAATTTCTACATGGTATCGGACGATATTGATCATTGGACCAATTGCAAAAACATTGAAGCGGTTGAGTTTTGTGCTGGTGGAATTCGAATTTGCAGCAGTGTTTTTCTTGGTGTCGAAGTTGAGATGTCTTTCAACGGATTGCGATTGGAGTATGCCCTTGAGGGTAGCTTGAATTATATTGCATGGAAGGACAGGATGGAGGCGGTGCTAGATGACAATGGGTTGAAGGAGTTCATAGATGTTGAAGTCCCAAAGCCTACTTCTACTGATGCTGCCGTACTTGACGCATGGAAAAAGAAGATAGCAAAGTGTCGAAGGATTTTGTTGGAGGGCGTGAAGGATCACATAGTATCTAGCCTTCATGGTAAGGCTTCTCCATTCTTAATGTGGAAAGCCTTGACAGATTTATTCCAAAGCAAGAGCGACCAGAGGAAGTTGGCGCTCAAGGATAGACTCAGAAACATAAAGATGGAGAAAGGCGGTGTGCCCAGTATATAGAGAGTTCTTCAAATACGGGGATGAGAGTGAGAGTAATGAAATTGTTGTTGATCATGAGGAATTGGTGAGGTTGGCTCTCCTTGGGCTTCCGAAGAGTTGGCATTCCTATCAGGACTCTGTCAATGGTTGGGAGAAATTTCCAGGATGGGAGCGACTTTGGTCGGATCTTGTGCAAGAAGAGATAAGGCGAAGTACCAGGGACGGATCTTCATCAAAGAACTCTGATGAAAAGAATTGCGCTTTGGCTGCCAAAGCAAAGAAGGGGAAGGGAAAGAAAGCTTCTCAATCCGGTGCGAAAGGCAAGAAGCGGGACATGTCCAAGGTGAAGTGCTTTCACTGTCACCAATACGGACATTACGCCAGAAATTGTCCACAGAAGAAGAAAAATAAGCAGGCTGCTGGGACTGCAGCTGGAGAGGCCTGAGCCCTCGAAGATTTTGAGTTGGATTTTCCCTTTGATTGCATGCTTGGTTCAAGTGTGATGGGTTGATGTGGTTTCGCGGGCCAGGTGGTCGTCTTTTCACATGACGGGAGATCGAGAGATGTTTGCCAGTGGATGAGAAGGATGAGGAGTGCACATCGAGATGGGCAATGATGGTAGATACAGTGCGACCAGTATCGGTACCATTTCCTTTGAGAGGGAGTCTGGTAAACCCTTTGTATTGAAGGAAGTGATGCATGTTCCAGGATTGAAGAAGAATCTTATCTCTCTGGCGATGTTAGGAGACAAGGGATATGATGTTGTCTTTAGCGAGGGAAAGGCTTTCTTGTGCAGTAAGGCAACTAGTGAGACCCGGAGGATAGGGATTCGAGTTAAGAACCTTTATCAATTGCAGGTAGATGGCTGCACAATTATGGAAGTCAAGGCAGAAGGAGTGGTGAGCCGGGATGATGGCGAGTTGTGGCACAGGAGATTGGGCCACCTTCACCATGGAGCCTTGAAGATACTGCAGCAGATTTATACTGGGCTTCCTAAAGGCACTCTTGCACAGTCAGATCAGTGTAAGGGGTGTACCTTGGGAAAATTTGTGAAAGCCACCTTTCACGAGAAGGATAGTCCGCCACGATGATCCTTGAGAGAATTCACATAGACATGTGTGGACCTTTCTCAGTAGCTTCGACAGCAAAGCACAGGTATTATGTGATATTTGTTGATGATTTTTCTCGGAAGTGCTGGATCTTATTCATGCAGAAGAAGAGCGAGACATACTCAAAGTTCTGTGAGTTCAAGGCACTGGTTGAGAAAGAATAGGGGAAGCAGTTGAAGGCTCTTAGGAGCGACAATGGTGGTGAATTCATCTATGGCGAATTCAAGGAATTTTGCAGCGTAGAAGGATTCGAAGAGAGCTCATAGCACCTCATAACCCACAACAGAACGGGGTTCCTGAGTGGAAGAACAGAACGATTGTGGGTGCTTCACGGGCGATGTTGCATGATCAGGGCTTACCCATTCACTTGTGGGCGGAGGCATGCAATACTGCAGTATATGTGCAGAATCGTTGTCCTCACAAGATACTTGGCATGAGTACACCCAAGGAGGCATTTTCTGGTAAGAAGCCTGATATTTCCCATTTTAGGATTTTTGGTTCACTTGTTTACATTCATGTGACGAAGGATGCCAGGAAGAAGCTGGAGCCAACTACGGAGGTTGGGATATTTGTGGGGTACACTGATACGCCCCACAACTATTGTGTGTATTTTCCAGACAGTCAAAAGAGTGTTGTGCGACGAGATATCAAATTTCATGAGGAGAAAGCCATGGAGTGTTCGCTTGAGAGGGAGCCACACTTTCTTGCAGATGAGGAGCTATTAGTTCCTAAGGATGAGTCTCAGGATGTGGATCAGCCACAAGATGAGGTTCATGGAGTGGAAGAGACCACTCAGGCAGCGCCAACCATCAGAGGGCGGAAGCGCACTACAGAAGCTGAGTGGTAGCTCAGGTGCGAAGGAACGTTGTGAACACCTACATCACAGCCTTGAGCAGACAGTCCCTGATCGGTATAGAGACATGGCTCTTATGAAGACGAAGTGTATCGTGTGAGCCATCCTCTTTGGGTATGGAGGATCCCGTATGGGTAGATGCCATGGTGGAAGAGTATGATTCGATTTTCAGAAATAGTGCATGGGAGATTGTCCCGAGGCCGGAAGGGAAATCAGTGGTGGGTTCGAGATGGATCTACAAAGTGAAGCAGGCAGCTGACAGGAGTGTGGAGAAGTACAAGGAAAGATTTGTTGCCAAAGGCTTTTCACAGATAGAGGGGATCGATTATGAGGAGACCTTTGCACCTGTCGCAAGGTATTCTTCCATACAGACGATTCTTGCTCTCTCAGCGTAGATGGGGTGGCACTTTCATCAGATGGATGTGAAGACTACGTTCCTCAATGGGGTGATTGAGGAGGAGGTGTACATAGAGCAGCCCAAAGGTTTTGAGATCTTCAGCAGCGATTCGCATGTGTGCAGGCTCAAGAGAGCGCTGTATGGGTTGAAACAAGCACCTCGTGCTTGGTACACACGGATAGACAGTTATTTCACCGGACTTGGATTCTCCAAGAGTGAGGCGGATCTGAACCTATACTAGATTGTGGTGGAGGGTAAGTTGCTGATCATTGTGCTTTATGTATATGATTTGATTTTGACGAGTGACGAACTGTTGATACACTCATGCAAGGCTGATATTTCCAAAGAGTTTGAGATGAAGGACTTGGGCCTCCTTCATTATTTCCTGCGATTGGAAATTTGGCAGCGGAGTGATGGACTATTTGTTTCTCAAGGAAAGTATACCTGGGAGATACTGGAGAAGTTCAACATGCATGGCTGCAAGCCTGTTGATACTCCTCTTCCTGGTGGTTGGAGGAAGGAGGATGATACTTCAGCGGAGGTAGTGGATGCCATTGTTTATCGAAAGTTGGTGGGGTCACTTATGTATCTGGTCAATGCACAACCCGACATATGCTATGTTGTTAACCATCTTTCACAAGCTATGGTTAAGCCAACCAAGCTCTTTTGGAAGGCGGGGAAGCATGTATTGAGATATCTCAGAGGCACATTAGGATATGGATTATGGTTTAGACAGTCGAATGAGGTGAGGTTATGTGGCTTCACGGATGCAGATTGGGCAGGGAGCCCAACAGACAGAAAGAGCACATATGGAGGGATTTTTAGTATCGGGTCGACAACAGCTTCTTGGTACAGCAGGAAGCAGAGATTTGTGGCACTCAGTTCAGCAGAGGCCGAGTATATGGCAGCGATTTTGGCTACATGCGAGGCTATATGGATGAGGAAGATCCTGGTCGGGTTGTTCAGTTCACACTTAGAGCCTACTGTGATTTATTGTGATAATCAGAGTTGCATCAAACTCTTGGTTAATCCTGTGTTTCATGATAGATCTAATCATATAGATATCTCGTATCATCATATCAGATGATTGTGTGCAGTGGAAGGTCATGTTACTTTCATACATTCCTACGGAGGATCAGGATGCTGATATCTTGACGAAGGCGCTCACCAGGAGCAAATTCGAATACCACAGGGGCATGATAGGGGTTGCAGATAATCCTTATCTTGTTGAGAGGGAGTGTTGAGATTGCAACAAGATGATGAGCTTAGTGGAAAGGAGTCGCCTTCACTAAGTGGGCCCGCATGCTATTTTTGGCGCAAAGTCTATTTTTAGACTATGTCTATTTTTAGACATATGGATCATGTTCTATGAGTTGCAGGATGCTATTTGTGGATGGTTGGTCAAGTCGGAAAAAATACATGGACTTCTATTTTTAGACATATTGGGCAGAATCTATTTTTAGATTGCCAGTCTAAAACTAGATATGTCGAATATTATTAGCTCTTAATAATATTTACACTCTAAACATTATCTTATTCTCTTGGAGCACTTCAGTTAAGTGCACAGATGTGGCACAGGAGCTAAAAGAAGGAATTACACTATTCCTGAGGGTTAAGTGGAGCTATTGCATGGATACTTCAGTTAGAACTCATGTGACAGGGTTTGGTGGAGTTGATTTAGGAAGTTAATGGAGTTGTATTCAGTTTAACTAATCTAAACATAGTTGAGCTATTTGTATTCAGTTTAAATAATTGATACAATTAGTGAGAGTGGTGTGAATTAATTATTAATTAATTCACTAATTATAAACTCATTAATCAACTAAAGAATGCATCAGTTAACTTCAGTGCATGGACAGTTTCAGTGGAGACCAGTGCAAGAATAGGTGAAAGAGCAGGTTAACTATCAGTTGTGACTATACTGTTGCTATTTGCAACACACAGATAGGTGGAGTAGCCCATGAGGATTGCGCAGTTCAAGCCAGGTGGTTTATCTATTTAATGAAGTCATCCCATAGCATTGAAAACTCAATAGAGGCTGGCTATCAAGTGGCAAAAGATTGGAGCATGTGTTTTGCTAGATCTAGCTTGATAGTGTGTAGCAATTGAGGGTGTGCATGAGAGCTTGTGAGGAGCTTTTGTACTATGATTGTTACATGATCTCCATGACATATAATATACAGATAGTTGTGGTTTTCAGCTTTAAGCTTTCCCATTAAATACTGTGTTCATATGTGTGATTGTTTGTGGTTTTAATGTATGCATGCAATTGATTTTATTTCCGCATGTGATGATCAATGGTAGAAGAGATTCTGTATTATGCATGAAGCTAAAATAGTGTGTGATTAGGAGAATATCAGTGAATAATATCTCAGTTATTCAAATTTCTACAGGAATGTCATAACAAATCATATGCATGATATATCTCTGAGAGTCAATTTGTTAAACCTATCCGTGCATGTTTTGAGATAAATACTCGTTATTTGGGCTAGCTTACCAAATTATGCCAAATAGGCTTAGTCACCAACCTTATTGAAGCCTTTGAATAATTATACATCCATAAAAAGAACTTAATATATTGTTTTTATAAATAATGTTTGCCTCAAGGAGGAGATTCAAGAACAAGTTAGAATGCAACATCGTGCTACATGATTGGACGTGACACCAAGCCTCCTTAGATGGTGATCAATGCACAAAATAAAACCAACATTCATTCCCCACATTTTTCCTTCCTAGGGTAGTTCCCCAAGATAACTCCTACTCATTCCTTGAAAGTAAAAAGGTTGTGTCTAATGGAAATGGTAGACCACCAAAGACATGGAATCTACTATAATTATGATGAAAAATATGCTCCAAGTCATAAGCTTAACTAATAGAAATTGTTTCAATTTGATTTCGCCACTCAAGCCTTACTCAAAGACATCACTATTGAAGAGAATTAGAGTCATAGGTGGAAGACAAAAATACTCAATCTTGTGTCTATATCAAACCTCCATTTCCTCATGAAGAACCACCTAATATTCATGCAAGAATTATCAACTATTTCAATTCCAAAAACCTTGAAACTCATGGGCTACATAAAGCACTAGAAATTCGTAGTCATACTTGATGTTGGTGGTACTCACAATTTCATCGCAAGAGAGTGGTCACGAAAAATGAAATTTTGTACACCTAATGCGCAATTTTCAAATGATAATCGCTAATTGAGGTATGATGAAATGTGGGGAAAGATGTGAAACTTTCAAACTCTATATCGGGGATTATCGACTTAAAACCCATATATATGCCATCCATATGGGTGGCTGTGATATAGTATTGGGGGCATAATAGCTATGCATATTGGGATTATTCACCATGGATTTCAAATAAATCTATATTAGTTTCAATAAAGAGGGTCGTGTACACATGCTATGAAGGCTTTAAGAAGGCTCTCCTATACTATTTATCTCTTATGGTATGGAGAAGTTCCTAAATAAAGACCATTGGAAATACTAAGAGGGGGTTGAATCAATGTTTCGTTACTTTTGAAATTTTTTTGTTTTGTTAATCTTGAAACTAACTTCACATCACGTAATTATTCATCCAAAATATATGAACACGAATATTAATGTGCAAATAAAAATTTGAGGAAGAAATAATTGAAAACAATCTTTAATTTATTACAATCTCTTGTGAGGTCACCAATCCTATTTATTACAAAAATTTCATGCTTAAACATGTTAAGATGATGAGTAACGCCAATCCTCAGTAAGCACCAAATTACACTAGTTTCAAGCTCCAACCTAAAATCAACCTTCAACATACCAAAACTTGAATTTCAAATCAGGCCTAAACTTGGCCTTCAAGACACTAGGACTTGGCCTTCAAACAATGCTTGAACTGGACCTTCAAATAAAAAAACTCATCCCTGAAACTAAACCTTCAAATAACATAACTTGTTCCCTGAAACTCGGCATTCAAAAAATAGTACTCAACCCTGAAACTTGACCTTCATAGGGATAGAATTCGACCCTAAAATCAGAAATGCAATGTAACCTTAGGATAGGCTTGAAACATGACCTCTATAGGGAAAAAATTTGGCCCTCAAGACAAGCCCAAATCTTAGTGTTCTCCTCACTAGAACTTGGCCTTCTCAACCTCTAAAGAAACATGTACTAGACCCTAAAAAATAGACCTCACAAAAACCAGAAATCCTTCCCAATAACAATGCCTAAAACCCTTCAAAAGATGTGCCAAAATCATTCCACATAAACTTACTTCAACTTGAATTCGCTTCACTTCTTCTTGGTTCATGAGATACAAAATTCAAGCTTGCTCCTTATCTCTCATAAACACATGACCAAATGATTGAGTCAAGTGTTTAGAAATGATCCTTATCACGCTTATTTATTATGTGTTTGGATGCTAGGTTGGGAGTGACTTGTCCACTAGCTGGGCCAACTAGTGCAACTAGAAAAAATGTATATTGAATATTCAAAATTTCATTTCTCATAAACCATGAGGAGTTATAAATTTTTCAATATATGGTTGCAAAGGTACCGAAATAAGCTTTCCAACCATATATCTTATGCTCCTATTTAAGCTAGGTAATTGGAGTAAACATTCCTTCAAATATATAGTATCCAAATGGGGCCTACTTGTACTTTGGTTGGGCCATCTTGAAAAAATATTTAATATTTCCTCAGTCCTATGGAATTATAGCGAGTGCCATATACGATTGGAAAGGTATCATAATAATTTTTTTGACCATGTAATTTCCTCTTTCATTTGGACAACATTTGACATCAATAACGACCATTTTCAATACTAACATTATTTTCCAATTTAATGGCATACAAGTTATGGATAGTATAAAACAAGAAATCCACCCATATTTGAATCTAGTTCTTGAAAAATATCATTGTCTTTGAGACACCAAAGAGTTTACACCCTTCTCAAAGAGAGCATGACCATGGCATTCCCTTAATTTCAGGAAGTCAACCACCAAATGTAAATCCTTTTCGACACCCTATTGCACAAAAGCATGAAATAAAAATATCATTCAATAACTACTGGAGGTGGAGGTCATAGGTGCTAGTACAATCCATTACTCATTACCAGTACTCATGGTGTTAAAAAAAGAAGGTAACTAGTTCACGCATCCTAATTTTATGACCCTCAAAAAGTTGATGATCAAGTATATATTTCCAATCCATATTATTTATGATTTCCTAGATGAACTTCATGGAGAATTTTTTCACTAAGATTGATTGAAGTCAATGATAAATTCCATAGCCCCATCAATTATCATAGAGTTTTCCGTTTGGGAAATGTTGACTATAGTTCAAGACCAATTGAGATTCCTTTCCTAGTTGTCTAAGGCTATTTTGGTCACCCTTTGTGATCTTAGTAGGATAGCCTAGAGTGAGCTTATGCTTGGATTTCCATGAGAGTAACTTTTTGAATATATTTTTCAATTGTGTATGCTCATTTGACTTCTTGGATATGGATTGGGAAAATTTATTTAATGCAATCTATTGATCTTGAATTAAATTTAGAGTCGAATAAAACTCTTCTTGATCTAACTTAAGTTGATCATTATCCTTTAGGGTTTCTTATTTAAAATTATTGATACCAATGCCACCCATTTCAAGTTCTTTGAATTTTTAGTTTTGATTGCTCAATCTGATCATCTTTTCTTGTAATGGTAGCAATATAAACCTGTCGAATTTTCTCCATTTCAGATTTTAATTCTTTCTCTAAATATTCCATTTTATTTTGATGTTGTCGTTGTAATTGAACATTTATTTGATGCAACTAGTCTTCAAACTGTGATTTTTGTTGGCATAAATAGTTTCAAGTTCAACGATATTGTTTTCCTTTTGTCTTAATTTCTATCTCAAATTAATTACAGAAAAAATATTATCTGAAGAAAAATCACCCATAGAGTCAACAACCTCTTCTACAAACTCATTTGTATGTTTTGAGGCATCCCAAATAATTGCAGTTTCTTGACTTGGAGGTTCTTCTGTTTGATCAATCCCTTTCCTTTTAGGCATTGATTTAACAATTGGCTTAATTTTATTGTTGAATAAGTATTCATGAGAAGGTATATACTCTTCTTCTATGGGTGTCAAAGAATCAACGTGAATTACATCTAGGGATGAGACCCCAGGAAAGGAAAAAATACAAGTCTTTGAAATAACTCATGGGATAAAAATACTTGTTTGTTATCCATACTTTTTAATACCATCATCTTTGAAGGAATGTTAAGTTCTAGAATAAGGTTTGGTTCAATTACTAAACTTCTCTCAATTTGAGAATATTTTGCTTCAAATTGTTTTGAAATTTTTTCCTTACTATGTTTTTCTTAAATGGGCACATGATGCAGGGGCATTAGGTACTAGCCAGCAATGTAGGAGTTTTGTCCACATGTTGTGGCTAGGAGGGTTGAAAAACAGTCGAATTATCACAGCTAGGTGTCAATGCCTTAGCTGATTGTATTAATTGATCAGTTGGAGTCGTAGAAGTTGAATAGCCGTTATTCTAACTGCCATATTTCAGTTAGTTGAATAGTTGTAATTAGGCTTTTGGTTTTTAGAACGGTCCTCATAGAGGATCCGAAGAGTCACATTGTAATGTATATAATTGTATTCTTTCGGATGTAAGAATAGAGGAGGATAGAGGAGAGATTTTCGATAATAAACTCTGTGTGTTGTGCAATTGCTTTCGGCTGAATGAATTTATGTTCCCATTTGATTATCAATTTGTCTCGAATTGGTGTTTGTGAGTAAATTTGTTTAATCGTGAAGCGATTGTAGTCTGTGCGCGTATATTTCCTGAATGGAACTGTCGTACAGTCCCGCACTCCCTGTTTGCTGTGTCTCCCAGTTTGTTTGAATGATCCCTGTGGATTACATCCCAACCGCAAGAGAAGTCTGTATGGAGAAGCATGGTCGTGGAACTCTGCTTAGAGTAATGGAATCCCGCGTAACACAGAAATTTGCGTTTTTTTGTGTTAATTGAATCCCCCCAACCGGAGACTTAACTCTGAGTTAACGAACACGAAGGACCACACAAACCGACACATTAACCCGAGTCAAGTACTGTACCAAAACCATAAGCGGTTTCGCAGAGGCGGTTTGCCCCTTTCCGCACCAATTTCTGACCATAAGCGGTATTTCCCTGGACGCGAGTGATTCCATACAAGAATCGGCACGTGGCAGAGGAAATTTTTGAAAACCGCTCATTAACTTGCGATTTCGCGCGTTAACGTCAATACGAGGACGCCGAGCGGAAATTCTCAGGACCGTTGATTTGAAAAAGGGACATCCGACGGCGACTATTCGACGAAGATACGCGAAGTTTAATAAAAGTGCGTGGAGGAAAAGTGAGGTACGGTGCATAGGCGGGGCCGGTCCGAAGTTTTATTATAAAGTGTGTCCAAAGCATAGAATATTAATATAAAGCCGAGGTTTAATATCTGTTATAACATGGCGGGATATTACATAACGCACGGAGGCTAATTAAACACAAAGGTTCTTGTAATCGTGGAATATTTATATAAAGATAAAAGGGCCGAACAATTATAAGAGTCTGGGAGTTATAACTTTGATTATAACGTTGGTAATATATATATAAGCCGAGATTACAATATACCATTCTAAAGTTGCCAATTATATTTATTTATCAATTTTTCTAAAATTGATAAATAACATTGCCGAGAGAACAAAAAAAAGACCTTGTTGACTGAGCCACGTCATCGTTGACCGGTTCTAGTTGGACGGACTTTCAGTCGTTACTGCACCAGCACAACAGGTATGTGTGCCTTGCTTTGGGCCTGAACAACTTGAACATTTCCAATTTTCATATAAATCCCATTTAGCCTGTAACCTTGAATCCTCATTAAGTTTCTCAATTTGTAGTAATATTTTCTCTCTTAGAATATTTTCTGCGAGAATTTCATCCATTAATGTTGGATCAGTTGGAGGTTGATCTATTTGGACTTTCTTTGCTTCAACATTTTGACTCTGCTCTTCAATAGCTCAATACTGATGAATTATGTTATTTTAGTTGGAGTTTAATCCTTATATTTTTCTTCTACCTATGTACAAACCGAAACTGAAGTTGAACCTTTGGTTGCTTCTTGACTCTGTCCCTTTTTTTCTGAGTGAAAGTATTGTCCGACGGATATAATTATTCTCCTTTGAAAAACATAAAATTATGCAACCAAATATTTAGGGAGCTTCTGAATTCTTATTAAGACCTCTTCAAATTATTTGTATCTTTTCAGAACATCATAAAATGACATATTTTCATTACCATACTTTTAAAAACTTGTTATAGAGTCACAATTGTGTGCGACAATATTTAGAGGATCACATTTTTTTTTTCGAGGAAATATCCAGGAAGATTCACCCGAACGGGTCACATATCATCGACTTATTAGAATATCCTAACTCCAAGGGTGTGAAGGAGAATTGACACTATGACCTCCCATTACTAAGGTTATATATCAATGGGAAATTGACCAATTTAGCTAACCCTCGAGGCTAGTGGATCATGTTTTTTCAAAAGAGTACATGACAAATTGATATCTTCGAACATTGCAACTTCTATTATAGCATGGTCGAAATTCATCAAGGAATAGATCCCAACATGAATAGGAAATATGGAAAAAATCCTCTTTGATCCTATTTTTAAATATTTGGTAATCCATGTACATGTGGTTTGATATTTTATCTCCTGAAGGACTATCCTAATAGGTGCATATATTGGTAGGAATTGAAGTGATGCTTGACAACCATAAATTATGATATAAGAGAAGGTTTATTCAACATAGTAGTCTCCAATCTCATCAATTCCTTACATTTCCTCATATTTGAATCTAGGAGGTGAATGGAAAAATAATTTATTATGTAAATGAATTATAGCATTGTGATATATATCATAGAAGTGGTTTGTAGCCTTTGAATGATAAATATGAATAGGTTTATCTCTAGGTGTCCATATCCATTTAATCAAAGAAAAATGTTTATGAAATCAAATGGCATCTATAAGATAAGCAGGCACATAAAATTTTGGGGTAACCCATTGTGATGTTTTAACAAAAATTTCCATATGTTTTATGAGATTAGTAGATAAGATAGCGGACCAATTAAAAATAGTTCCTCTCTCAAGTACTCTAGGCATAATAGACACCCATTCATCTATAAAGTAAGAATGGTTCTTCTCTCCAAAAATACTACACAACATTTTTGCTACCATAATTATAAGGGTTTTATAGGGTTAGGTGGAATACGAGCAAGAACTCACTCCTATGCCTTAATTTTTTCAATATAATCACTATCAAAGTTTTTTTAGGTGTCAGTACCTCATACATCAGTTGTATCTCTTTCTGGCATGAAGGATCCAACCACATTCCATTGATTTACAATGATTGTATGTGTTGAAAAATAAATTTATTTGATTGCACATTGAATCATGTGTATATAAGGAGTCAAGGATGGTATGGCTACAAATTTGTGCAGATCGAAGCTAAAAATGTCTTCAAACGAGGGTATATCATTGTTGTATTCATTTGAAAAATACCCCCCCTCCAAATACTAATAGATTTTATCCCAAATTTTGTTGTTATGAGAATGCTTGTATGTCGTGTGTGAAAACAAAGAATAATTGGGCTTCTTGGATTTTGAATCCTCGGTCTATTGTTGTGGTTGCTACTACTTTTCTTTCTTTCCTTTTCTGGGAGGCATGGCTTCAATATGCTAAAATTGAAACTAAAACTTATAAACATACCATTTTGCATAAAATACATTCAAATTAAAATAATGGTATATGGAAGTTAGCTTTTTGACGAATTTAATGGGAAAAATTTGCAAACAAATGTTAAGTTAATCAAATTGTAGAGAGCTTTCAAATAATTTAACTTTCATGAAATGATAGCGTAAACATTTTTCCCAAGAATATTTGAAGCAAATTCAAGAACTATTAATGAATTATCATATAGGGATGTTGTAAAAAGAGATCAATGGTATTTATTGGATTCTCATTGAATTCATGAAATTACTTGAGTTCTGTTATAACAAAATTTCCACATAAAATGTTGACTAGTATGTATGGGATTAATCACTAATCCTCTATTAAAACATGACTACACTAATTAAAACATAATTATAAGGAAGTGGATGAGTTTATATATGTTAATGCATACTGGTACTGGACATCAAGATAATGGGTATTAGGTACCAAATTTTATACTATATAAGCATTGAAAAATGGTATAGCAGTACTAGTGCTTGTTTATTTATAAAATAAGGGAGAAAAAATAAAACCAAAATCAAAAGATTTTCCTGCAAAATATGCTTTATTAATATTGTTCACTAAACGTTATTTATTAACTTAAAAAACTATGATTAATACTAACCTAAATGATTTTGCTTGTACTAGGTATTGTATGCTTTGTTGATAGGGTAGTTCATAATATGGATGGTATCTAAAATGATGTGGTAGAGAGATAACATGAAACTTCCAAGTGGATGACACGTCGTATATAAAAGGTGATTTATGGGATGCAAAATGGAAGAAAAAGAGTGACACATGTCAACACCTCAGATTTTCAACATGCCATAATGACATGTCAAGATAGGTCCAACATGGAAAAGGTAGGGCCCCATACTAGAATATCAATGTTTTTGTGTATAATTTCATTTTATTGTTTGG
The DNA here is from genome assembly GCA_034641835.2 of Pinus albicaulis. Lineage (NCBI taxonomy): Eukaryota > Viridiplantae > Streptophyta > Pinopsida > Pinales > Pinaceae > Pinus > Pinus albicaulis. Next base: position 932,108,517 of record CM076579.1, on the reverse strand, counting down.
AGTAAGTATGGTATAAAAATATCTCAGTATTAGGGTACCATAGTACCGAGGTTGGGTAATGTTGCATAAGCACCACAGTATTTGATATGCTAGACAATATGTCATCAAATTTTGATTATAGCAACTTATTTGAAAATTTTAGTAGTTTTTGAGAAAGAATACCAAGGTACCAAGATGGATAACATTGCTTGTGCACTTGGGTGTCTGGTAAGATGGATAAAATATAGTTATTTACCAAAGAGGATTCCATTTGAAAAGATCATCTATTGACGAGACTAGGTATTGGGATAGAGATGATGGTTTTTCATATATTAAGAATGGGTCTGGTATGATATTGGGCATCAAGATAAAACTATTGAATTGATCAACCCAGGGATTTATATGTATTCCAAAAAATGGTGCAAAAAACAAACAACCCATATTTATAAGTTTCCACACCATTGTTTAAAAGAAATATTAAAAAATTGAAATTTATTTACAAACTTTTCATTTTGAATTCTACAAATGAGATTTTTAGAAAATTCAAATTTTTGGGGTCCTCATTATAATAATAAGGAGTTGTTGTTATACCACAACAATTGGCGACACATTGGAAGAAGTAGTTATCAATGTCGATGTACATGATTAAGGAAAAAATAATAGATAAACAATTGTAGAAAATATTCTTTGAAATTTCATAGATAAATATCAATTTGACCTTTAATACATGATTAAAAGATATAAGACATTCAAATATAGTATAAATAACTCAAAAACATCATTTTTCATAAGAGAAAAGTTAATAAAGTTCAACTTTATTTAAAAGTAACACTTTGGATTTCAGTGATGAATAAAACTAGAGGGGATAACTTTATAAAAGACGATTTTTTGTGTAAGCGGTTTAACTATTCTTTCTCCATACCCGACATTGTTTTTATTCCAATGAGCATCCATAAACCTGACTAGGTAACTTTACTATCATATAGAAATTGACCCACTGTTAATGAGCCTCCATAGCTCCGATGGGTTTGTATATGCTTCCCACACTTTTCTTCTTGTCAACTTCCTATATTTGCTTGAAGATCAACCTTTAGATTTATGTAAATATAGAATTTCCTTTTATGTAATTGGGTGGATATGAAGTGGAGTGATATGAAAGTTACTTTGATATAAAGAATTTGTCAAATTATATAAAACTTAGCCTTCTTATTTAATTCACCACTAATTATTATATATTATCATTTGTAGTGTGAAATTAATGTGATCTAGTGAATAATGATCCTTTTAAGCATTTTACTAAAATGTGAAATCCATTTAAAAGTAGGTCAGGAAAAAGGGTTTTATGCATCATAGTCATGTATTACTTGCTCTCTTGAATGGTAAATAGTGCTATTTAATTAAAATATCACCATGGAAAGGATTTATGATAGAGACAAGTTCTTAGGGCATGAAACCCTAAGTATAGTGATGATTAACAACCAAAAATTAAAATTCCAAAAATATAAGAGAAATAAACACAAATTGTTTATACAATTTTGATGTACATATTTACAATAAATTAAAATGCATATTCATATAAAATTTATTTTTAGGATTTGGCCATTCACGGGAAGGATTTCAATCTCCCCCTCCAATGGTTGTACAAAATTAGTTGAAGGGTCAATGTTAGAAGATCTTTAAAACAAATCAAGACATAACTTTTGAAATTTGGTGTGTTTACCTTTTTCTTCATGGGCTTTGTCCCATTTCAACACCATACTGCTAATAGTGAAATATTTAGAACCAACTGAGTTTTTAATGAACCATTTTTTATAATTATCTCGTGGTTAGAAACCTTTCTTTGCTTTACCGCTACTTCTTCCAATTGTATTAATTCTTCAATTTGTGATTGCATTTTTGGATAGGGATCTTCTTGAACTAACCAGGCTATTTGCAAAGAGGAAAAATATACATTAGGGGGAATACTAGCTTCCTTCCCATAAATAGGAAAGTATAGGGAAATTCTCGAAGCATTCTTTTGGGTGACTCTATCAACCCATAATGCATTAACAAGGGATTTATGCCATTTTTTCTAAGATTCAACTACAATTTTCTTAATGATTATAAGAAGTATTTATTTGTAGATTATACTAGATCATTACATTGAGCTAATATTTAGTATAGTATTTAATTTTAATTATCTTATCTAAATAAAACTCATGTATCATAATAGATGAAAAGTATGTAGTGCTGTCAAATATCAATATGCTCGGGAGACCAAATCTAGCAATGATAAATTGTTCAATAAACGATATTACCTATTATTGGTTGAAAATTTTAAGTGGCATTACCTACACCCATCTTGTGAAATAATCCACGGCTATAATAATATTTGTATGTCGTTGTGAAGAATTGGGAGAGGCTTCTCCAATAAATTCAAGTCCCCATTGAACAAAAGGTTCTTCAATTTCAATTGGTTAAGGCTTGTTTTCTCTCTCTTCCAGTTGATGATTAGTAGATCTTACATTTCCTAGCATACACATGTGCACCTTTGAAAATGGTAGACCAACAACAACATGCACACATAATTTTATGAGAATTTGTGTCTCCTCCAAAGTGTCCACCTATAGGCCCATCTTGCAATTTAATAACACCTTATTAGCTTTAGATTTTTCTAAGCATCTAAGAACAAAATCATAATTCCTATAAAACAAAATTGCATTAACCAATTGATATTTATTGGATTTCAATTTTAGATCTCTTCTCTTATTCAGTTCAAGCTATAGTGGAGAAGAACCATGAGTTAAGAAGTATTTAAGATCAAAATATGATTAATTATAAGGATCGGGAATAAGACTTATTTGTGGTATTTATAAATCTGATTCCTCTAAATTATCTAATAATATATTTGATTCATAATCAATTGATTCTATAGCCAATCTACAAATGATAACCTCTAAAAAATTTCTACGACTTTAATTCAAGTTCATACTCCTATAGAGATGTCATCCAATTGGCTTGCATGTCTCCTAAATACTTTCACACTATCAAATTCTTCACATGGGGATAAGGCACAATCACTTTAGTATTAGATTTAAGAAAAAAGTGATTGAAATGTTTGATAGCTTTTAAAACAACATAATATTTCTTTTCAACATAAAAATCATTCAATTCAACACCTTGAAAAATTGTGTTGATGAAGTAAACAATAATTTCAAAATTTTGTTCATTTTTCTAAGGAAAAATCCACAAGATTGATAAGAAGAAAATGTGTAAAGAATAAATTCTTTACTAAAATCAGGAGATATAAGTTCAGGAACTTGGAAAAAAGATTCATTGATTAATTTAAATTCATCTTGTTCGAAAGTGTTCCACTTAAATGCAACATATTTTTTAATTATATTTTGTAGTGTCCTAACCATTTCAACAAAACAAGATACAAAGCGTCCGATAAAATTGATTTGACCTAGAGATATTGCATGGAAAATTTATTGTGAGGGAATGATATTTATGATATAGCTTTAATCCATTCATGTTATATTACTATACCTAACTTTGAAACAATAAATCCCAAAATTTTACCCTCAATTAATGAAAAAAAAACAAATATTACGACCTAAATATATGCCATATTTCCTACATTGTTCAAAAATCTACCTTAGATTATGTATGTGATCAAATCTCTTTTTAGAATAAATAGTTACATCATTAAGCTAAAATACAACAAATTTATTTATTAAACATGTGGAGGCTAAATCCATTTGTCTTTGGAATATGGGATCAATGTTAATTAGGTTGAAAAGCATCTTCTAATCTGCATATGTGCCCCATTTTGTTTGGAAGGTTGTTTTTAGTTGGTAATTTTAAGAAAAAAAGGACTTGACTGTATCCTAAAATCCCTCAGGGAAAAACATCATTTTTTACCCCAACAATAGATTGTAAATTTTGTTCCAAGGAGGAAGGTGGAAATTATCCCTTTCAAAAACCTTATTGAGGTTTCTAAAATCAATTCATATTCTAATGTCCACATTATTTTTCCTAACTGCGACCATATTTGACACCCACTAAGATGTCTAACATGAAAGATGATCTTATCTTTAAGGATTTTATTCAATTCCTTCTAAATCCATGGTTTTAGATTGAGATGTATCTTCCTCAATTTTTGTTGAACTGGTTTCACATTAGGTTTAAGAGAAACAGTATGTTGGATAATCGATGCATCATAAGTCCTGAGATTATTATAGGACAAAGAAAAAAAATCTTTATAACTTTTTAGCAATTCAATAAAAGAGTTTCTCTCATATGATGAGAGACATAGGCCGAGGTTAACATTTTGAGGGTTATATGTTACACGGAAAAATCCCTCTTGTGGACAAGAGCTTTATCCCTAGATTCCTAAAGGAAAACTAGAAACAAACAGACAATTGAGTAACTCTTTCTCTAAGCGTACTTCAAAACAAGTGAAGGAAAATGGTGCCCTTGACTATTTATGAAATGCTTGATGGAGATCCCTGATCTGTCCCGATGCAGCTTCTCAATGCTTGATAAGATCTGCAATCACATACATAAAATAGATCAAAGGCATATGCAATATAATGAATCAAACAATATTAATCTAATCATCAAGGAGATTAGAAAATGATATCATCTTAATGAATACATAAAAATAATATAAATCATTCATCATTTCAATAATACAATAAAATGGAAAAAAATTATCCATTTGTATTAATTCAGAGATAAAGAAGAGCGTTACAAATTATGACTTGATGTCATGAGGTTCCTCCCAAATGACTCAAATATTTCCCTTGGATAAGCTTCCCAAACTAAATTCAACAACATAATACTAAATTTTGTGAACTCCCTTTACTCTCTATCCCCTACTCAATTTATAGGTTAAGTAGAGGAAGTTTCAGATCCACAAAAGAGGGATGAGATCCATTAATAGTGGTATTAGATGAAAGGGAATTAACTCCATGTTGTGAGGGGTAAGGCTCGAATAGATATGACCAAGAAGCTTCAAGTTGGTATATATTCGTCCAACAAGGATTTTAGAGCCTACTTTTTATTTTTTCTTTTCATTGAGTCATGTGTGCGGTCTACAGTGGAAGACAGAGCGTAGTTCTGCGTAGGTTTCAATGGAAGAAATTTTGCATGCACGGAAATTGACTAGGAAACGCGTACAGATCATACTGAACAGGTTAAAAGGCCATGTTACCCAAAATTCATAATTTATTCAAGGGTTTTAGATGTTGACTTGCAAGGGAGTGCTTTGAAACATGTTTATGGATGAAGAGAGTTCCATTCTAACTGTCAAGTGTCATGGTGACAAAATGACATGTAACAGATTCCCCCCTAAAATGTGAAGTCTGAAAAGTCATTAAAAGATTAAAGCGCTTTATCGTGCCAAATATTGGATTAGAGAAAATGGTCAGAAAACTACAACAATCATTCAAGGATTATGATTAAATATATATAATCATCACTAAGGTAGGCATTCTCATACTCATAGTAAAGCTAACTTAATGAATAGTTACAAAAATAACCTAGAATCATATCAATAGTAGACATAGTATGGATGCAACCATCTGTTATGGTTTGGTCTACATAATCATGGATACATAACTCCTCACAGCTTGGATGGATGAAACTAGATCGAGGGTCTTGATCTCCATATCTCAATCCTTAGTACGAATCTAACCATGTGAAAAAATGTGATGAAGTCGAACATGGAAGATACCACTTAATTAACGATCAATGATGTGAACCGTTAACTAGTGTGTGAGAAACCACCAATAATGAAAATGGATCTCAAGGTACTCTCAGTAATATCTATGAAGTATGATTAGGTGATTTAAATTCAAACACTCATAGAATCACTCGATCTAAGGTCAATGATGAGAACCTATCGTCGAAGGCGAGAAACTTTCCATTAAGGCATGTAGGCCTCAAGGTACTGAAAAGGGTTTCTAGATCAACTTCCTAGATATTGAGTTGAAGTATATATGAGGCAATCCGTCATAGGAGGGCCTACGACACAAAACTTCATGTTAAGTTTTGAACAATTATTTTGCAAGGACTAACTCAGGGATAGTCGACGTGATTGAGGGCTAAATTTTTCATAGGAATATGAGTTGAGATTGAACTTCTCTTGAACACATGACGACATGAAAATTGACTTCGCAGCATTTGACTCAATGATAATACCCAAAACTAGTTGAAGAATTTCAATGAGGTTCAATTAAATGTAAGACAAATGGATTACCCAACTCGGACACATGAGTGACCGGGTGTCATGTTCAAGAGCATCATACTGCCTTATAATGAATGTAAAAATGAACAACTTTTCCCAATTTCCCCCCACCATTACTGGAAAGTACCTCTTTATTTTTTTAAGGCTTGAGGATGATAGCATTTTCTTGTTCTGTAAGCTCATCCTTTGGATGAGTCCTTCAAAGTATTTTTTACGAACCCTAGGAAGGAGTGGTTCGGTCTCGTCATGATTGACGAGTCCAAAATTGTTTAAATTTTATGAGTCTAGTGCAGGGTTAACTCGTTGTCATTTTCATGTTTAAATAGTTTGAAAAGACACAAAAATAAAACTCATTTAGTTCTTTCACCGTATATTTTTAACGAGCCTGAAGAAAGTAAAACTTGTTGTTTTTCAGTTTTAAGGAGTTAAGAGAAAAATATAAGTAAACTCCACAGTGTTATTTTTCGTAAATTTAGTCCCTCAAGCCTGAAAAAGGGTAAACTAATACAGGACAGAACTCTATTGACCATGCTTAGTCAACGTATACATTTTTTGTAAATAGTCTAATTCAGTCTGAAAAATTGGTAAACTTATATTGAATAGACAATTGTTCATTTACTCAAGTACTTGACAATATTTTCATGTTTAGAGAGTATGAAAGGGCTTAAAAGAGAACTCCAGGGTTTCTCTTTTTCATATTTTTTGAGAGCTCGAAAAAGTGATAAAAGTTTGCTCACATTCAAAATTTTCATTTTTTATGTTGTAACATGTATTTTGCACATTACACTCAATAAATTATCATAATTGCTCAAAAATATGGTAAAAACATCAAAAATTGACGTTTAAAAGGTCAAAGGAATACAAAATAATATTTTATTGACCTAAAAACCTATAAAAGTTGAAAAAGTAATTTCATTTTTACCATTTTGAGTTTTAACCAATTTGAGAGTAGGAAAGAGGGTTTTTACCACAAAAATTTAGAGGTTGGTTCTGAGCAAACCGATGGACCAATCCGCGAACCGTGTTCTCCACGTAAGAGATCTCTTCATTATATTTATTTTCATATGATTAATTTTCAATTTTAACCTTTGGTTTGATTTTTTGGGGGAGTCAAAGTTTTGAAAATCCACCCACGAATGTGTGCAGTTTTCCTTCATCAGGTTTGTGCACATCGATAATTTTTTACACAGTTAGAAATGTTATTTGCGTGGTTTATTCACTAAGAAACTGCGCAAATGTGATCTGTTTGTAAAGAAAAATTGCGGAAGGCACCAAGGGTTTTCAAAAATAAATAAAAACATACCCTAAAACTTGTAAATTTCTCTCAATCAATGTTCTAACATTCCTCAATTGTCATTTTGAGGAATTTTGAGCAATCATGTTAGAGTGGAGAGAGAGAGAACATGAAAATCATGACGCACAAGCTATGGATGATCCAGAAACTCTGCAAGATTTGAAAATTTGTGGCCTCTAGAAATATTGGATTATTACGGGAATGAAAGCTCATATGGAGCTCATGACATGGATGGTGAGGACCTGGGATGTCTAGGAACAATATTTCGTGATTGGGGATCATCGCCTCACCAAATATGTTGATGATATGTATTTATTGACTGGGCTCTCCCGTAGAGGGCTTAGAATTTCTCTATTTGGATAGAGAGCAAGTGGAGAGACTACTGATTCATATTTGAGGTGATATTGTGTTGATGGGGATGAGCTCAAGGATGGTAGGATTGATATCAAAAACATCGAGCGACTTGATTTGAGAACCAAATCTTTCACAACCACCAAGTTATGTGGAAGCGCAACACCTCACGTGGCCATAAAGGCCCATATGTAGATTGCAGTGGAGTGTTCATAGTCCACTATTTTCAACTAGTGTGAAGGAGTAATTATCAACATGAAAGGACAACTGAATAGAGCTAATAATGGTAAACTCAATAATTTTGGCTATGGTTCCATTCTCATTTCATTTTCTCTAGAGAGGATTCCACTCATTATCCCACAGTAGATTCTTGTAGATGAGACAGGACCTCAAGATCCACGTATGTTGCGTTGGGTTTTGTTGATGGCTCGCATGGAGGCAATGACCTAGTGGTAAAGTATACTCCTCAATTTTTTGTATGGTTGGGAAGCCAGATAATCATGATTGAGGATTTCCCATATGTAGGGATGGATTACAGAGGTGACCCAGATATGCGACTCCTTACAAGAATGCAATGGGGTGATCTAGATAAAAAATTATCATTTTGATGTTTTGATGTTTTTTAATTTTATTTTATTTTTAACATGCAAAGCTAATTATCTCAAATGCTAACGCAGATGTGGGCCCATTTTGACCAATAGATCTATGGTGTTTTGACAGGCGAGGGGACCGCCCTGTATCAGTTGTAGTACCCCATTCAGATACAACAGAGGCCTTGACCGAGCTGGAGCACAACCTGAAGAGGTTGATGTAGATATCCTAGAGACTCGAACTGATGATTTGGCTCTCCAGTACCAGAGGCATGTGGTTAGGGTTCCATGATCGATTAGGCGACTGCTACGTCGAGTAGCTCATGCTATATTCTGCTAGCATGATCATCATCATGGATAGTTGCTAGTCTTTTAGGGTTATATTGGATTTTTGTATTGGAATATTCGGATAATAAAGGCCACAGAGCCTCATGTCTTTGGATGACATTTTTTGTAACACACTTTTACAGACTATATTACCTAATGAGAACTACTACTTTTATTCTTAGTTTATCTTTTTCAATATATGTATGCATATTGTTTTTATTTACAAATGTTGCAAATGTATATTTAACACGTGATTGGCCAATGCATTAGCTAATACGGTTTTAATTTCTTGAAATGTCTTGATATTCAATATAATCAAATTGCATTTCCAAGAGATGGACTCATAAAAACATTCTTAACATTGATGAAATCCTTATTGTATAAACACTATTTAAATTTAATACTGTGAGTTGTGAATATAACCTAATGATAAAACGTTGAATTCCAAATGCGATGGTGTCAGCTAATATTTGAATGACTGTTAGGTCCCTATATTATTAGTATAGTCCCTTATTTTTGTTAGTGTAACCCCCTTATTGTTATTATTGTACCCTTGTAACCCCCATTTTGTTATTATTGTGCCCTTAAATTATTATTGTTAGGTCGGCTAGGATTACATTGTGGCCCACTAGGATTACATTATGGCCCGATGGACTCCTATATATAGAAAGGAGGTTTTGTGAATTGTATCATCCAAGAATTGTTCATTTATGTAATGTATTGGAGGTTTCCCCCTCGAAGTGGCTTATTTCTAAGGCGTGGATATCTCTTTTCTTCTATTTTTGGAGTTGGTTACCCAACATTTGGTATCAGAGCTTTGGATTCTAGGGTTTCGCTGCTCCAAACAGGTCATCGTGGAATTTTCGCTATAACGTTTTTTCTACGAAGTTTCAGAAGCTGAAATTTTTAGGGTGCGAAGAAAAAATCCTGAGGAAGATTTTCTAAAAAATTGAGCTTTTGCCAATATTTTCGAGAGATATGATACGTAGAGTTAGGTTTTTCGGGCTCCTAAACGGGTCATCTTGGAATTTGCGCTATAAATTTTTTTCTACAAAGTATCGGGAAAGCTAAAATTCATAGGGTGCGAAGCGCTGAAATCTAAGGACACTAATCAAAAAATTTCAGATCTTGGTTCGCAATATTTTTTGAGTTATGATCTGTGGAAGGTAGTGCTTTCGAGGCTCCTGGAATTTCATCTCAAAGAGGTGATCGTGGGAAAATATTCTTAACTCTCTCTTAGGTCTTAAGATTGAGTGCCGTAAAATTGGTTGCAAGTACATGAATTTAGTTTCTTGGATATAAATTTCAGAGCCAAAGGACAAAACGTGACACGTGGCAAGTGCATTTAGTTGATTACTGAGACAGATCTATAATTAGGTCATTGTGGGAGATTGGACACAACTTTGTCTTGGAGAATCAAAATCAGGTCAGACCTGTGGCATTCGAAAGATAATTCAGAGGGATAATTTGATAATGAAATTCAAATATTGAAGTGCTTCAATAATAGAGATTATCCAATTTCAATATCGAGCTCCTCAAAAGCAAGAAAAAGGTGTGTATATTTTTTTTTCTTTCCAAATTGCATAAGTCTTCTTTGAAGAATCAATTTGAATTGATTCCAAGGGCATATTGTAGAATATATAGCAGTATTGGGTTCTAAAAGATGCCCTGTAAAAATAATTCAACACCCATTAAGCCTTCAGAAGGCTCTACTATGACTCATGAATATGAAGAATTGCAACATGATCTATCAAAATTACAAAGCAGAAAAGTCTAACAAATTTCACTCTCGCAAAGAGAAACAAAAAATGAAATGGAAGTTTTGAAGAAAGGCATGGAAGCTAAGATGGATGGCATGGAAGCTGGCATGGAAGCTAAGATGGATGACATGAAAGAAAACATGGTAAACATGAAGAATGATCTAAAAGCAGACATCGAAGGTTTGACAAAGTTGATACAAGAAATGTTTCCTAATGGTGAAAAGATAGTAGAAGAACCTCATGATGAGAACAAAATAAATGTCAATCGTGATTTCATAAACTCTAATGTTGGCAGGAAGAACCACCATATTCCAAAAATGGATATGAGGAAGTTTGATGGAAAGGATCCTGTAACATGGATACTACAGATGGAGCAATATTTTGATCTCCATAATGTGCAAAACACACAAAAGGTACGCATTGCAACTTTACATTTAGAACAAAATACATTTGTATGGTATCAATGGATTTGCTCCCGTAAAAAAATTGTCACTTGGTCAATTTTTACGGAGGAAATGATAGCACATTATGAGGATACAAAGAGCAACACCTTCTTTGGCCAATTGATAAATCTCAAACAAAAGGGTTTAGTGGGGCAGCACATTGAGGACTTCCAAAAATTGAATATAAGGGTAACTGATATTCCAGAGGAACACAGGATTGATCTCTTCATAGGCACTTTAAAGGATAACATCCAACATGAAGTTCGCGTTTTGGAACGTGATTCATTGGAGAAGGCATTCAGGTTGGCAAGAAAAATTGAATGTAAAATTATGGCGACAAGGAAGCCTACCACTCACTTCTATAAAGAGGGAAGTGTTGCTACTCCTAGATTTCCACAACCTACAAGGTTGACACCACAACAATTCGAAGAAAAAAGAGCAAAATGGATTTGCTACAGTTGTGATAGAAAATACACTAAAGGTCATAAGTGTCTTGAGAAGAAATTATTTTACATAGATTGTGAAGAGGAAGAAGAAAATGAACAAGAAGAGGATATACACCAGGAACCAGCCCTAGAAGAGGAAGAAATGAGTCTGACCATATCGTGTAATGCATTGGTAGGAATTACCACTCCTCAAACTCTCAAGATAGAAGGACATATCAAGAAGAAAAAGGTAATAGTGTTGATTGATTCGGGTAGCACCCATAATTTTATTCATTGTAAGGTAGCCAAGGAATTAAATTGTTTCCTATACCCAGCACCAGAATGTCAAGTGATGGTTGCAAATGGAGGAACTATAAATTGCTTAGGAAAATGCCATAATATCAAGCTAACCATGGGGGAATATGTATTGACTAGTCCAATGCTTTCCATTCCTATGGGAGGTGTTGATGTTGTACTAGGAGTACAATGGTTACAATCTTTGGGGACGGTAGCTTTTAATTTTCAAGAACTTTTCTTGAAATTTTTTTCAGAAGGAAAGGAAGTCGAATTATGAGGTATTGAAGGGAAGCCGGGAAGGATAATAAGCTCTAATGTCATGACAAAGCTTCTAAAGAAAGAACAATGAGGCGTAATTGCACAATTATGCTCACTAGAAGGTCCGACATCAAAATCATCTATTTCTGCAGATCTCCAACAAGTCTTGGACAATCATTCCAAGGTGTTTGAAACTCCCAAAGGACTCCCACCTATTTGTGATCATGATCATGCTATTCATTTGATTCTAGGAAGTGTTCCTCCAAACATCAGGCCTTATAGATATCCTTACTTCCAAAAGAGCGAAATTGAACGTATGATTGCAGAAATGTTAGAGGCGGGTATAATTCAACCCAGTCAAAGTTCTTTCTCTGCTCCTGTAGTGTTGGTACACAAGAAGGATGGATCTTGGCAAATGTGTCCGGATTATAGGGAGCTCAATAAGCTCACCATTAAAGACAAATTTCCCATTCCTGTGATTGATGAATTATTGGATGAATTACGTGGAGCAATTTATTTTACCAAGTTGGATCTTCGTTCAGGATATCATCAAATTAGAATGAAGACTGAAGATATTCCAAAAACAGCATTTCGAACTCATGAGGGTCATTATGGATTTTTGGTCATGCCTTTTGGCCTTACCAATGCACCTTCTACATTTCAAGGGTTGATGAATTCCATTTTCAAACCCTTCCTTAGAAAATTTGTGCTAGTATTTTTTGATGATATACTAATCTATAACAGGTCTTGGAAGGATCATGTTGAACATGTTGACAGGGTGCTCAAACTATTGCAGGAGAAACAATTATATGCAAAAACATCAAAATGTTTCTTTGGAGTACAAGAGGTGGAATATCTGGGTCATATTGTATCTCACGAGGGTGTTAAAGTAGACCCTAACAAAATTAAAGCCATTAAGGAATGGAAAGTCCCCACAACCATAAAGCAGTTGCGAGGATTTCTCAGGTTAACGGGGTATTATCGCAAGTTTGTTAAGAATTATGGGAGAATAGCAGCACCTCTAACAACATTATTGAATAAAGATGCATTTTCATGGACTCCTGAAGCAACTAAGGCCTTTGAACATCTTAAAGAGGCAATGTGCCTAGCACGGTCTTAGCTATGCCAAACTTCAAAAAAACTTTTATTGTGGAATGTGATGCCTTAGGAAATGGAATTGGTGCAGTTTTAATGCAGGAAGGAAGACCCATTGCTTTTGAAAGTCGTCCAATCAAAGGAAAGTATTTACAGAAACCTATTTATGAGAAGGAAATGTTAGCAATACTACCTGCACTAAAGAAATGGCGAACTTACCTAATGGGAAGACACTTCAAGGTAAAAACTGATCATGATAGTCTTAAACACTTTTTGGAACAAAGACTATCTTCAGAAGAGCAGCAAAAATGGGTCACAAAGATGTTGGGTTATGACTTGGAAATAATCTACAAAAAAGGAAAGCTTAATGTTGTTGCAGATGCACTCTCAAGAAAGAATGAAGAGGTGGAAGCATTGCTTTGTGCCATTTCTATTATCCAACCAGATTGGATAACCGAAGCAAGAGATGAATGGAAGAAGGGCAAAGATGTATGGACACTCATTCAAAATTTGCAGCAAGATCCTAGTACATCTGATACATTTAGTTGGAAAAATGATTCCTTATGGTACAAAGATCGCTTATATCTTTGTAAGAATTCCCAACTAAAACCAAATATTCTTCTGGAATTGCACACTTCTCCTTTAGGAGGACACTCAGGATTTTTAAAAACTTACCACAGGGTGAAGAAAGAATTTTTTGGGATGGCCTTAAATCTGATATTCAAAAGTTTGTGGCGGAATGTTTGGTTTGCCAGCAGAATAAAGTGGAAACAATTAAGACCTCGGGACTTCTACAACCTTTATCCATTCCAAGTCAACGTTGGGAGGATATTTCAATGGATTTTATCACAGGTTTACCTAAGTCCGAAGGAAAGAGTGTCATCATGGTGGTAGTTGATAGACTTACCATGTATGCACACTTTTGTGCATTATCTCATCCATTTAAAGCAAGTACAATTGCTACTACATTTATGGATAGAATTCAAAAGCTACATGGAAGCCCAAGGGTCATTGTGAGCGACAGAGATCCCATTTTTACTGGAAATTTTTGGACGGAGTTATTTTCTTGTTTGGGTACTCAATTAGCTCATAGCTCATCTTATCATGCTCAATCTGATGGTAAAACTGAGATAGTAAATAAATGTTTGGAAAGATATATTCGTTTCTTTGTATCTGATAAACAAACACAATGGGTCAAGTGGTTACCTCTCGCTGAATGGTGGTATAACACTTCCTTCCATACTGCAGCAAAAATGACCCCATTTATGGCACTTTATGGATATCATCCACCATCGATCACATCATCTTTAAGGGAAAATTCGAAGGTTCAAGCGGTGGAAGATCACATCGAGCATTAGCAAGAAGTTCTCCAACTCTTAAAGGATAACCTGAATTTGGCACAAAATCGAATGAAACAACAGGCAGATCAACATCGTAGCGAGAGAAGTTTTGATGTAGGAGATTGGGTATTTTTACGGCTACAACCATATAAACAAATGTCCCTAAAGCAAGCTAAGAAGGATAATAAATTATCGCCAAAGTACTATGGTCCTTACAAGGTGTTGCAAAAGATTGGTACTATGGCATACAAATTGGAGCTTCCTGCTTCTTCGCGAGTACATCCAGTTTTCCATGTTTCATGCTTAAAGAAGGTTATAGGTGAAAATATTCAGTTCAAACAATATTTCCAGAACTTGATGAGGAAGGAAAAATCATATTGGAACCGGAAGCGGTCACGGAAACAAGAACTCGACAACTACGGAATCGATCAATTTCAGAGTATCTCATCAAGTGGAAGAACTTACCCACTGAAGATTCTACATGGGAGGATGAGAATTTTATACAGAAGCACCCAGAGCTACTCAAGCGTTGAGGACAACACTTTTTGAAGGAGAGGGGCATGTTAGGTCCCTATATCACTAGTATAGTCCCTTATTATTGTTAGTGTAACCCCCTTATTGTTATTATTGTACCCTTGTAACCCCCATTTTGTTATTATTGTGCCCTTAAATTATTATTGTTAGGTCGGCTAGGATTGCATTATGGCCCACTAGGATTACATTATGGCCCCGTGGACTCCTATATATATAAAGGAGGTTTTGTAAATTGTATCATCCAAGAATTGTTCATTTATGTAATGTATTGGAGGTTGCCCCCTCGAAGTGGCTCATTTCTAAGGAGTTGATATTTCATTTCTTCTATTTTTGGAGCTGGTTACTCAACAATGACTACGCTATATTGTGCTATGTTGTTCTTTGTTTGACCATGCCATATCCCATGAATGGAAAATAACTCATCAGTGGGTGAATAGATGACCCAAGATGTGGAACACAAATTTCGAGTAGTACAACTAGCACCATCATTAAAGCTAATGTAATTTTGAGGGAACGTCGACATTTGAAAATCAAATGTAATCCAACACAAGCAGGAAAAATAGTAGGAAATCGTAAAAAATGTAAACCTAAATCACACACTCATAAAAATATGATATAAGTAATGTATAAAAATCTTCACGAGATAAATCACGCATAATATCTCTTAAGGTAGAGACCGTTTTTGGGCTCTCCTAAAGAAACACATTCATATTCAATTAATTTGTAAACCCCTTTGGCTAGTGCATGTTTTACGATGTAAGGACCATGCCACATAGGTTCAAATTTACCAAGACCTAGCTTCTCATGTGATTGATCATAGACCAAGACTAGGTCACCTTCCGAATATACACGAGGATTCATGTTTTGATCAAACTGATCCTTAACATGTTTCTTATGACCCTCACTAGCTAATGTAGCATTACTGGGAGTTTCATCTAGTTGTGCTAAGTACAAAAAACATTCTTCCTCCGCAGAGGTAGCTGATAGAAACTCAATGGCTAGTTTTAACGACAAAATTTCACACTCAATCGGAAAATTTTCCTCCAAAATTTAAACAAGTTGGAAGAGAGTAAAGAGAATCGATGTTTTCACATAGGTACGGTATGCCCACAAGGCTGAAAAAGCATAGTATGACAATTTCTTTTATGAGTGTCAACAATTTGTTTGATCATATTTGTCAAAACCTTGTTCACAACTTCAACTTGGTCATTCGCTTGCAGATAATAAGGAGTATAACTATCATGGCGCAAGCCGAGATGTACATAAATATCAGTCATCATAAAATTTTGAAAGTGGCTACCATGGTCCGTAACGATGGCTTGTGATATTCTGAACCTAACAGTTACATCATTGAATATGAAAATATATGTGGTTTCATCGTTGTCCTTATATGTAGGCATTTCCTTGGCCCATTTCTTAAAATAATATACAACAAGAAAAATATACCCATGCCCCCGTGCTGAGTGAGATTTACATGTAACAAAATAAATTCCCCATTTAGAAAATCGATCGACAACTATGATTGGGTGAAGAGGGTCTCAAGGAGAAAACATCTTTCGATCATAAAATTGGCAATGATGGCACTTTATAACTATTATCACTCCAATAATTCTCAAAAGTTGTGAGATTTTGATTTTAGTTTTAAAGAATATTAGAGGTAACCACAAACATACTTTTAAGCCTTAGGATTTAGCCTTCCCAATGCTCAGAGATGGCTCTCTCTATATGATTTAGCTTTGTTGATTTTAGGCTAGTTATATAGGGAAAATTGGTTTTGGGTTTTGATTTGATTTGGTGGTGAAATCACTTAGATGGATAGATATAGATCTGTATCCCATTGGGAAAATGGAGTCAATTTTTCAAGAAGTCAGATCAGGATCAAGGTCTAAAGGGAAATGTTTACAGGGCAAGATAGCAGATTCACTTCATATCTTCAAGGCTGATGGTGAAATGATTTTGATCGGGATAAAAGAGAAATTAAGGGTTCTTAAATACGGATTAGGAGTGAAAAGATAGAGGTCAATCGAAATCAGGGAGAAATTAAGGGTTCCCCAATCTGTATATCAGTTGAAAACATACAAATAATAATCAGTCAAAACAAAGTGCTTTTAACATATTCTGAAATACAATTCCTGATTTATCATTTATATTTAGAACACATTTAAGAATAGATGGAAAACATAAGAAAACTGACAAGATAACAAGTGAAAATACTTCACTGCAGTGGCCCAACACATGAATCCTGTAATATGATGCTTTATTTCCTGTGATCCAGTCTGCTGACTTGAAATTGATATAAAAAACCCCTACGTTCAGAAAAGTATAACTACATAAATGTTCAGCAATACATCCACACTCAATACTTCCTAATGAGAAGTATTTATACAAAACTTGTACAAAATATCCTAGAATAAACCTAGGAATTTTTTATGGAAAAGAAATATCTTCATGCAGGAAGATAGTGACAGCTCCCTAACTAATGCTAGCTGTCATTTTTATTCAAATAAAATAGCTTGTTTTTTTGATTTTATCACTGCTTTCTCTCTTTGTTGTTTGCTGAAGGCTGCAGCTGGACATTGAGGTGTCCTTTACACTAGCAGATTCATCTGTACTCTAATTTCATTTTTAACCTTCCATCTGATACACTTTAATCCTAATACTCTTTACTGTAAAAAACTGTCAATGATGGTGTAAAAAACAACAAACTCTGTTTTTTCTTTTACTGCTCTATGCTCACTGTAATATGATCTTACGGCAGATCAATCAACTTCTCCCAAAACTCAGCTTCTGGCAATTTTATCTTCATAAGCCTTTTGAATTTTTCATCAGCTTCAGTATATTTTGAAAATGTTGGTTTGTTCACAAATATGTGTTTTACTTCATGTTGTAAGTAAAAAAAAATTTCAAAATTCTTATATAGCACTTTCCCTGTTGGGATTCCCCACAAAGCTGATTTATTCACCTTCTCTTTGGAAAAATATCATATATTTTTGTCATAATCCTCATGCTTCATTAATCTGTCATTAATCACTAGAGGATTGGGAAGGCCTTTTTGCCTTAGAACATCAAATTTAATCATGAATCTTGTAATTGTAATTTCCATATTCTGGCACTTTTCCTCTAATTGTGTAATAAATTTCTTTTTGGATATTACCTTCCTAAATTCTAGGATGGTTTCAATTTTGTTTGTAATTCCAATTTCTTCTAGTTCTTGTTTATTTTTTGAATTGAGAAATTTGATAATTTCTAGAGCTTCTTCAGGTTTTTTACCTAGCTCTTCTTTTATCTTCTATATTGCTTCTTTTGTTGATTTCAATAAATCTTTCTGCTCATAGATTACCTGTATGGATGGCCAAATATCATTGACTGATTCAATGATATTGGACCATAATTGCTGCTTAATATGTGCCATAGGTTCCTTCAAAGTCAATTCTTTTTCCAATTTCTTGAGTTATTCATTCAACCTATTGGTTTTTTGTTCTTCATTCTTGGCATTTATTTGTGCAAGTTTCTTAGCATCTTCAATATTTTTTATCTGTTCTTTTAACTTGTTTATCTCATTTGTCTGGATAGACATATCTTTCATTTCCTTTACTAATTTACTTGCCTCATCTGATTGATGTTCTGTTGTGGTTGAAGATTCAGTGGCTGAAGTTGTAGATGAAGTGACTGGAATTGCTGTGGCCATTGGAACATTAGGAGAAAGTGTTTCTTCCAAGTAGATGGTACAACTATTGTGACTACAAGAATCACAGTGGTAGGGACTTCCTGTGCTTTGTTGGCTTCTTTCTCTTGGACCAATTTGTCCATTTCAATTTCCATTTCTTTAATCTGAGTTGTTAACTGCAAAATGAGACTCATCATCTCATCTTTCTAATTAGAATCCTGCAAAACCTCCTTGGCCTAAGAATGCTTTGTAGGCAACAACTTCAATTGTTTCTTAAGTGTAGCAATATCAACATTTTTATTTTTAATCAATTCCTCTGCAGCTTTTATATTCTGAGGATCATATCCTACCTCAATCACCAGCTCTTCTAAGGATTTGATTCTGGTATTTTTTGCATATAATGATGCCTTCTCCAATTTGAGTTGATTTCTTACATTTATCAAAGTGTTTTGAAGCTTCTGTGCACTCAAGGCCTTGGTGGTCATGGTGGAGTAAATCATCTCTCCTGCCTATTTATGAAATTCTATTTGATCATTTGATCCAGAGGATGAATATCTTGAAATAGAACTTTAAAATCCATCTTTTTATAATTAGAGGATGATTTATGAGTTGGAACTGTGTGCTGAAGAACTGTCATCAACATATTTTTGTTTTTGTAGTCAACTGAAAGCACCTGTTCTGAATGCTTGGAGTTTCCTTTAAGTATTGAGAATATATATCATTTTTTATTTATTCATTTTTAGCCTTAATTTCCTTGTATCTTTCCTTGATGTCCATGTCTTTTTCAGCTGTTTGCTTGGATGAAGACACTTATATACTATGTTGTTTTTGAATTAACTGTGTATTAGAAGTGGTTGGTTATTGTTCCTCTTCAATTATTGTAGGAGGTACAATGTTCTTTTCTGCAATTTCCGTGTCTATGACCTCTACTATCTCCTTTTCTTTACTGACATGATTAAGCTTTGGATTTTTGTTGTACCTTAGTTTGAATTTTGTCTCTGTAGTAGTCTCAGTTGTATAAGACCCTTCTTCCCTGTTTCTTTTTATACTTCTGTCTTCTTGGGCTGGAGTTTGCAAAGTTTGAATAGTATCACTTTTCTTCTCGGCCTCTACCAGTGTATTCTCTAACCATTCAGCTTGGTTTGAGAAATTCTCAATATCTAGTTTCTTTTCATGTATGTATGGATTCAATTTACACTTAACTCTCATTTTGCTAATAATACCAAGGGGATCATAATACCAAAAAAAACTAGGACTGAATTTGAACTCTTGCCACTGTTTTTCTGCCTCTGGACCTGATTCTCTATTATTACAGATGAGTGGGCCAACCTGGTTCTTTAACTTGATTTGTGTTTTCTTCTTTGCAATTAGGAAATTTACAACATCTGAATTTAAAATATGCCTTATATACTCCAGAGCAAATAACCTCATAGGGAGGTATTTTGGCAATTTATAAGGAATAAGGCTTGACCCATAGACTCTGATTTCAGTGTGATTTTGGTACAAGTACCAATCACCTGTCCTACTGTGCTCAGAAAATTGCAAAACCTTCTTGATTTCATTGCTAATCCTGGGCTACACACTGTTGTTTATAAAATTAACCAAGGGATGGATAAAAGAATCTGTGAGCTCTGAATAGTTAAACTCATTTGAATCCTTCCTTATTAAGGAAGTCTAGAATATGATGGATTTTGGATTTCCTTCCACATCAAGCTTCTGAAGACTTATAGGAAACTTTTCAAATTGAAAATAAAGGAACATGTAGAATAGAAATGAAGAATACCTAAAAACACCTTCACAAGGAAGTTTGACAGATTGCTCATGGATACTGTCAGCAATATATTGGGCAAAGTTAAAGATGACAGCAGGAGGTTGACCAAGTACAAAAATGGATAAGAAACCAAGTACTGCTACATCAGCACGTTCATTTGTGAAATATCCAAGGATATAAGACAACATGTAAATAATATGTCTAGTCCTTTCTAAGAATTTAGAAAAGGAATATGGAGGGTTGAGTTTGGGAATTTCCACATAAGATGGCATGAAGGTTTGAAAATTTTGGAATCTCTTGGGAGAATCCAACTCCAAATAGAACTTAGTGAGGGCTTCAATAGATAAAGGAACTTCATTAGGCTTAGGCTGTAACTGAAGCATCTGGTTGATAGACTCTGTTGGCAATATGATGCAATGTGTTGTCCTTGATGGCAACCTACTTGATGAAGTTGTCCTTGATGGAAACCTACTTGATGAGTTGCGTTTTGATAGCAACCTATTTGTTAAAGATGTAAAAAATGATGTATCTACATATCAGTTCAGAAGCAACAGAAAAAGGAATTTCAGTAGTGCCAGAGAAATGATAAATATAATATGTCACAATGTATACACTACTTTTATGAAGGCAACCCGCATATGGATTCAATGTATACACTACTTTTGTGAAGGAAAACCGTGTATACATTCAGGACTAGTATATACGCAGCTAGTTTGAAGAGAAATTGCGTATACACGCGGATACGAACGCTCCAAGTCGCGTATGCCTTTTGCGCTCTAAAAACTATGATACCTAGGGGCATTACCATGGTATTGGCCCACTATATTGAGCGCTGGATTATATATTTGATCCCGTCCAGGAATACCATCAGCGGTTGAGTGGTTTTGACTCATGGTATTGACAAAGGCTAAATCTATATAAGGAGAAAAAGATCATAGTGCAAGAGCGTGCATAGGTCTGGGTTTAATGAATACTTTACTCTGAAGTATATCTGGATGGAATGGGTAATAGTTTGTTGATTTGAATCTATGATGCACCTATGGATATGATGAAGGTTCAAGATCTCTAGATCTAGAAATGATGAATCTCTAGGATGATCTACAAAAGAAATGATGAAGACCTGGCGCAAGTCTAATGAAGAAATTGAATAAATCTGGGTAAGTTTATAGATTTGGTCTGTTCTGCAAAGTTTATCTTTTACATATATATATAATAGTTTGTCTCGGTAAAAGCGCGTATATACACGGGTTCGCTTAATAAAAAGCGCGTATGGAAGTTAGGGTTTCTGAAGCTTATTTCACAGATATTACTTCTGTGATTTCTGTTATCTCTCTGTTGTCTGTCAATGAAGTCTTCTTGAAGTTCTAGGCTGTTTGAATATGATGTATGTTGCTGATATGATAATGAACAAATCTAATCAATGATTGAGAAAACATGATGAGGGAAGAATGATTGTCTAAATAGTTCTGCATGGCTGATAGATTGTTTGAATAGAAATTTGATTTCAGATCTGAATATGAGTTTGAAAAAATTCTGAAAGAAAGAATACACGAAGGAATATGCTAGTTGGTAAAAGGAAAAGCGCGTGTATATGCGGAATCGATAAAGAAAAGTCGCGTATTAATTTAGAATATAAAAATGAGTATGCACTGAAGCATACGCAGGTTGGTGTGTAGAAAAGAGCATATATACACGGGTTACATAAAGAAAAACAACGTATGGTATCTGAATTAATGGTTGTTCAAGGTTGAATATGTATCTGATTATCTACTCTGAATTCTGGGTTATTTCTGATATTCTGGTTACAGTGGTCTTACTGTTCTGATTGAAGTTTTGGGCAAAGTATGGTTGTTAATGTTAAGGGGTTGTGTTGAAGTTGTTTAGATCCAGTATGAAATTTGATGAAACGTGGTCTACAGTGGGTCTGAGGGTTGAAGCCTTTAGTATCGAAGTAGAAGCTTTCAGCCAGTAGAAGTTGGTGTTGAAATTAGGGGGTCGAAGCTCCCTTCCAGGAGAGGCTAGTAAACGAGATCAGGGGGTTGGAGCTCCCTTCTAGTTGCAGCTGGAAAACGAGAGAAGGTTGTAGCCTTTTGCAGGTATAAGCCTGCGTACTGGTATAAGTCTGCATCAATACAATGTTGTAAAAGGTTTTCTATATAATAAATATTGAAGACAAATACGACAGCAACAATGGTTTTCTCCCGAATTGGGTTTCCACCTTAAATATTGGTGTTCATGTGTGTTGCTTATGTGTGATGGTTTATTCTGTTATTACTGCACATGCTTACTGCTTACTAAACATTTGATGAATGAATGATGCAATGATCTAAGTAAAGAATTAAATGCATAATAATATCTCTGGACATACGCAAGTTTTCTTAAGGATATCCGCGTGTATACGCGAGTTGGGTTCAGTAAAGTAGCGTATGGTTTTAAGAGAAAGAAAAAGTAAAAAGTTTTCAGTGAGCTCTAAATACTGATTCACCCCCCCTCTTAGTATTTTTCCCAACAGACTCAACTATAAAGGTAAACAAAATTTCCTTTTCAGGATTCACAATGGCTCTTTGATATGGAGAATAGCATGATTGGTAGAGTCCGATTGATTCTGGGCATTGGTAAGTATGAGGGAAAACATATTTAGGAAAATTTGATCCCCAGATAAATAATTCATCAGCCTGATCTAGAAATTTTTCTTGGCTCTAGTAGTGGAGCTCATGAAGGTTGAAGTCTATAGCAGTATCAGTAATTTTGAAGTTTACATCTGCCAAGGGAATATGCTGTACATCTAGAACAGGGGGTTGTAGAGGGTTGATCACAAGAGTGCTTTTGGAAGACATAGATTTGTTTTATTTATCAATTTAAATTACTTTTGACCTTTAAAACAATGATTTAGGCCTATAAAACACTTCTGTAAGTTTAAACAGTTTGTAGAAGGATTTTAGATATGAGAGGGGTTCTATCTTTGTCTGCAAAGGGGTAATTTTGATCAATTTAACTCAAAATATAATTTCTTTATCAAAAGAGAAACTATGTACATATTATAAGACTATTAAAAGTCGATTAAAAAATTATTAATCCTGTTATTATAGGACCCTAATAGTGGCTCCACATGGGGATGGAATTTCCTGGTGAAATGTTAAGAACTTTGAGACTAGTAGCCTTTGAATTTTGACTGTGTTGGCATTGAAACTATTTTCTGATCTCCACATTATTCTTACTTATGATATTTTATCCTTCAAAGCTTAAGGCCTTCTCTCTGGGCTTCAACTTTGCTAGGAAAAACATCCAATCCAATCTAAAATCTGCAATGTTATATACAATGAGTAAAGTAAACAAAGTGAACTATTTTTTTTATTTTGAGGAATAGTAATGCTTAAGCATTCTACCATTGATAGGTCCACCTGGTAGATCTGATCCATCCAAATCCTTCAAAAAGAAAGCATTGTTACCTCTGTAACCATAAATAACATAAGGCCCTTTCTATAAGAAATAAAATTTCCCATGTTTACCTTTCTCTTATCTCCTTGAATCCCACTTTAGAACTTTGTCACCTATATAAAAATAATCTTCCTTGGTCTTTTTGTCAAATATATTTTTAATCTTTTCTTGAACAACTTAAGACTTAAGATAGACCTCTTCCCTGGTTTGTTGCAGGTGTATGGTTTGGTTTATTCTTCTTTGCATATCATTGGTTTCAACTTGCAGTTCTTGGATTATCTTCATTACTGGTACTCCTATAGAAGATGGAAAAAAAACATCCATCCCATAAAAAAGCTGGTAAGGGGATGTACCAATAGATTTCTTTGTGGTAACTCTATCTGCCCATAAGGCATTCACTAACCTTTTGTTCCATTTTTTCTTATTGTCTTTTATTGGAGGATTCAGCAAGGTCATTACCTTGAGGGTAATAAGAAGTATAATGGCCAAGAGTAATGTGGTATTTATTACAGAAGTCAATCATCTTCTTGGATTTGAATGTTGCTACATTATTAGTGATGATATTTTGGGGGAATCCAAATCTTGAGAGTATGTTGTTTTCTAAAAATGAGATTATGACAGTGTCAGTGGCTTGCTTGGAAGGTATGGCTTCTATCCACTTCGTGAAATAGTCTATGGTTGTAAAAATCCACTTGTGTTGGGCTAAGGATGGGGGGTGAATTTCACCAATGAAGTCAAAACCCCATTTCTGAAAAGGCATTTCTGAAAAGGTAGCAACTTTTTCTTTCCTTCAAAGATTTGACACTTGTGACAGGAGGTCACATACTTTTTTACGTCTGCAAACAAGGTAGGCCAGTAAAAACCAACTCTCAAGATTTTATCTACAATAGTCTTCCAGTAAATATGTCCTCCACAGTCACCTACATGAAATTCTTCCAAAATTTTATCAGCTTCTTCTTTAAACAAACAATTCGATTAAATTCCACCATTATCTTTCCAAAATTGTGCATTGTATATGATTCAAAACTTCATTGCCTTTAACTTTAAAAATCTAGCTTTACTTCTTGATAATCCAGGAGGAGCTTGTAAATTTAGTAATACAAATATAATATCTGCATACCATGGTGAGTCTGAAAAGGCTTCACTGATCTCTGGAGTCGCCATCTCTTCCTGATCATCTATTCGAGAAATAAAATTAATATCTAAAGCATGAAAATTTGATTCAGCCATGAGTTTGGCTAAACCTTGACCTTTTATGAGTTTGGTGGGTTTAATTTCTATTTCATATTCCAAAATGGTGGAAATCCACTTGCCTCTTTTACCATCAGGTCCATTCTGTGTTAGAATGTCCTTTATAACTACATTTGGAACATAAGCAATGATATGTGAGTGAAGGATGTACACTCTAAAGTCTTTGATAGCCTTCACTAAAGCTAGTGCCTGCTTTTCCATTATGTTATACTTTAAAGTGGCATCTATAAGTGATTTTCTGAAAAAAGCAATGGGTTGCTCATATTCCTGATCATTTTTCTACAGTAAAACTGCAGCAATAGTATATTCTAAAGCAAAGGAAAAAATAATGAATCTTTTTTTAAATTAGAACTTTTAAGGACTGGTGTTTTTGTCAAGGCTTGTTTAATTGATTCAAATGATTGCTTGGCCTCCATAGCACATTTAAGTATTGAGACTTTTTTCAACATATTGTTAAGCTCTCTAATTATTTCAGCTAGGTTTGAGATGAATCTTCTAAGAAAATTGATTTGACCTAAGAAAGCTTGCAATTCTTTAATATTCCTAGGAGGACTAATGTTTAGAATGACCTATATTCTAGCTGGGTCTATCCTAATTCCTCTTTAGATATGATATGTCCTAATAATTTACCTTCTTCCAGTCCAAATACAATCTTTTTAGGATTTAGAGAGATGCCAAATTCCCTGCATTTGATAAATACTTGTCTGAGATGATCTAGATGTTCATTATCAGTCTTAGAAAATACAGTAATTTCATCTAGATAAATTACAAGGAATTCATGAATTTCTTTAGAAAAATCTATATCCATAGCTCTTTGAAAAGTTTCTCCTTCATTCATTAATCCAAATGGCATTTTCACATACATGAAAGTGCCACAAGGAGTAGTAAAAGTGGTTTTAGGTTGATCTTCTAGTTGAACTAGAATCTGGTTATATCTAGAAAATCCATCAAGTAATGAAATTCTGGAAGAACCAACCACCCTCTGTAAAATGTGATCCATCTTGGGTAAAGGGTAGTTTTCTTTTAAGGACACTTTATTTAAATTCCAGAAATCAACACACAGTCTGATTTCCGATGTCTTTTTCCTAGTGGGAACTAGGTTTGAAACCCAATAAAAATATCTGATTGGTGCAATTATTTGGGCTTCATACATTCCCTTAACCTCTTTCTCAATTAAAGGCATCAAAGCTGGATTGGTCCTTCTAAGCTTCTGTTTGAAAGGTTTTTGATCTTCTTTTATGGGTATTTTTGTTGTATTATTCTAGTGTCATAGGATTTTAAGTCCTCATAACTCCATGCAAATACATCCTGAAATTCCTTAAACAGAGCTATGTACTTGACTTTTTCTTCCTGAGGTAATTCTTTTGAAAGTTTAATCATCTTAGACTTTAATTTTGTTCCTATATTGCACTCTTCAATATCAGATCTTAATGGTTCCATCTTAGGTTTCCTTGCAACGTCATTAGGATCAAAAAGATCTTCTAAAGGGGCTAATCCCTTAGGTAGAAAGTTGATTTTAAGATTTAAAATATCAGGATCATCATCTGCTAACTCTTCTGTCTCTACTTTCTCTAAATTATCTATTTCTACTTGAGTAAATTTAGTGGGTTTAGCAAAATCAAAGTTATTTACATCTACATTGTTTATATCAATCTCACTATATATGTTTTAATCTACTGTGCAATCTGTGTCTGTATTATAATTCTGAAATTCTCCTTCATTATTCATGAAATGATAAATCTGTTCATCCTGTGAAAATATTGGCCAATATTTAAGATTATCTGGTATTGTAAGCCTATGTTTAACTTCTGTTGTATATCTATGATTTGGTTGAAATGGTAGTTTACAGGTACTAGCAAAAGTTGCTAAGCTATGTGCATGTATGTTCTGTTTTCTAGGAATTGCAGCAAAGTCACATTCAAGCAGTTCCTTAATCAGATCTAAAACAATATCTCTATATTGGCTTAATTTTGGATTATATACAGAATATTCTCATGTTATTTGTTTCACAATTAAATCTGAGTCTCCCATGATTGACACTCTTTTGGCTCCTAAATTTCTAACAATTTGCAGTCCTAAAATAAGAGCTTCATATTCAGCCATGTTGTTTGTACATTTAAAATTTAATCTAAAATCATGACCTTCTGCATGATTGTTTTCCATATTGTGTATCCAAACTCCTACTCCTGCTCCTAATTTGTTAACTGAACCATCAAAATCTAGGTGCCACATTGATTCATGAAAAATGTTGTCACTGTCTGGTGCTTTCTTTTTCTGTTTTAGTTCAATGTTGTTTTCAATGCATGTTTCAGAATTACATAAAATGAATGAGTCCATATCAGTAGGTGTAGAGTAAATAGGATAGTTTCGAGGTCTTTCTACACTACTAACCATGTACTTCATTAATGTTTCTCTGTAAAGTTTATTGGGTTGGCCAAAAACTGATATTGTTGCATAATACATATCAAGTTGTAGAGATCCCCGCAGTTTAGCTTCTCATGAGCGGGGTAACAACATTCCATACTTTGGAGGGATGTCAGCTACTACAATATCCATGACTATGTTTTTCCTAGGGTATTGAACTAAAGTAACACATAAATATTTTATCAAGCCTAAAAATTTTACTTTACTGAAGTCAAATGAGAAGAGATCTTCATAAGGTCTAGTGATATCTAGATTCAAGGTTTCCATTATTGCTTTTGGCATCAAATTGTGTGAGGCCCCTGAATTTAGCATTGTATTATGTAAAATTTGATCATGAATAGTTAAGCTAATGTAGAAAGGTGGAACTGCTCCATCTTGGTGTTTCCCATTAACATTAGGACCAAAGATTAGTTTTGGTTGATCATCACTCAAATTTACTGAATCTTCTCCATCATTAATATTTAAAGTCTCAATGATATGTGTTTTGTATAGGTCATGTTTTACCAACTCTATCAAAGGAATTGGTATCTTCAATTTGGAAATTTTAGCTTGGGTATTAAATGGTGCTTGTGATTTTCCTAGCTAAATTATTTCTTTTTGTAACTATAGTTTGTGTGGGATTGTCTTGTTTTTCTACAGTTGGTTTTTCATTCTCTATTTGTATTTCCACTAATTTATTGCTTTTAATTTTATTTTTAGGGATAGTTTGAGATGTAGTGGAAGTCTTTGCAGATTTTGTGTTTTCAGCAGCTGTTTTAACAGTGGTTGTTTTAGGATCAACTGATTTTGGATTAGCAGTAGATGTTTTTGGGTCTGAAATTGTTGTTTTAGCAGAAATTGTTGTCTTGGCAGCAACATATTTTTGAGGATTTGTTTATGTTTGGACAACATCATCTGTGATGTCAACAATTTTAGGACTAGGTGAAATTTTGGGACTTGAAACTTTTTGAGTTGAACTAGAGTTTTGCTTGGTTTCCTTAGGGAGAATTTGCAGAACTTTAGTGGTAGGAGCCTCTACTGTCTTATTTTTTTGAGTTTGGGCAGATTTCTTAGTAGAAGGCTCTAAATTTTTCTTTCTTCTAAAGTTATATTGCTTATGTACTTCATTAATTGCAAACTCATAGCCTTGCTTGTAATCAAAAGACTCACCAGAATCTAATTGTGGTTGTTTTAATTCATATAACTCCTGTTCTTCTTGTGTAACAAAAATGGTGTTATCATCATTAATGCCCATTATATTAATGGTGTCTTCATCATCTTCGTTTTGATGAGAAGTTTCATCATAGTTCTCTTGGAAAGGTGGTCTTATTGTTTGGTCAGGTGTTGATTCTCTAGATTTTTCAGTGTTGGTGTTTTTCCTAAAATTGGGATTTCTAATTTGAGGTCCTTGTTGTTGGTTATCCCACTATGGCTTCCTTTCCATATTATCTAACCTATCCATCATTCTCTCTAATGTTTTCGCTAATTGATCTATTTTAAAATCTGAAGTGGATGTTTCCTCTTTTATTGTCACTCTCTTTTCATTTCTTAATCTAGCTTTCTTTGCTAACAAGTTGCCTCTACACTAACAACATTACTTTGCATATGCTCTAAGGTTTCTAGATTTCTCTCTCTTAGTTGATAGGCTATATCTGTATCAAATCCATCAGGGAATTTGATAAGTACAGAGTTTGGAGGAGGTTTAATATTAGCAGGAATTGCATTATAAATATTGTTATATCTAGTAAAATAATCTTGAATTGTTTCATTTGGTGCTCTTGTTATGCTTTCAAAGTCAGATAAGATTTGTAGTGGATTTTTCTTCTTTTCCCATCTATTAAGAAATAATCTATGAAAAACTGCTAAATCAGTAATACTACCAACATTCAAACCTTTATACCACTTTTTTACCTCACTAGTTAAAGTTTGAGCAAAAATTCTCATTTGGACATCAGCATCATCAATTTCATATAGTTCGAAATAGTCTGTCATCTTATTGACATTTTGTTGTGTAGTGTAATGAGTGGTCCCATAAAATTGAGTGACTTTGCTTTGATAATCCTGGGGCATATCATATAACTGTGCTGGTAGAACCAAGGGAGCATATCTGGCAACAATAGGTTGGATTCTAGCTTGGCTAGGAGGTAAGTTTGAAGTACTTGGTGAAGAACTAGAAGTACTTGCTGATGTAGTTAAATCACTTGCAGATGATATTGGAATATAAGAAGATATACTGGAAAATGTGGTTGAGATACTAGAAGATGAAGTTGGGATGATTGAAGAGGTGCTTGGGAATGAGAATGATGTATTGGAAAGTGCAATAGAAATACTATGGGATGAACTTGAGGTGGTGGAAGATGACAATAATATTCTAGGTTGAAATGGTTGCTTAGGAAAAATGAATCTGTGGAATGAAGTGTGGTGGAAATAATGGATGAAGTGGTAGTGAATAGGGATGAATCTACAGATTCTAAAAGGCTGGTATCTAAGTGGCTGGTAGAAGGCTTAGGGGTATAGGCTGATAAAGCACTCAATTCAAATGAATGTTGTAAATAAGATTCATCAATTTCTTTAATCAAAGTTGCAGTTATGGCATCAAGTTTATCATAAACTTCAAAAATATTTTGATTAGAGTTAACTGAAACAGTTTCCTTCTTAGTTTCAATAAATGAAATAAAATTAGGATCTATTACAGTATTATGTAAGTCATTTTCTGATTTAGTTCTAAACAAACATTGTTCAAAACTTAAATCAAATTCAATGTCTTGTAAACTTGATAGTTTTTTGGGAACGGAATCTGCTTTGATTAATGAAATTTTATTACCTAAATATTCTAATCTTTTGTTTTTCTTTCCAATTCTGTCAGGATTATCTACTATGACAGCAGATTGTGGATCTGGATTTGACCTGGTATTGTAGACTCTTCTAGAAGCCAAAATTACATTTTTTATGAAAATATACTCACAACTTATTTAAAACAATATTAAGGTGAAAAGATAATTGAAAATATTTCCTTTAAGATCTATTTAAAAACTGAGGATTGGTTCGATCCCCAGCGGAGTCGCCAGTACGTTATCACTCCAATAATTTTCAAAAGTTGTGAGATTTTGATTTTAGTTTTAAATAATATTAGAGGTAACCACAAACCTACTTTTAAGCCTTAGGATCTAGCCTTCCTAATGCTCAAAGAGGGCTCTCTCTATATGATTTAGCTTTGTTGATTTTATTTGATTTTAGGCTAATTATATAGGGAAAATTCGTTTTGGGTTTTGATTTGATTTGGTGGTGAAATCACTTACTTATATGGATATCTATAGATCTATATCCCATTGGGAAAATGGAGTCAATGTGTCAAGCAGTCAGATCAAGATCAAGGTCTAAAGGGAAATGTTTACAAGGCAAGATAGTAGAGTCACTTCAGATCTTCAAGGTTGATGGTGAAATAATTTTGATTGGGATAAAAGAGCAATTAAGGGTCCTTAAATCTAGACTAGGAGTGAAAAGATAGAGGTCAATCGAAATCAGGGAGAAATTAAGGGTTCCCCAATCTGTACATCTGTTGAAAACATATAAATAATAATAAGTCAAAACAGAGTGCTTTTAACATATTCTAAAATATAATTCCTAATTTATCATTTAGATTTAGAACACATTTAAGAATAGATGGAAAACATAAGAAAATTGACAAGATAACAAGTGAAAATACTTCACTACAATGGCCCAACACATGAGTCTTGTAATATGATGCTTTATTTCCTGTGATCTAGTCTACTGACTTGAAATTGATACAAAAGACCCTTAGTTTCAGAATAATATAACTACAAAAATTTTCAGCATTACATCCACACTCAATACTTCCTAATGAGAAGTATTTATACAAAAAACTTGTACAAAATATCCTAGAATAAACTTAGGAATTTTTTATGGAAAAGAAATATCTTCATGCAAGAAGATAGTGACAACTCCCTAACTAATGCTAGTTGTCCTTTTTATTGAAATAAAATAGCTTTTTGTTTTGATTTAATCACTTCTTTCTCTCTTTGTTGTTTGATGAAGGCTGTAGTTGGACATTGAGGTGTTCTTTACGCTGGCAGATCCATCTTTACTCTGATTTTTTTTTTAACCTTTCATCTGATACACTTTCATCCTAATACTCTTTACTGCTGGTGTAAAAAACAACAAACTCTATTTTTTATTTTACTACTCTGTGCTCACTGTAATATGATCTTACAACAGATCAGTCAACTTCTCCCAGAACTCAGCTTCTAGCAATTTTATCTTCATAAGCCTTCTGAAGTTTTCATCAACTGCAGTATATTTTGAAAATTTTGGTTTGTTCACAAATAAGTGTTTTACTTCATGTTGTAAGTAAAACAAATTTTCAAAATTCTTATATAGCACTTTCCCTGTTGGGATTCCCTGCAAAGCTAATTTATTCACCTGCTCTTGGCAAACTCTCTTATCTTTTTGTCATAATCCTCCTGCTTCATTAATTTGTCATTATTCACTAGAGGATTGGGAAGGCCTTTTTTCCTTAGAACATCAAATTTAATCATGAATCTTGTAATTGCAATTTCCATGTTCTGCTACTTTTTCTCTAATTGTGTCATGAAATTCTTTTTGGATATTACCTTCCTAACTTCTAGGATGGTTTTAGTTTTGTCTGTAATTCCAATTTCTTTCAGTTCTTGTTTATTTTTGGAATTTAGAAATTTGATAATTTCTAGAAATTCTTTAGGTTTTTTACGTAGCTCTTCTTTTGTCTTCTATATTGCTTCTTTTAATGATTTCAATAAATCTTTCTGCTCATATATTACTTGTATGGATGGCCAAATATCATTGACTGCTTCAATGATATTGGACCATAATTGCCGCTTAATATGTGCCATAGGTTCCTTCAAAGTTAATTCTTTTTCCAATTTCTTGAGTTTCTCATTCAACCTATTGGCTTTTTGTTCTTCATTATTGGCATTTATGTTGGAAATATGATGCAGAGTGTTGTCCTTGATGGCAACCCACTGAATGAAGATGAAGACATGCGACTGTTGACATGTGTTGTCCTTGATGGAAATCCACCCGATGAAGTTATTCTTGACTTGATGGACTTGGTAAATGATGTAAATCTGATGTGATATGATGCTAAGAGTTGTCCTTGAAAGGCAACCCACTTGATAAAGATGATGACAACTTACTTGATGAAGTTGTGCTTGAGAGAATATGTTCCTGATGAAGAAAATATGATGTATCTACAGTGTGTACAGAAGGCAATGAAGAAAAGAATTCAGAATGTGCTCAAAGCATGATGAAAAAAGTATGTCTCTTTGTATACGCGGATATTCCTAGGTGAAGTCGCGTATGCACGCGGAAAAGAACGTGCCAAGTCGCGTATGGGCTAAAGCGCTCAAAAAGTGCAAAACCAAGGGTAACCACCATGGTATTGACCCATTGTATTGGGTAATGATCCGCCTAATTGACCCCGTCGTATTGAAGGCTCGTGGTATTGATTTGGCTCGTGGTATTGAAGGCTCATGGTATTGCTTTGGCTCATGGTATTGAAAAAGGATAAACCTATATAAGGAGAAGAAATTCATTGTGCAAATCAGGGGTGTGGTGAGCAAGATGTCTGAGCTTGAATGAATACTTCTCTCTGAAGTAGATCTGAATGGAAAGGGTTACACTTGAATGATAAATCTGAATGTATGATGCACCAATGATGAAGAAGGGGATCTAGATCCGAATGGCACTTGTATTTGCAAGATCTGCTTATGAAAGGCCTAGATCTGTGATGAGGCGAACATCTAGGCGAACATCTGACTGAAGTGAAAAGGGTAAATCTGATTTGAACATCTGATCTGATGAAGTATGCAGCTCTGTAATCATTGAAGATCTATACGCTACTTTGCCGCGATAGCGCGCGTCAACGCGGCTTCTCCATAAAAGCGTGCGCACACGAAACATACACCGAGACACGCCGGTTTGTGTGGGATTCGGGCATTAAGCGCGTATATACGCGACATCAGTGAAGGGAAAGCGCGTATTCAAACTAGGGTTTGCTGAAGCAAGGGGTATGAAATATCCGATCTGTTCTGCTATGTTTCTGCTATCTGATCTATGGTGATAAGTATCTCGTCGGTGATGTATGTTTGTGCTTAAAAGAATGGAAAGGGTCGAGTCTGAAAATATGATGAAAAGTGGCCTGCAAGTTGTATTCTATTGAAGTGGTTGGATCCAGTGTAAAAATTGATGAAACGTGGTCCGTTGCAGGCCGAAGGTTGTAGCCTTCTTACCCATTGCCTGTGGGCTTCTTGGTGAGTGTCAGTAAACGAGATCGGGGGTCGTAGCTCCCTTCCAGGTGAGGCTGGTAAACGAGTCGGGGGGTCGTAGCTCCCTTCCAGGAGAGGCTGGTAAACAAGCGCAGGTGGGTGCCTGCGTGTTGGTCAAGTCTGCGCCAGGACATATGTTGTAAGATGTTTTCTCTATAATAAAATATTGAAGGTCGAGCAACCCAGTCGGTGTGGTTTTCTCCCGACTTGGGTTTCCACCTAAAAATCCCGGTGTTCATGTGTGATGGTTTATTCTGTTCTTACTGCACATGTTTACTGTTTGTTGAACATCTGATGAATGAATAATGGAATGATATAAGAAAAGAACTAATGACATAATTAGATCTCTGTGTATACGCGAGTTGCATGAACGATATCCGCGTGTATACGCGAGTTTACTGAAGTAAAGTAGCGTATGGGTTTTTAAGGAATGAAAAAGTGAAAAGATTTGATTATGCAGTAAATACTGATTCACCCCCCCCCCTCTCAGTATTTTTCCCAACAATTGGTATCAAAGCGTGGTCCTTCTGCAGAAGCTTGATCGCTTGAAGGAGATCCGTAACAATGGGAAGTCAAGAAGGAGTGATGTCTATAAAGCCACCTCTATTCAATGGAAGCAATCGATTTTATGGAAGGTACTATCAAAGCATATCTCGCAAAGTCTTGGTGCGTATGTATGGGCAATCGTGCAAGAAGGTTATCAATATCTTCGCAAATATTCCTACCGATGCAGAATTAAAGGAAGAAGTTAAGGAAACCATTCCCGAAAGAAGAATGTCTCTACAGAAAATCATGTCTCAATCGTAATTTACAAAGTGATGCAGCTACATTCAACAAAAGAAATATGGGACAAGATCATTCTGAGCTATGAAGGAGATACAAAGGTAAAAAGTGCAAAACTCCAAACTCTTAGAATTGAATATGAAAATTTGAAGATGCATAGTGATGAGAGTATTGCTCAATTCTTCTTACGTCTGGATGATATTGTAAATCGAATGAGAAATTTGGGTGAAACCATAATTGATACTACTCTGGTGGAAAAAGTCTTAAGATCCTCGACTTCAAAATTTGACTCTAAAGTTTCAGCTATTGAAGAAAGGCAAGATCTGCAAACTCTTACTATTGTTCAATTACATGGTATTCTGACTGTTTTTGAAATGAGACAAGGAGGTCCTTCTCAAATCAAAGAAGCTGGTTTTAAGGTATCTTCAAAAGGAAAAGAAAAGGAAGTTGTCAAAGAATCCAGCTATATATCTGAAGAAGAAGAAGCAAATTTCGTGAGAAAACTCCAACTAGGTACTGGAAGATTCAAAGGTAAGCTTCCCTTCAAATGTTTTGATTGTGAAAAAGTTGGTCATTATGTCGCAAAATGTCCTTATAAAGGAAAAGAAGTAGTAAGAAGGAATAAGAACCGATCTAACTCTAAGAAAAGTTACTATACTAATGAAGACAGTGATGGGTCATTTGATAGTGAGGAAGAATGTGAAGAAGAGCTTAGACTTCTCATGGAATTTGAACAAAAAGAAGAAAAGGATACTTTTATGGATGCTCTAGAGGAAAACGATTTTCTTGAAGAAAATAATCAACTCAAACCTCGCTTAGAAGATTACAAAATTCTCTTAGAAGAACAAAATATAATCAGAGAGACCATTGAAAAACAGCTTGAAGAAGCGAAGAAACATATTGAAAAACTAGAATGTGAAGTGGTAAGTCAAAGAAAAGAAATTGAGAAAGAAAAAACCTTGAATATTAGATTTGCTAAAGGATCTGAAACCTTAGATGAGATCATCAAGGTACAACGTTCTCCTCTTTATAAAAATGTCTTGATATAACGGGAGAATCTTCTCAAACTTCAAAGACCAAACGATCTTAAAGCAACATATGGTTTTACGAAGATTCAAATACCTCAAGATGGGAATGGCTGAACTCTACAGGAAAGCAGATCAACCTCAATTCGTTGCACACTACTGTGGATAGCTTTCAAAGACACTACAACCAACAGGTAAATTCAAATAGAAGATTCCATGATCGCAGAAATTTTTACTTCAATGGGCAATGTTTCACTTGTCACAATTTTGGTCATAAAGCTATTCAATATGTTGCATATAAAACCATCATGACAAGAGAAGCAAGAAAGAAAAGGTTGGATACTGAACCAAAGAAGAATACCTATAACAATTTTTCTCCTCTTCAAAGTGAAGTTGAATGTACTTATTGTAATAACTTTGGCCATGAAGAATCTGAATGCAGGAACAAGATCCAGCCAAAAGAACATGTTCCCTCAAGGTCTAAAGTGTGGAAAAAGAAAGAACCGCCAGTTGAAAATTGTGGGATAGCATTATTTGCAGAAGGTGAAGAAAATCAATGGTACATCGATAGTGGGTGCTCAAGACACATGACAGGTGACAAAAGCAAACTTCATACTTATAATGCTCTAGAAATGGAAAAGAAAGTTACATTTGGAAATGATACTCCTGCTGTAATTAAAGGAAAAGGGTCAGTATTTCTAAAAGAAAAAGTGAAGGCTAAAGATGTCATGTATGTTGATGTATTAAGGCATAACCTGTTAAGTGTTAGTCAAATGTGTGATCAAGGTGCAGAAGTGGTCTTCAGTTCCAAAGAATGTGTGGTTCGTGATCTTGATACAGGTAGAATCATTATAAAAGGAAAAAGAAATCCAAGCAACTTGTATGTACTAAACGACATAGATCAATGTTACTTGAGAAAATCTTCAGAAAATTGGCTATGGCATAGAAGGCTGGGGCATCTGAGTTTCTCTCAAATCAACAAAGCATGCAGACTTCAAGCTGTTCGTGATCTTCCCAAGGTCAATCTTCCAGAAAGTATCATATGCAAATCTTGTCAATTTGGTAAGCAGACCAGAGTACGATTCAATGCCAAAGAAGGATCATCAAGTAAGCCTCTTGAACTCATTCATACTGACATCTGTGGACCTATGAGGGAAAAGTCATTACATGGGGATGAATACTATATCTTATTTATTGATGACTACTCTAGAATGTGTTGGATCGGGTTCATTAAACACAAAGATCAAGCATTTGAAAAATTTCAGAGCTTCAAAGCATTGGTAGAAAATGAATTAGATCTAAAAATCAAGTGTCTTAGATCTGATCGAGGAGGAGAATATTCATCAAATGAATTCTTTGAATTTTGTGAACAACATGGTATAAAAAGACAATTCTCTGTAGCAGGCACTCCACAACAAAATGGTGTAGCAGAAAGAATGAATAGAACAATTGTTCAAATGGCTAGAGCTATGCTAGCTGATTCTGGCATTTCTAACATGTTCTGGAGTGAAGCAGCATTTACAGCTGTTAACATTCTAAACAAGGCTCATGTTCGGGTAAATAGTGACAAAACTCCATATGAACTCTGGTATGGTAAGTCTCCCACTGTGAAGCATTTTAAAGTTTTTGGAAGTAAATGCTTTATCAAAAATAATGATGAAAAACTTGGCAATTTTGAACCTAGATCAGATGAAGGGATATTTCTTGGTTACACATCTTCAAGCAAAGCATACACATGTTACAATAAAAGGCTTCAAAAGGTTGTTGAATGTATTGATGTTGTTATTGATGAGTCTCCTGCAGCTCCTAAAGAAGAAAAACAAACAAAAAAAGAAGATGATAGCGACATATGGCCTTCTACATCATATGGAAATGATATAGACAATGGATCCAATGAAGAACCTGAAGATGATCTATCTGAAAAAGCTCCATCCAGATATGTTCAAAAGAATCATCCTGAATCTCAACTTTTGGGTGACAAAGAATCTGGTGTACGAACAAGGAGAACTCTTGTAGGATCTTCTAATCATTTGGCACTCATATCCACAATTGAACCACACAATGTTAATGAAGCTAGCAAATATGAATGTTGGAGGCAAGCCATGGATGACGAACTTGTTCAAATTGAAAAAAATGACACTTGGGATTTGGTTCGAAGACCTCATGATAAAAATGTCATTGGAACTAAATGGATTTTCAAGAATAAGTTAAAAGAGAATGGGGATGTTGTAAGAAACAAAGCTAGACTGGTTTGCAAAGGGTATACTCAACAAGAAGGTATAGACTTTGAAGAAACTTTTGCTCTTGTAGCTAGACTTGAAGCCATAAGAATGTTTCTTTCTTTTTCAAGTTATCAACACATCAAAGTTTATCAAATGGATGTTAAATCTGCTTTTCTTAATGGTGATCTAGAAGAAGAAGTATATATAGAACAACCAGAAGGATTCATTTTGGGAAATGATGCAAATCTTGTTTGTAGACTCAAAAAGGCTCTATATGGTCTCAAACAAGCTCCAAGGGCTTGGTATTATCGTCTTGACAAATATCTTCATCAACAAGGATTTTCAAAAGGGTCTACTGATAGCAACCTATACACAAAAGTTGAAAATGACAAACTATTGATTGTGGTTGTATATGTTGATGACATCATTTTTGGGAGTAACGAAGAATCTATGAGTCAAAAATTTGCCTCTGTCATGCAGCAATAATTTGAAATGTCTCTACTTGGGGAACTAACATTCTTTCTTGGCTTGCAAGTGCATCAAGCTGCAGATGGTATATTTCTGTCACAAACAAAATATCTTAAGCAAATTCTGAAGAAGCATGGCATGGAAGAATGCAAACCTGTAAGTACACCAATGATAACCGGATGCAGTCTCAGTTCTAATGATGATTCTCCCACAGTGAATCAACCAGAATACAGATCGATGATAGGAAGTTTGCTTTATCTCACTGGGACTAGACCAGACATCATGCATGCAGTTGGGATTGTAGGAAGATTCCAAGCTAATCCAAAAGAGTCTCATCTTCAGGCTGTCAAAAGAATTTTCAAATATCTACAAGGAACTCAAGATTTTGGTCTATGGTATCCGAAGAATGCTAATCTTACTCTTCATGCTTATACTGATGCAGATTGGGCTGGAAGTGTTGATGATCGGAAAAGCACTAGTGGTGGTGCATTCTATATGGGACCCCGGTTAGTATCTTGGTTCAGCAAGAAGCAAAATTCTATTGCCTTATCAACAGCTGAAGCAGAGTATGTAGCTGCCACATCTTGTTGCACTCAACTCCTATGGATGATGCAAACCTTGCAAGATTTTCAAATCAAATGTGCAACTCCTATCTCCATTATGTGTGATAATACAAGTGCCATCAGTATCTCAAAGAATCCTGTTATGCATTCGAAGACCAAGCACATTCCCATCAAGTATCATTTCTTACGTGAACAAGTGCTTGAACAAACGGTGAAGTTGGAGTATGTTCCCTCCAAAGAACAAGTTGCTTTGTTGATTTTATTTGATTTTAGGCTAATTATATAGGGCAAATTCGTTTTGGGTTTTGATTTGATTTGGTGGTGAAATCACTTACTTATATGGATATCTATAGATCTATATCCCATTGGGAAAATGGAGTCAATGTGTCAAGCAGTCAGATCAGGATCAAGGTCTAAAGGGAAATGTTTACAAGGAAAGATAGATGAGTCACTTCAGATTTTCAAGGATGATAATGAAAAGGTTTTGATCGGGATAAAAGAGCAATTAAGGGTTCTTAAATATGGATTATAAGTGAAAAGGTAGAGGTCAATCAAAATCAGGGAGCAATTAAGGATTCTCTAATCTGGATATCAATTGAAAACATATAAATAATAATCATTCAAAATAGAGTGCTTTTAACATATTCTGAAATAACAATTCCTGATTTATCATTTAGATTTAGAACACATTTAAGAATAGATGGAAAACATAAGAAAATTGACAAGATAACAAGTGAAATACTTCACTACAATGGCCCAACACATGAGTCTTGTAATATGATGCTTTATTTCCCCGTGATCCAGTCTACCGACTTGAAATTGATACAAAAGACCCTTAGTTTCAAATAATATAACTACAAAAATTTTCAAAAAGATTACATCCACACTAATACTTCCTAATGAGAAGTATTTATACAAAAACTCGTACAAAATATCCTAGAATAAACTTAGGAATTTTTTATGGAAAAGAAATATCTTCATGCAAAGAAGATAGTGACAACTCCCTAACTAATGCTAGTTGTCCTTTTTATTGAAATAAAATAGCTTTTTGTTTTGATTTAATCACTTCTTTCTCTCTTTGTTGTTTGATGAAGGCTGTAGTTGGACATTGAGGTGTTCTTTACGCTGGCAGATCCATCTTTACTCTGATTTTTTTTTTAACCTTTCATCTGATACACTTTCATCCTAATACTCTTTACTGCTGGTGTAAAAAACAACAAACTCTATTTTTTATTTTACTACTCTGTGCTCACTGTAATATGATCTTACAACAGATCAGTCAACTTCTCCCAGAACTCAGCTTCTAGCAATTTTATCTTCATAAGCCTTCTGAAGTTTTCATCAACTGCAGTATATTTTGAAAATTTTGGTTTGTTCACAAATAAGTGTTTTACTTCATGTTGTAAGTAAAACAAATTTTCAAAATTCTTATATAGCACTTTCCCTGTTGGGATTCCCTGCAAAGCTAATTTATTCACCTGCTCTTGGCAAACTCTCTTATCTTTTTGTCATAATCCTCCTGCTTCATTAATTTGTCATTATTCACTAGAGGATTGGGAAGGCCTTTTTTCCTTAGAACATCAAATTTAATCATGAATCTTGTAATTGCGATTTCCATGTTCTGCTACTTTTTCTCTAATTGTGTCATGAAATTCTTTTTGGATATTACCTTCCTAACTTCTAGGATGGTTTTAGTTTTGTCTGTAATTCCAATTTCTTTCAGTTCTTGTTTATTTTTGGAATTTAGAAATTTGATAATTTCTAGAAATTCTTTAGGTTTTTTACGTAGCTCTTCTTTTGTCTTCTATATTGCTTCTTTTGATGATTTCAATAAATCTTTCTGCTCATATATTACTTGTATGGATGGCCAAATATCATTGACTGCTTCAATGATATTGGACCATAATTGCCGCTTAATATGTGCCATAGGTTCCTTCAAAGTTAATTC
Organism: Pinus albicaulis; assembly: GCA_034641835.2. NCBI lineage: Eukaryota > Viridiplantae > Streptophyta > Pinopsida > Pinales > Pinaceae > Pinus > Pinus albicaulis. Next base: position 932,067,730 of record CM076579.1, on the reverse strand, counting down.
TTTTTCCAATTTCTTGAGTTTCTCATTCAACCTATTGGCTTTTTGTTCTTCATTATTGGCATTTATGTTGGAAATATGATGCAGAGTGTTGTCCTTGATGGCAACCCACTGAATGAAGATGAAGACATGCGACTGTTGACATGTGTTGTCCTTGATGGCAAAACACCTGATGAAGTTATTCTTGACTTGATGGACTTGGTAAATGATGTAAATCTGATGTTTGTTGACAATATGATGCTGAGTGTTGTCCTTGAAAGGCAACCCACTTGATGAAGATGATGACAACTTACTTGATGAAGTTGTGCTTGAGAGAATATGTTCCTGATGAAGAAAATACGATGTTTCTACAGTATGTACAGAAGGCAATGAAGAAAGGAATTCAGAATGTGCTCAAAATATGATGAAAAGAGTATGTCTCTTTGTATACGCGGATCTGTCTAAGTGAAGTCGCGTATGCACGCAGAAAGGAACGTTCCAAGTCGCGTATGGGCAAAAGCGCTCAAAAAGTGCAAAACCAGGGGTAACCACCATGGTATTGACCCACTGTATTGGGTAATGATCCGCCTAATTGACCCCGTCCAGGTAGTTTTGGGCTCATGGTATTGATTTGGCTCGTGGTATTGAAGGCTCATGGTATTGCTTTGACCCGTGGTATTGAAAAAGGATAAACCTATATAAGGAGAAGAAATTCATTGTGCAAATCATGAGTGTGGGTGCAAGATGTATGAGCTTGAATGAATACTTCTCTTTGAAGTAGATCTGAATGGAAGGGTTACACTTGAAGACAAATCTGAAGGTATGATGCACCAATGATGGAGAAGGGGATCTAGATCTGAAATGCACTTGTATCTGCTAGATCTGCTTATGGAAGGCCTAGATCTGTGATGAGGCGAACATCTAGGCGAACATCTGACTGAAGTGAAAAGGGTAAATCTGAATTGAACATCTGATCTGATGAAGTATGCAGCTCTGTAATCATTGAAGATCTATACGCTACTTCGCCGTGGAGGAAGCGCGTATACACGCGGCTTCTCTGAAGTAAAAGCGCGTATGAGCAATAAAATATACACTGAGGTATACGCTGGTTTGTGTGGACGGAAGCGCGTATATACGCGACATCAGTAAAGGGAAAGCGCGTATGCAAACTAGGGTTTGCTGAAGCAAGGGGTATGAAATATCTGATCTATTCTGCTGTGTTTCCACTATCTGATCTGTGTTGATAAGTATCTGTTGGTGATGTATGTTTGTACTTAAAAGAATGGAAAGGGTCCAGTTTGAAAATATGATGAAATGTGGCTTGCAAGTGTTGTTATATTGAAGTTGTTGGATCCAGTGTGAAAATTGATGAAACGTGATCCAAGGTGGTGCTGAAGGTTGTAGCCTTCAGTCAGGGGGTTGTAACTCCATTCCAGGAGAGGCTGGTAAACAAGATCGGGGGGTCGTAGCTCCCTTCCAGGAGAGGCTGGTAAACGAGTCAGGGGGTCATAGCTCCCTTCCAGGAGAGGCTGGTAAACGAGCGCAGGTGGGTGCCTGCGTGCTGGTCAAGTCTGCGCCAGCACATATGTTGTAAGATGTTTTCTCTATAATAAAATATTGAAGGCTGAGCAACTGCAGCGGTGGTTTTCTCCCGATTTGGGTTTCCACCTAAAAATCCTGGTGTTCATGTGTGATGCTTTGTGTGATGGTTTATTCTGTTCTTACTGCACATGTTACTGTTTATTGAACATCTGATGAATGAATGATGGAATAATATAAGTGAAGATTTAATGACAGATCTAGATCTCTGTGTATACGCTAGTTTCATAAAGGGGATCCGCGTATATACGCTAGTGTACTGAAGAAAAGTAGCGTATGGGTTTTTAAGGAATGAAAAAGTAAAAAGATTTGATTATGCAGTAAATACTGATTCACCCCCCCCCCTCTCAGTATTTTTCCCAACAATTTATTTGTGCAAGTTTCTTAGCATCTTCAAGATTTTTATCCGTTCTTTTAACCTGTTTATCTCATTTGTTTGGATAGACATATCTTGCATTGCCTTTACTAACTTACTTGCCTCATCTGATTGATGTGCTGCTATGATTGAAGATTCAGTGGCTGAAGTTGTAGATGAAGTGAATGGAACGGTTGTGGCCATTGGAACATTAGGATCAAGTGTTTCTGCCAAAGTAGATGGTACATCTGTTGTAACTACAAGAATCACAGTAGCAGGGACTTCCTGTGCTTTGTTGGCTTCTTTCTCTTGGACCAATTTGTCCATTTCAATTTCCATTTCTTTAGTTTGAGCTGTTAACTGCAAAATGAGACTCATCATCTCATATTTCTGATTAGAATCCTGCAAAACCTCCTTGGCTTGAGGATGCTCTGTAGGTGGTAGCTTCAACTGTTTCTTAAATGCAGAAATATCAAAAAATTTCTTTTTAATCAATTCCTCTTCAACTTTTATATTCTGAGGATCATATCCTACCTCAATCACTAGCTCTTCTAAGGATTTGATTCTGGTATCCTTTGCATATGATGATGCCTTCTCTAATTTGAGCTGATCTCTTACATTTATCAAAGTGTTTTGAATCTTCTATGCACTCATGGCCTTGGTGGTCATGGTGGAGTAAATCATCTCTCCTGCCTGTTTATGAAATTATATTTGATCCAAAGGATGAATATCCTGAACTGGAACTTCAAAATCCATATTTTTATAATCAGAGGATGATTTAGGAGTTGGAACTGTGGGTTGAAGAACTGTCATCAACATCTTTTTGTTTTTGTAGTCAAAGGCTGAAAGCATCCTATTATGAATGCTTGGAGTTTTCTTTAAGTACTGAGAATATATTTCATTTTTTTATTTCTTCATTTTTTGCCTTAATTTCCTTGTATCTTTCCTTGATGTCCATGTATTTTTCAGTTGTTTTCTTGGATGAAGACACTTCTATACTGTGTTTTTTTTTATTTAACTGTGTATTAGAAGTGGTTGGTTGTTGTTCCTATTCAATTACTGTAGGAGGTACAATGTATTTTTCTGCAATTTTTGTGTCTATGACCTCTACTGTCTCCTTTTCTTTACTGGCAGAATTAAGCTTTGGCTTTTTGTTGTACCTTACTTTGAATTTTGTCTTTGTAGTAGTCTCAGCTGTATAAGACCCTTCTTCCCTATTTCTTTTTATACTTTTCTCTTCTTGGGCTGGAGTTTCCAAAGTTTGACTAGTATCACTTTTCTTCTTAGTCTCTAGCAGTGTATTCTCTAACCATTCAGCTTGGTTTGAGAATTTCTCAATATCTGGTTTCTTCTCATGTATGTATGGAGTCAATTTACACTTAATTCTCATTTTGCTAATAATACCAAGGGGATCATAATACCAAATAAAACTAGGACTGAATTTGAACTCTTACAATTGTTTGTCTGCCTCTGGACCTTCTTCTCTATAATTACAAATGAATGGGCCAACCTGGTTCTTTAACTTGAATTGTGTTTTCTTCTTTGAAATTAGGAAATTGACAACATCTGAATTTAAAATCTGCGTTATATACTCCAGAGAAAATAACCTCATAGGGAGGTATTTTGGAAATTTATAAGGAATAAGGCTTGACCCATAGACTCTGATTTCAGTGTGATTTTGGTACAAGTACAAATCACCTGTCCTACTGTGCTCATACTATTGAAATTTTTTTTTGATTTCATTGCTAATCCTGGGCTGCACAGTGTTGTTTAGAAAATTGACTAAGGGATGGATAAAAGAATCTGTGAACTATGAATAGTTAAACTCATTTGACTCCTTCCTTATTAAGGAAGTCTAGAATATGACAGATTGTGGATTTCCTTCCACATCAAGCTTCTGAATACTTATAGGAAACTTTTCAAATTGAAAATAAAGGAACATGTGGAATAGAAATGAAGAATACCTAAAAAAAACTTCAGAAGGCAGTTTGACTAATTGCTCATGGATACTGTCAGTAATATATTGGGCAAAGTTAAATATGACAACAGGAGGTTTACCAGGTACAAAAATGGATAAGAAACCAAGTACTTCTACATAAACATGTTCATCTGTGAAACATCCAAGGATAAAAGACAACATGGAAATAATATGTCTAGTCCTTTTTGAGAATTTAGCAGAGGAATATGGAGGGTTGAGTTTGGGAATTTACACATAGGAAGGCATGAAGGTTTGAAAAAATTGGAATCTCTTGGGAAAATCCAACTCCAAATAGAACTTAGTGAGGGCTTCAATAGATAAAGGAACTTCATTAGGCCCAGGCTGTAACTGAAGCATCTGGTTGATAGACTCAATTGTAATGGTAAACAAAATTTCCTTTTCATGATTCACAATGGCTCTTTGATATGGAGAATAGCATGATTGGCAGAGTCTGATTAATTTTGGGCATTGGTAAGTATGAGGGAAAACATATTTAGGAAAATTTGATTCCCAGATAAATACTTCATCAGCTTGATCTAGAGATTTTTCTTGGCTCCAACAGTGGAGCTCAAGAAGGTTGAACTCTGTAACAGTATCAGTAATTTTGAAGTCTACATCTGTGAGGGGAATATTCTCTACATCTAGAACATGGGGTTGTAGAGGGTTGATCACAAGAGTGATTTTGGAAGCCATAGATTTGTTTGATTTATCAATTTCAAATACTTTTGACCTTTAAAACAATGATTTAGGCCTGTAAAACACTTCTGTAATTTTAAACAGTTTGCAGAAGGATTTTAGATATGACAAGGGTTCTATCTTTGTCTGAAAAGGGGTAATTCTGATCAATTTAACTCAAACTGTAATTTATTTATCAAACTTCATGACCTTATAGCCTCAGCGAATGACATCTAGGGTTTAGAGTGCACTTTCTGTGATAAAAACAATGCTAAGACATCAATTTTATGAGAAAAAGAATGCCTAAGTACTGTAGGATAGGGTTGAAAGTCTCAGAGGCACTCTCAGGTCTGCAGATTGCCAAACTCAATGAAAGTTTGTTTTAAAACAAGTCAAGGCTTCAAAATCTATGAGTAAATGTTCAAGGTTTATAGAATCAAATTATTTATGAAGCAACGACATATTTTTTAAGTACATAGGCTCCTAAAATATTCATTTAACTGTATAATTCTTTGAGATTTGATGAATGAGTCCTTTTTCTCTAAAGAATAACTGTGAAATTTTGGAATTTTGCTGTGAAAAAGGGTTTCTAGGGTTGGAAAGCTTTTAGAAGCTTTTGCTAGTCTTTATAAGCACTCTGATAGCTTTTGCAGTGATTGTAGCAATTGAATTTGGTAAAGCACTCTGATAGATTTTTTTGGGATAAAACAGAGTCGAAAATAGTCTTACTTAGTCTTGAATGCTCTTCTGCACGGAAAACGGTAACAGAAAGGTATGAATGAATGCATTCATGCATTTTTATAAGCAATTTGGTTGAAGAGTGAACACATTAAACGTGGGTCAATTCAAATAGGAGGGTGATTTGGGCATGGGGGAGGGAATAACTGGCAAGAGGTTTTCGCAGCGTTCAAAGGTGGTAAGCAGGATTGGAACGATTGATGCGATCTAGTAGAATTAAGATGCGTGGAGGTGAGAGAAAACCCAAAAACTGCATTTATTGCAAGCTTTGGGTTTGTTTATCGATTGCACTGAAAAATTTGTGATGAGGGTCTGTCACCTCCGGATCTGGTAGATTGGGAGCGAACAGTCGAGATGACGCGATAAAGCTGCAGGGTGAAATGGTGTGGGGCCCAAGTTTTTAATACAGCGGGAAGTGGAATATGTATTTAAACATAAATTTTAATACATAGTTTAGGAGTGAAATATGATAGGCGGATGTTAATGTTTTATTAACAAATGAAATGAATATAAGTGTAACTTTAGCAATGGCGAGGGTTATTATATAATGGGAATAGTTTTAACCTATGGGATGGAGCGGGAATATATAACACGTGGATGAAATGAACCATAGGTTAAAACTAAAATATGGGTGGGAAATAATAATAAAATGAATTAATATAATACAGGCCGAAAGATGAATAAAGGATTAAATATATAAATTAATGTGTTAATAATGAATGAGATGAGGAAAAATATAGTAATCCTAGTGTAAAACATATATATGGATAAATTCCTTAGTTGTGGGTCCTAATATAATGTTTTTACACTTAGGATTAAAGTGTTTTTTGGGTTTTTTTGGGTATTTTTGGGTAAAAGGGGAATTAATTAAAGGGTTTTAATTTCCTTAAGTATAATGAATTTTACACTTAGGAAAAGGGGATTTTTGCAAGTGAAACTGAATGATAATGGGAAAAAAGGAAAAATGAAGGGGAAAAAATGAAAATGGAGGGGATGAAGTATTTTTTACTAGGGGATGATTTTTGAAGGAAGTTAGTGACTGAATAACCAATTTATGCTTATCCATGATTGTAAAAATTGCTTCTCCCTGCCCATATGCTACCCTAAAAAATTTTCTTCATTTACTTGGGTGCATTTGAGCTTGCAAACCCTTGTTCATTTTTCTTTTAAAACAACAAACTAACTAAGTTGTTGAGCTCCTTATTTATTCTCTACCTAAATAGTGATCTGCCAAGATTAAACTGATTGGCTCAATCTTTATTCTCTATCTAATAACATGAAATTTAAAACATGAGAGGTTAAGATTAAGTTGTTTTAACATTCATGGATTGTGGCATTGTAACAAACTACACACAATGCTTATTTTGCAGAAAAAGTAAATAGTAATGGCATTTGGATTTGCATCACTTTCATGTTTTATTTTTTTTGGCTCGAGGGGTCCTGACCCAGGTTCAGAGTTAAGGTTTGCCAACAAACCCCTATACTACTAGCCGTTTCAGCAGTGACCTGCTTGCACAAGTCAAATTCTCACCTGAAGCAGTATGGGTGGGTGCTGGAACTAGGTTTCCACACCCTAAGAGAGGATGGGTAAGCCAAGCAGAGTTGCGTCCGGCTTGATAATGACCATATCCCCTATCCCAGAACCAGACCTATAGATCCCCTTCGCATCCACGTGCACAAGGTCAACTATACTTAAATCATATACATCTAAACCAGTAGTGCATTATTACGGTTAAAAACATAACATAACCAGATGCAGAAGAAACGCTTAACATAGTACTTTCGCATCTTAACACAGAATATGCATAACACAGCAACTATCAAAGATTTTCATCAACAGTAAAAATACATTCAGCTACGTAACAACCCTTCCCATTCATTAATCCTTAAGTTCCTTCTTACAATACCCAAACCCAACCTGTGCACACAACAGCAGGGTCCGCACACAGCTGGACTTGGGATCTCCACGCACACAGCCAGTAGGAGTCCTTTCCCCAAAAACCCAAACAGATCTACTAAGCCACAATTCCCATCAATATCTCCTTATCTTCCTACCTTACAATTCAAAATGTCCCTCTATTTATAAAAATCTAGCCTAATCTTTCCTATGGTCCGCAAACCATGGTTTGTATACTTTAGGTCTACCCTTTGACCCATTACAATGCTTTCAGGGCTTTGACCTACCCAAAAACCCCTGTGCTAGACTAAATACAATCAAAATATACAAAATCGGACCAGTTTCGCAGCTTGTAGGAGACCCTGTTCCAACAGTCCCCCAACACAATCATGTGACTTGTCCCGAGTCACTGTGGTGGTGCGTTTTTGACTTGCGCATAGAGGGCATTGATGGCTGCGATCATCAGAGGTAACACTTCTTGACTCTGAGCCGTAGCACTCTGTGCAATGTCTATAAGCTTCTGGGAGGTTGGTCATTCAGTTGCCGCGGTGACACTCTCTAGTGTCTGAGTTAGTCGCTTGATCGTGCCATCTAAATTCTGCTAAATCTGGAGGGCTGCAGTAGCCCAAGGCTTCAAACATTCTGCAATGACGTGTTGTTTGCACCAGAGTTCCTCAATCTTGTCCTGAAGATCATTGCTGGTCTTCAAACGTGCCAAGCGCTGTGCAGGCACCAAAGTTGGCAACGTAGCTTTGACCTACTTGAAAGCTTCTTCCTTCTTCCATAAGTCCTGATTGATTTTACGGAGGACCGAATCGGGCTGGACCTTAGTCCAGAGTTGCATGGATGACTCTAGCAACTGGGCACCTTGACCAATCTGTCCCGAAATAATGTTGGTCACTTTGGTTACTAATGCAACGCGCTAGGTTCATACTTCTGGAGGCGTTTCGGGCTGTAGTTTGGCCTGTAAGTCGGTGATTTGCTGCTCCAGCTGTGTCTTGACGACGTGCATTTCCATCCTAGATGCTTTTAGTGTTGCAACCGAATTTTCCACTTTAGACCGAGGTGTAGTTGTGGCCAGGATCTCATCTGTGACCTCTATGCAGATATGGTGGATCACTGTTTCGAGCTACGCCTGTTGTGAAATGGCAAGGAGAAAATTTGCGGCCTACTACGTGATGGTCTGCTCGGCCGTACCAAGCTGTTGGTGTATTTTCTGGTCACGATGGGTAATCTCTTGGAATACAACGTTGTGGAGGCCTTGCAAGGATTCCTGGGGCAACTTATCCAAGTCTAGCTGGATCCCGGTTCCTTCTTGGATCTGAGTTCCTACTAGGGAAGCACTAGGTACAGAACAAAGATAACTTCCGTCTGTTGCTAGCGCTATACTGCTAGTTACCGAAGGAGACCGCACCTGACCGACGTTGTTCTGCAGCGTATTCGCTTTGAACTTGAGGGCACGAAGCTCAACCTGGATGGTGTCAAGCGCATCCTTCTACTGTGTCTCTATGGCAGCCCACTTATCTTCTGTAGCCATCATGACTGCGTCCACGATTTTGTCGAGGTCACCATCAGTTAGTGTGACTGTCGCATCATATTGCATGCGGAGGGCCCGCTGTTTCTTTCGGGATCCTGGTGCTGGTTCACTTAACCACTTCGTACCATGGGGGGGGGGGGTAACTTTTTCAGATCCTACCTGAGCCTTGGCCACGGTGGTCTGTGGTGGTTGTGTATCCTTTTTCGTGGTGATTTCTGAGCCCGTCTAGCTGTGCTCCATGGTCTCCCTACGAGTGGTTGTGACGCCTTTTTTCTAGGCAAGGGGCCATAGCAAGATCATCAAGTCAATTTCTTCATCTGCTACCATATACGGAAGTGTCATCCATGTCTTATTGTTGAGACTGTGTATCTGAAAATGGTGCATGGTAACTTGGAATGCGGCAACATTTTTTTATTTGTCATATACCGTTGGGGATAGTCGGGGTCGAGAATTTATGGCTACTGCCATGCTGCTTTGGAAGAGGACCTAGAAATTTTTTTTATCCTCGACGCACTGCGCATCCTTAGAGTCCCATAAATGGGCATACTGAGCTCCTTCACACATCCCTGGGGGGCGCTCGGGGAGGACCGACTCCTTAGGGGTATCCCAGGTGACCAACGCTTTAAGGAGTAATAACCATGAATAGTAGAAGGATGTCCCCTGCTGTTGGGATTCGCGAACATTAGCCAGAAATTCATCACATAAATATTGAGCCCAATTGAAGGAGACTCCCTTCGCACACCGACCAGCTAACCGAATAACATAGGCAGGGACAGTCGCAACCTAGCACTTCCTCATTAGCTTGTAGGATAAGAGCCTAGTACCCATCTCTGTAGCAGGATCATTGATAGTATGTATCACAAAGCCTCGCTGATTTCGACTCACCTTGTAGGTATTCCACACGAATGTAGCGGTAGCTACATCGTACTTCTTGCCTACCTGCTCTAGAGGGTGCCGTCCTTGCATAGGAAGGCCTGTAATCTTTTGGATCAATGCAGCATCAATAGGGACTCTATCCCGAATCCATAAGCAACCATCGTGAATTAGGGTGAGAAACTGGTGAGCCAACCGATTTGTGACATTGTAGTGGCCAAAATGGGGCATTTGGAGCAGATTCAAGAGTCCAGACCTGACCAAGCCACATACCCATCGCTGAGGAACCACCGTGACTCCATCATTTGCATGGGTCGTATCGAAGTACAACGTGGGGGCTAACTCAGGGAGGGTTTTAGAGTCTGCCAAGTCGTGATCATCAAACTTGACCTCATGGAGTCTTCCATAAGGATCACTGAGGAGAGGGACTTCTCCCAGGGTTAAGGGGGTTTGCAGATAGGTAACCAAGCCATCCAATTTTTTTGGCATTCACGTGGATGGTCTCCATGGGCAAATGAAAGGAGGTAACCAATTGATTGGATTGGCCGACAGAGCACCTTCCTGCGCATCTAGATCCAAAGGTGATGCTGGCAGGGACCTGGCATGCCTCGGAGAAGTTTGAGACTTCTCGGTAGCCCATTTTGGGGCTTTTCCTAAGCCTTGTGCTTTCTCTTTGCCTTTCCTCATGACCGACATAGAGGGAAATTCTTCCAGTTCAAAATCAACTTCAATTATCTCCTCAACGTCAGGTCCTATTGGGGTCGAAGGTTTGGCAGGGTTAGTGGTCGGCATCCTTGCGCGAAAAATGAATCCCAGTCCTGGGTGACTACTACTAGACAGAGTAGGTTGACCAGACATGAGAGGGATAGGGAAGATATGGGAAATATGATTGCTCAAGTGCCTCCGAGCAAAAACTGATGAGTGCAAGCTATGCAAGTGAGATGGAACCTCTGGCTGAACTATCCTGCTCCTTCTATAATACCCACAATCGTGCAACGGTAAGGTAAGCTTTATTTGAGATGTATCCCCGAGGAAACTGTAATAAATCCCCAAGATTTGCTTCATTAAATGCCCGGAGGTTGCTCCTTTTAATGGTAACTTTTTCTTTTTAACAATTACCACCGTTCCAACGACCAGTTTTCGCATCCCCGGTGTGCTTGGCTTATCTGCCATGATAGGGTCAATTATTTGTAGCTTCTGCACATCCTCAGCCAACATAGGCTTGCTTCCTAAGTAACTTATGACCAACAAAAAAAATTTCGGACATTTTTTATCCCAAGAGAATCTTACCATCCGTGTAAGTGAGTTTGTAAGAGGGGTTATAGTCAGAGCATATTTCCGAATGAACCTCCTGTAATAACCCGTGTGGCCAAGGATTAAACACAACTATTTTTTTTATTGTAGGGGTTGCCAAATAGATGAGAGTTCTGCTATCTGTACCTATAGCCAGAGTAGAGTGCATTTTAGTGCGACTTTCCCGAGGCCGAATTAGTTTGGTGCCTGTGCACAGCCCTGAGTTGGAAGTAGCTCGTGGGTCAGCCTGGCCTTCTTTTGGCATTAGGCCGCAGTAGTCGATTATTCCTAGCTCTTTCAGGCCCCACGTGGGTAGTTCAGGTGCCGTATACAGGTGAGATTTACTCCATGCCATCATGTCAGTATCCTGCAGAGCTACTGGTCCTTCGAATTGTAGGATCAACATAGCGTGACACTCTTCCCAATCTTGGAATGCTTCCTTCTGGGTGTCCCACCATCATGTAGGTTTATTACATAGGGCTAGTTGAATGGCCCATAGCCTTTGTTGCCTTGGGACCGCAGCTTCGAATACTCGTAAGAATTCCTTAACATTACCCGAGATGTCAAAGTAAGGTAGGTCCCTTACCTCTGAGGAAACGCAGCGGAAGTATTTTGTGACCCGAAGACAATGCAGCGCAGAGACATTATGTAACCGGTTCTGCCAATTCTCTATCTCCTCATCAGGATCATATAAGCATTCACTATCCTTCTCCCAACCAAGTATTGTTGGGTTGACCATTTTCCGCGCAGTTAACTTATAGATATAGTCCACATCTTCCTCCGTGGGTATTGGTTCAGTGTAGCATCTACCCTCCGCGGGGTCTAATGGTACTATCACCCTTGTGCTGTTATTTTCGAACACCATGTTTTGTTTTTTTAAGTTAATGATACCGCCCATGTCGATGGCCCAATCCAATCCTAGTAGTGCAGGGTAGGGGTCTGCATCTTCTACAATATGAATGACTTCAAATTCAGCCCGGACCTTAACCCCAACGATATCTACCATAATCCTTGATAGCCTCCCTAACGGTATGATTTTATGTTGATTATCCATGCGTAGCTGGATAGTGGATCATTCCAACTTTGGTTTGCCCATTCGTTACCAAGTTTGTTTAGGTAATAAATTGGCATTCGATCCGAGGTCCAAAATAACTCGGTCCATCTCATAATCGTTGATCTATGTCGTTAGTCACATCTTTCTCCCAGTGCCTTTCTTATATCTATATAGTTTGTGCACATCCTTAATATCGGGGGACGAGGTAGGGTGCGTTGCACAACTATCTATTAATTCTTGAAGATTTTGCACAGCTTTTGGGTTGCGCAGCAGCTGCATACATGCCTACAAGAAAGGTTTGACCTCCTCATATGCCTTAAGGTGCATAGGGGGTAGGGACGTAGATGCCTCTATCCCGATAAAGTCCTTGCGAGCTGCTATAAATGTTTCTCTTTCTCTATCTAGGTCCAGCCCTTCGTGTTTGATCACTGCCTTGTGGATCAGAGGTTCAGTTTCAACCTTCTCCTCAGTCCCTCTAGTAGCCTATCCACTATGCGTAACAACATTGACTCTTGGATCCTTATCTCGCAGCTCAGTCTTAACCCTCTTCAAATTCTGTGTAGGTGGTAGTTGCTTCTCTTATATTTTTGCTATCAAGACTGGACAGTCTTCAAGCGTAAGGTCCAACTGTCTCCAGTACCTACAAGACTGTCTTGTAGGGTTCGGACAATCCCTCACAAAGTGCCTTGTGTCTCCACAGTTATAGCAGATCAATTGCCCCCGTCCTCAACCTGCACTTCCACTTCAGCCTCCTCCCCTGCTTCTGGAGGGGGAGCCGCCCATGCTTGTGGGGCTTTTTGGTGACACGAGGTCTAATTGTACCCTATACTAGTTCCCTTGATCTATCATTAATTCATAGGTTCAACAGTTCTGCTCCTCGTACCCTACTGACCGACAGAACCAACACCATTGTTGCTTCCGCTCTGAGATGTATGCACCCAGACGGGTGCAGTGGTTTGTATCATGCAGCCCTGCTATGCGGCAATCTCACACCACAACGTAGGTCTTCTTAGGCCTAGTTGTACTGGGCTGGGTCCTCTGCTTGATCGAGGGTGCATCGGACTAGGTCCTCCTGTTTGCAGGTGGTCTGTCAGCATCAGGCATAGATCCTTCGTATGTCCTGATACTTGACATCGCACACACCATAGCTCTGTGCTAGCTTCCCTCCCTCGTTCCTTTCGTAGGTCCTAGATCTCCATGTGCAGTGCCCCGATATGCTCCTGAATTTGTTGGACTCCTAACGAAGTATCTTCCCTGGGTGTAGCTTCTAGTTTCATATCGGCTTCCAAGGCTTTGTCCTGTGATTCAAAATTCTGGTGACCCATAGGTATGCGCATGTGAGGTAGTAGCATAGCGATGAACCACTCCATATGTTGTCTGTCATCATACTTAAATTCTCCTTCTCTGAGAGCTTTCTTTAGGCGCTAATCAGCTTCCCATACAGACTCAGTTGTTCCTTGCTTGAAATCTTTTACGTCTGCTATGATTTGTGAATAGGACTTAGGCTTTCGGAATTGTTGTTTCAGAGCGTCCTTAACATCTTGAATAGATGCACTTCCGTTTTGAGATATGTATCGCATATACCAATCCAAAGCTCTTTCTTCGAATTCCAAGGATAGTTGTGCCCTTTTCACTATATCGCTTGCCACATTTTGCGCAATCCATACAGAATCCACAACGAACCAAAATCGATCCATATCCTCATCTCCTACTCCCTTGAAGGTAGGTAGTTTCAAGTGCGCAGCCATACCACTGTCTGGCGGAAGTGGTGGTATGGGAGAATTCTTACCTTTGCGCAACCTGGACGGCTCTGCGCAGCCGTATCTCATAGAGGGCTAAAGACAGATCTATCCCCTTCTTTCATACCTACTCTGATTTTCTTCTCAGCATTCCAATACTTTTCTTGGTATTACCCAACCCTCTTCTCAAAATGCTTCGGTCCCGGCAACAGAACCATTTGTTGGCTCGAGGGGTCCTGACCTAGGTTCGAAGTTAAGGTTTGCCAACAAACCCCTATACTACTGGCCCTTTAGGCAGTGACCTGCTTGCACAGGTCAAAGTCTCACCCGAAGCAGTATGGGTGGGTGCTGGAACTAGGTTTCTACACCCTAAAAGAGGATGGGTAAGCCAAGCAGAGCTGCATCTGGCTTGATAATGACCAGATCGCCTATCCTAGAACCGGACCTATAGATCCCCTTCGCATCCACGTGTGCAAGGTCAACTATACTTAAATCATATACATATAAACCAGTAGTGCAATATTACGGTTAAAAACATAACAGAACCAGATGCAAAAGAAACACTTAACACAGTACTTTCGTAGCTTAACACAAAATATGCATAACACAACAGCTATCAAAGATTCGCATCAACAGTACAAATACCCAATCCTTCAGTTCCTTCTTACAATACCCAAACCCAACCTGCTCACACAGCAGCGGGGTTCGCACACAGCTGGACTTGGGATCTTCGTGCACACAGCCAACAAGAGTCCTTTCCCCCAAAACCAAAACAAATCTACTAAGCCACAATTCACATCAATATCTCCTTATCTTCCTACCTTACAATTCAAAATGTCCCTCTATTTATAACAATATAGCCTAATCTTTCCTATGGTCCGAAAACCATGGTTTGCAAACTCTAGGTCTACCCTTTGACCCATTACAATGCTTTCGGGGCTTTCACCTACCCCAAAACTCTTGCGCTAGACTAAATATAATCAAAATATACAAAATCAGACCAGTTTCGCAGCTTGTAGGAGACCCTGTTCCAACAATTGTTATCTCTTTTTTGTTTAGGGTCCATTTTCTTATTCTTTTTTGATATTTTTTCTTTCAAGTCCTTCGATTTTTCTTTCTAGGACTTTTACCCTCTTTAAATTTTTTATTTTATTTTTATGATATGGGAAAACAATTCGCAGAAAGAAAAGTATGTACATATTACAAGACTAATCAAATTCAATTAAAAAATTATGAATCCTATTATTATAGGACCCTAACAATAACCACAGTTATGCAATCTTTAAACAGTGACGACCAGAAATAGTCAGCGTGAAATATCCTTTAGGTAGTGGAAAACCTTGAAAAATGACCACTAAAAGCTCCAGAATGGCAATCATTTAATGCCTTCTCGACTTCCTCATGTGTTACGCAACATCTAAATATAGAATAAGCACCACGACGATAAAAAGTATCGCCAACAATAGTATATTTTTGGAATTGGTACCAGATTTGACAACGATCAGTTTGTGACAACTTGGGCCAAAAAGTATGAGTTTGAAGATATATAATGATATCTCCATACCAAAGATCTAATGTATTGATAAGAAACAGGGATTCATCTGGAAGATGATCCCATGCCATGGTTTAGTTTCAGTATAGGGAAACTCACACAATAATTCAACAAATACCAATGAATTATTAGACATAGATCTTTCCAATTCTAAATTGAATTCTTGTAGAATAAAAATCCATTTAGATTATTTCTCCCCTAGCACTTGTTTGGTAAAAATGTACATGATAGGGTTTCAATCAGAGATCATAGTTGTTTTGCATAAAATTATATAGTGAGGAAAACGTTGGACAACTTGAACGACTGAAAAGGCCAATTTCTCCATATGTGCATATTTTATTTTAGTTTTTGTGTGATTCCTACTCAAATAGTACATCACATGTTCAACGTCAGATTCATATTTCTGAACTAGCACCAGGCCAATGATGGCATGAGATGTAGCTAAATACAAAAATTAATCCCGGTGATAATTAGGCAGATGCAATAATAATGCATGGGTCAATGCATTTTTTAATGCAGCAAAATATTTTTTAGCAAGCTCATCCCAAATGAATGGAATTCTCTTTTTTAATAGTCGAGTAAAACCTTTCATTAGCACGACATAGTTAGGTATGAATCTACGTAAAAATCTCGCTTTCCCTTCCAAACTTTAGAGTTGGTGAAGATTAGGAGGAGGTAAGTTGACAATGGCCTTGAACTTGAGTGGATCGACACGAATGCCTTCCTTTTGACACAAAAAATTGAAAAAATCAGCCAGATTGCACACAAAATATGCACTTGTGTGGATTCAAACGAATATTGTAATGCCTACATCGAATGAAAATTTCTTTCAAATTCATGGGATGATCTTGTCATCTCAATGAATGCGCCGGTAATTCATCCATGTAAGGTTTCACAATATGTTTGATATCGTGAAATGCGTAACACATTTCCCTTTGAAAAGTTGTGCTAGCATTCTTCAATCTAAATAGGATTTTGTGATATGAAAAGGTCCCCCACGGATAAATGAATGTGGTATTAGTTTGATCGGAAGGGAGTATGTTTATTTTATTGTATCTGGGAAAACCCTCCATGAAAGAGAAAATCTTGTTTTTGGCAGAATCATAAAAAATTTGGTTGATAAAAGGAGAAGGATAATTGTCCTTTAGACAAGCTTTATTGATATCCCTATAGTAGACACATTCTCTAATAGTCCCTTGATTTTTTTTCATTAGAAAAATATGGATAGCCAATCAGTCAAGGGAATAGGGTAAATGAAACTTTCACTAAGTAATTTTTCAACTTCAGATTTCAGCGGATGAACTAGACGTAATCTTCGTCTAACAGGTTTGGCATCCGGGTATGTCTTAATTACATGAACTACAATGTTGGGGTCAATTCCTGGCATTTCCTCACAGGACTAGGCAAAAATGTTGCGAAATTCCTGAAATAGGGCTTTATATGTCTTAGTTTCATCAAGGGAGCATGAAGCACCTATGTGAATGTTCTTGGAAATTCTAGTTTTAACTGAGATGTCAATGGGTGCTGTTGTAGATATGTTTCCTAGATTCATTTCAAAATATGAATGAAGGATTGACATAGGACATTAAGGACTATCAACAATCTCAACTGAAAATTTAGATGAAAAATCATTCTCAATTTTATCAAGTTCAAGAAGAAAGGATGAACGATGATGGTAATCATTCCATGGCGATTCATCCAAATTCATGATTTCAATGATACTCTTATCAGCTGGACACTTGCTATCGAAAGTATCGGGAGATGACATTGGTACTAAAAGTGACAAATGATAATAGTCATCACTGATCACATTCACTTGATTAGTTTCAGTGGATGATGGGTTGGAAAGTGATTGAACTGCCTAATAAGCCAATTCAAATGGGCTTAAAGGCATCTCACTACCATACAAGGCCAATTTAGACTCTGAAGGCACAATCGAAGGATCAGGCGATGGTATTGTTCTTGATGTAATCATGTTGACCTAGGTTACATTATGAGGAAAATTGGGTGGAGGCATCGAAAAAGTTCCCATGAGAGATGAATCCTTAAGCAAACCTACTGCAACATATTCATACTGAGTAATCGACATTCCAACAAAATGTATACTACTTGTAGTGCTAGGGTTCAAAGTGTATTGAGACAGTTGGTATACTTTTACAGTTCTCCCTTTATGGGGAAACATTATCATTTGAAAATATGATGATACCACTACTGACATAGCATAAGACCAACTTCGTCCCAGTAAAAGGTTATATTCAAGTTGAGCGTCAACAACCTCAACTTCAACTACAATTGTTTTACCTTCTATCTCTATAGGTAGATCATTGAGAATCCCATATGGGCGAAAACCTCTTCCATCAAAGGATTTCAAATTCATGGGGGACTGACTGATAGTTGGAGAGCCAAGGGATTTCCAACAAGAAATAGATATAATACATTTAGACACTCCTTCATCAATTAACATGCGAAAGGCTCATTTGGTTTTGATGAAAACTGGTATTTGGAATGCCAGTTGATGTGGAAGTCTAGGTACATAATTGTCTAGATTGAAGATAATGAGATTAGAATCTTGACGATCAATAGATCCTATAATTGACAAAAGCAATTTTCTTTGTGCTAGACAAGTCTGCAGCACTTTAAGGGTCAACATTATTAAAGGCGACATAGCTATATCTTCAACAATGTTGTAATTCTGAGTAGCTTGCGCATGTGGATTGAAAGCTGACTTTTGAAGAACACCTTTAGGAGGCGGTTGAATCACCGTGTCAGAACTAGGTTTTTCAATATGTAATGGTTCAGAAGGAGGAGGAATTGATGTGGAAGCTTGACTGGGTGAACGAGTATTGTTTTCATTGACAAAAAACTTAGATTTGTAATCTTGAGACCTCGTAGCAACCATAACTTGAGAAGGCATCATCATGATATCTGCCAATGAGATGGAAGAAGAAGGATTGAGTGAAACCATCTCACTATCTTGAGAAGGGAATGCATCTCTAATATCCCAAAAGGGAGAATGCAGTAATACAAAAACACAATATAAGAACTGTAGCAATGTAAACAAATAATATAAATACACCATACAAATGTAAAAAATAGTTGATCCATTTAATTAATATGGAGGTAGAGAGCAAGTAAAATGGTGCTCAAAATATGAGACACTCAAGCCAAACAAGTGGCATAGAATGACCCTGAAAGCCTCCCACAAGAGGGACTGCGTAACTACTATAATGATGGAATAAATACTGCAATGTCCCTACTGAAAATGCCAAAAAAATATGGAAGTGTAGATCTGGCAGTTCCAGAGCTTAGATGATGCCGAGATTTCAGATCTGGGCTCTATGATGAATACCCAAGATAACTCCGAAAGGATTTCCAGATCTGGCAATCTTGGAAAATCACCCTCGTAGGCCCTACAACTATGACTGTTGGGTATGCATATCTGAAGCATGAACTGAAGAATAGATGGCTACAATGACATACAATCAACTCAATGCTTGAAGGGTTGATCCCTTCACTAGATCCTCAAGCTAGAAGGTCAAAATATAACTTCTCCTTCCCGTGATCAAGTAGCATCTACAACTACACAACTGCTTGAAAAAAACTGTGTTTTCAAGGATGAAGACTCAAAAGCCTGCTGTTGGATAATGAAAATCAGCTCCTAAATGATGGAAACAATGAATAAAAAGTGAGGAGATGGTCCCTCATAGGATTTCCAGCTGAAATACTGGAAACTTCCTTCCTCCAATAGATCCATAGGACTGGACTGCGCAATCCTTGAGGGGACTGCTGCTGCATGGAGGTATGAAATGTTGGCCTGAATGTTGGATATGAATATGCTTCTCCTGAAAGGCTGAAATTGAAGCACAAGGTGAAAGGATGAATCCTCCACCGATTTCCTAGCTGAAATGCTAGAAACAACCTCCACCTCTCAAACCCTCAAGCAGGAATGTGTTATTCCTTAGACTGAATGAGCATATGAGAGTGGCTGAATTTGGCACCAATGCCCGATGATGTATGGAAGCTCAAAGAAACCTTCCCATAGTAGAAACTTGAAGTCCCCCATGGGTAAGGGTGATATTTCCGCTCGGAAACACTCATGTGCTAAACAACACTCCAGACTTAGCTAAATAGCATAAGCGTGCATAGAAATGTTAGCCGACAAATCTAGATCTAAATAGATAAAAAATAATAACATAAAGGCTTCTCTTATTGCTACTTTCATCTCCCTTATATGATTTGTGAGCCTTCCATAGCTCTAGCCCACCTCATAACTGCGCTACACATGTGGTCACTAGCCTCCATGAAGGTTGTGTTGTCACTCCATGTTCTCCACCATATTTGCATTTAATTCCCACTCTCTCCATCATGTGTGAATTATGTGCACAACTTCCTCCACTATCTCATCATTAGTTTTCTATGATCTTAATTTTAATGCACCATGATCTCATTTGACTTCCTCCATGATCAACGTAGATTAATAATGCATGATCTCCACTCTTTCTACATTAATGAGCTGCTCCACTACTCCATAATGCAAATCTAACTCTAAATTATCCACATACACACATCAAAAGTGGATTTTATTCATCTATGGGATTTATGGGTCCCTCCACCCTCTTATTTACTTAATTACTTAGAAAAAGTAATAACTCTAATATTCCAATTATCTGGTGGAAAATTGGTAATATTATAGTCATACCTTCCAAAATGTTTCTTGTCCTCAAGAAAATGCAAAAGTGGATGCTACAACAAACATCCTCCCTCCAAATGACATCCTAATATGGAAGGCCTCCCCATCTGCCACAATGTGTAATGCATGCCCAACTCCAAAGCCACCTCTCTAGAATGTCTAGAATGGCCTCCAACTAAAAAGTTAGATACCTCTCCTTATTAATGATTCTCCAAGTGGAAACAATATGTTGTCAAAAGATATCCTCTATACATGAGATACATGAAATGAAGTGGTTTCTTCCCGAAGTGGAAAGTCCCCACTCATGAAATATCTCTCCAACCCATGTTACATAGAGTAGATTGCATCTTTCAATTCTCTCATCATTAGCCTTGTTGGCCTTGTGGGATCCAAGCATCACATCAACATAGTGAAAAATAATAAGTAGAGACATATGGGTGAACATGTACAATGTAAAACCATATTCTCCTGATAACAACCACTGCAGAAAATCCTTCTACTTCCATGCTAGATCATCATGAAACCAAGTAAGAGAGCCATACTCTCTCAGTAGAAGCCACTGCAACAATTCTTCTTGTTGCCATGCCACATCAACATCAAACCAAGTATGAGAGCCATACTCTCTAAAAAGAAGCCACCGCAACAATGCCTCTTATTTCCCCATCACATCATCATCATACCAAGTACAATGACCATAATCCCCCAACAGAAGCCAACGCAGTAAGGCCTCCTATTTCCATCCTCCATCAATATCATGTAATTTATGGGGAAAAATTAGCCCATACTCTACCATAAGTAACCAAAGAAACAAGGATTCTTGTTTCCACCTTACATCATCATGATGCAAGTCATGAGCAACAACATATTGATTGACATGTGGGATGTCATATCAGAATAATAAAAACAAGCTCCTTATTGCCACATCATGTGAGATTTATGCCATGTCCCAAACCCAAGTACATACATGAATATAAGATATATCTGGAAAAAAAGTGCATTCATGAACATGAGATACATCCCAAACAAAATAAAATATAGGGACATAAGATACATCATGTGATGGCCAAACTCTCTCAGCAATAACCAGTGAAACCATGCCTCCTGCTACTGCATAACATCAGTGACATCCATGGCATGGACCACACAAATGTGAGATGTTGGGTAGTAACCATACTCATCCAAAAGAAACCAACACATCCATGCTTCTTTCTGCCCTGTATCATAGATCTACAAGAAGGTTGGAAACCTCTTGCTCCTCATGCAGATCCATTCATCCCAATGTGGATGATGAATCATGCCAAGCTCAATCTTGGTATCCACCCAAGGTAGAATACCAATCTCCTCCAAATTATAAGCTTTTCACTCCATGAAATGTTGAAGTGCACCTCCTTCGAGGTCTCTCCATGATGTCCTCTCATCAATGGCCCAATAGAACCCATAAGGCTCCATACATGCTCTAGGTAGAAATTCCTCTTTGAGTTGTGAGGTTCTCATCAAGAAAACATCATCTTGACAATGGAATTTACTCTCCATCACAATATTTCTACCATCTATTATCTATCCCTCTAGTGCTTCATGAGTGAAGCTGCCTTAGGAATGCTCAAGAATAATGGGGCCCTCATCTCATCACTGCTACTCAGTAACAACATTGTAGATCTACATGGTGATACATATGTTGTCTCCTGCCCATACACAATGCTGAACTCATAGTCCGGAAACTTACAGAATAGGACTGGGATCCTCCCATCCTTTGAAACTCCACACTTCAACACAAAGTGTTGGGTGTAGCTCAACAATGATAAACTGAGATGGCTATATATATTCTCCTTGATCAAGTCAAGGGTCCTCTATGTAGTGATAATCTGCTACTCCAAATCAGCAAGGTGCTTTAATTCTTGGTTATACAAATGCTTCGTTGGCATGGTCTCACAAATCTCAATATGAGGTACTGAAATAATATGAGATGTAAATTTTTGCAAACCTTGGATAAGCTGAATCTCGAGAACATCTTGCACAGCTACAAGAGTTCCTCCCACTGGTGCAATGGCCTCTCCAATTGTTGGTAATGATGATGGTTGCTCCTCTTCTGATGTACCAGCGCTGGTATCTGCCTCCTCTTTTTCATGCATCTCATGAATCATGCATGGGGCTCTAAATGTTAAGAGCTTAAGACAATATTAAAAAGATGCAAGTGCTCTTCCTATTGATGTAAGTACCTCTATAGCTGGTGGTGGTGGTAGGGGCTCCTCTTCCGAAGTGACAATGATGAAATATTCCTTTGGCTCCTCATGCACTATCTCATCGATGATGGGAAGTGTCTCTATGGGAAATGTCTATGATTTCCTTCTACCAAAATTCTTCTTCAGTATTTGATATAAATATGCATAAGCAATCAATTTGGCATGTGACAAATGACTGAACCACCAATATTTTTCTTCACCATCAAGGTGCAGCGCTGGAATTTCCACAACCTATTTTTATACTACTAGATATAGCTGAAAGAATGTATCTAACTCTTTCCTCCAAGAACTTACTGTGCTTCTGGAAGATCCATTAAATGTAGGCAAGAAGAATTTATGCCTCTTTCTTCTATTACTGCTGCAGGATCTCCTTTCTTATTTGAGTTTCAAAAACTATTGGAGAGTTATATTCTCCTTGAGTGCTCTAGGTTGCGATTTGTACTGGGAAAAATATTTACTTAGGGGCTCATACCCCAAGTATCCTTCATATTCACACCATACACCTTCCTTCTAAAAGAAAGGGGATCTAGTAGAATTTTGTGGAGCTCTATGCATTTCCAGTATTTTTTATTGTTGATAGGAAGTGCTTAGACCTTCCTCATTCTGAAATCTTATTGGATCCTCATTTTTCCTTTCTATTTTCATTTGTTTGACCTCCTTGGAGAGATCTTGCATATATCTAAAGAGAAGAGTGGAAAAAATTAAACCCTCCATCATTATAGATCTCTACTTTATGCTTCTTCTTTTGGTGTGAAAGATGAAGTGCCCACAAGCTGAGCCAAAGATCATGCTCTGATACCATTTTAATATCCCAAAAGGGAGAATGCAGTAATAAAAAAACACAATATAAGAACTGCAGCAATGTAAAAAAATAATATAAATACACCATAAAAGTGTATAGAATAGATGAGCCATTTTATTAATATGGAGGTGGATAGCAAGTACAAAAGTGCTCAAAATATGAGATGCTCAAGCCAAACAAGTGACCTAGAATGACCTTGAAAGCCTCCCATAAGAGGGACTGCGTAACTGCTAGACTGCTGGAATGCATACTGTGTTGTCCCTGCTGCAAATATCAAGACTACAACTACCGGGAAAATATAAAAGTGTAGATATGGCAGTTCTGGAGCTCAGATGATGCCGAGATTTCAAATCTGGGCTCTATGATGAATACCCAAGATAACCCATAAAGGATTTCCAGATCTAAACATCTTGGAAAATCACCCTCTTAGGCCCTGTAACTATGACTGTTGGGTATGCAGATCTGAAGCATGAACTGAAGAATAGATGGTTGCAATGACATACAATCAGCTCAATGCTTGAAGGGTTGATCCCTTCACTAGATCCTCAACCTATAATCTCAAGATCTAGCTTCTCCTTCCCCTGATCAAGTTGCAACTGCAACTGTCAAGAATGGAGACTCAATATACTACTGCTAGATAATGCAAATCAACTCTTGAATGATGGAAAAAATGAATACAAAGTGAGGAGATGGTCCCTCACAGGATTTCCAGTTGAAATACTAGAAAATTCCTTCCTCCAATAGATATACAGGATTGGACTGGGAAATACTTGAGGGGACTGCTACTGAATGGAGTTATGAAATGTTGGCCTGAATGCTGGATATGAATATGTTGCTCCTGAAAGGCTGAACTTGAAGCGAAAGGTGAAAATATAAATCCTCTATTGGTTTCCTAGTTGAAATGCTAGAAACAACTACCACCTCTCAAACCATCAAGCAGGAATGCATTATTCCTGAGATTGAATGTGCATATGAGAGTGGCCGAATGTGGCACCAATGCCTGATAATGTATGGAAGCTCAAAGAAACTTTCTCAGAGTAGTTACTCAAAGTCCCCCGTGGGTAAGGGTGGGATTTCCATTCAGAAACACCTGTGTGCTAAACAACTTTGCATACTTAGCTAAACAACATAACCGTGCATATAAATGTCAACTGACAAATCTAGATCTAAACAGATAAAAAATAATAACAAAAAGTCTGCCTTTTATTGCTGCCTTCATCTCCCTTATATGCTTTGTGAGCCTTCCATAGCCCTGGCCCACCTCATAACTACGTTTCACATGTGGCCACTAGCCTCCATGAAGACTACATTATCTCTCCATGTTCTCCACCATATCTGCATTTAATTCCCACTCTCTCCATCATGTGTGCATTAGGTGCAAAACTTGCTCCACTATCTCATCATTAGTTCTCTATGATCTTACTTTTAATGCACCATGATCTCGTTTGATTTCCTCCATGATCTCCACTCTTTCTACAATAATGAGCTGCTCCACTACTCCATAATGCAGATCTAACTCTAAATTATCCACATACACACATCAAAAGTAGATTTTATTCATCTATGGGGCTTATGGGTCCCTCCACCCTCTTATTTACTTAATTAATTAGAAAAAGTAAGAACTCTAATATTCCAATTATCTGGTGGAAAATTGGGAATATTACAGCATCCTTCAAAATAGCATGGGTGGGTGAACCTTTAACGAATTTAGTTACCTCAGTGCGATGAGGGAACTCCTTGGTGTAATGATATTCATCACATATTAAACAAGGATAATGAGGATTTTTATTTTTGTCAGATGGTTCAGTTTTATTTGATTTCTCTTTCGAGGAAGTGTTTTGTTTCACTTTACATTTCCCTTTATTCTTACCTTCGATCGCTTTATTTTTACTGGTAGATGATTCTACAACATTAAATATCTTAGAAGTATTTTCGAGACAAGGATTTCGTTTAGGTGAATCCGGTAAAGTTATAATCAAAGTTTTAGATTTGGAATTTCTCTTATTACTCTTAGATTGGCTAACAGAATTGATTACACTGTTAGCAGTGTGAGAGCCAGAAGGAGTTGTGGTTATTTGACCACGGCGAGCAAACTGGGAATTTTTTCATAAAAAGTGCCAGACTGTATGTAAACAAGTTCTAGATATTGGGCACGAGCAATAACTTACTCTTCAGTTACAACGTGTCCCTTGGAAACATCTTCAGTGATGACTGGAAGTAAATATTTCATAAACCACTCAGCCAAAATTTGATCTCGAATGAAAACTTTAACCAAACAACATCTACGTCTCCATTCATGGAAATGATCGAAATATCGGTAGATGAATTTTGTTTTAATGAAGTCAAAAGTTTAGGACTAGTATCGTAATGAATTGGTAATTAAAAATATGTTAAGAAAATAGTAGCTAGGGTGTTGAAGTTGTGAAAATAAGCCTGTGGTAATTCAATGTACCATTTCATTGATGACCAGTTAAAGTTTGTTGAAAAATTCTTAATCGAATGGAATCATCGATTAATGAATTTAATGTGCACCAATGATGATACTTCATGACATGGTTTGAAGGGTCCTCTCCTGATTTATCTTCAAATTCTAGAATTTCACTGGGAAACTTAGTGGGAATTGCCAGCCAAAACGAGAAATAATAAATAGGATCATTTGTTAGCTAAGACAAATCTGGTAAATCCAAAGTTGCAATAAACGATAACTTTCGGTTAGGATCTTGTTGTGAAAACTGATAACCCTGTGGGATAAATACAATACCTAGAGGAGGATATCCATGATATCCTGGGATAGTCGGAGCGATTGGGATTTTCATTCCTCCAAGATAACCATGGTTAGACATACAAAATTGCGGTTGAGACGGAATTTGAAACGTATAACCAGGGTATATGGCTGACTCTGGAAAGGAGAATTTTGGCCCATATACCCCAAGTAATATTTCCCCTGAAAGGGTAGGATTTGTAAAGGTTGTCCTTGAAATAATTGACTCTGATAATGTTGAACTTGAAAAAGTTGACCTTGAAAGAACTGGCCCTAAAAAGGTTTGCCTTGATACGATTTTTGAAAATTTCCCATACCAGGCTGTCCCAAATGTATTTGAGATATAGACTGGATTATAGGAACAACTTGATAAAAAAAATGTCTGAGGAATAGCCTGTGTAATAGGTAGCACCGATACTTGAGGGGCAATTGGAACATAAGTTTGAGGTTCTCGAACTAGGTTGCTGAATTTTTGTTGAACAAAAAATTGTGGATCAGCTTGAGGAATCCCTTGAATAGGTTGTTGGACTTGAGTTAGAACAAGTTGTCTAATAGGCTGGGCAGGTTGGTAAATTGGTATCTATGGAGCACCTTGCAAAGGTTGTTGAGCAAACAAGGGGTTCCAAATGGTATTCATCCCTATATAAGGAGTACCTACTAAGGGTTGTGACATGAGCAAATGACCTAAAATAGCTTGAGGCATTTGACCATAGCTTTGATAGTTTCCAGTTAATGGTTGTCCTCAACCATAGGATATGAACCAACAAAAGGTTGCCCTCCAGGTGGAGGTGGTTTCCCCTAGGCATATTATAGCCACTTGTTGGGTTAACTTGAGGATTAGCTACATCGCAGGAAACCATATGAATATATTGGTCTGAAGTCAAACCTTGGAAAGTAGAAGTTGGTAAACCAATCGACATAGTAGAAATTTGAGGTGAAGGAGAAGCTCTAGAAAAATTCCCAGAAAGTGACTGATATCTAGAAGGAACTGATAGACCACCATATAAAAAATATTTATGGAGAAGTTGAAAACATGGATGTATTAGTAGACATACTTCCAGAAATCATTTCTGACATATTAACTATGGGAAAAGAGTAAAAAGGAATGTGGTGATGTGGATGAACTAAACTAGATTGATGTAAAAAGTAAAAAGGTGTAAGGTACCAAGGATTCGGTCGAAAAGGAGAAATAGGAAGGTCTAGAGGAAGGGTTTGTTCACCAGTAAAAAATGGACTACTTGGAGATTCTTCTTCGTCATCTGCAGTAATATCTTTGATACTAATGAGACCAAAAGATAGATTCTTGGTAATAATAAACTTCACTTTGTGTGAATGCAGAGCAAGAGTAGGGGCTATAACCTTTGAAGGAGACTCGGGTTCTGAAAAATCAGACTCAGGTTCAGAAATGTTTGCCTCAGTTACGTGTATCTGAAACCTCACCAGTATCAGATTTTGATCTAACAGTTTTAGTAACTACTAGTTCAGTTTGTACTAAGTTTGTTTCAAATCCTTGAGTTTGATTGGCTTCAGTTTCACATTGTACCATGTTAGACGTTTCAGGTTGATCTGAAGACCCATATCCTGTTGATTTTGACTTTTCAACCTTAATTTTCTCTAATTGACTTGGTGTATACTCAGGTTTTTTACCCTGCATTCTCCGTGAATGTGTTGGTATATCATCCACGATGAATTTTAATTAAGAACTCACAAAATATCAAAAAATCACACCTAAAGCCTCTAAAAAGTAAAAAAAAAACAAATAACATGTGCTAACAAATATAAGATTCAAACCACAGAAACAACCTTTTCACACGAAAGCACTAGTTGGTGATGAAATCCAACATCGTAGAAATCAATGTGAAAATATATAGATAAAGCGGATGGAACCAGTTACCTTGACAACTTACTTACTGAAACAATCTAGTGCAAGTAACTCTGCTTATGCCATCTCGAGGGAATATTACCCTCCAAAAAGTCAAAGTGAGTTTATTCAACGTCTGTTCCAGGTATACTAGAGACCTTCCCTCTATTGTCACCTTAGAAAAAATCCTTAGGATTATGGTCACTAAGGTTACCAACTATAACAATTCAACCTGGGGGGACAGTCGCAGATCTGACGTACATGCAAGGGCAGAGTAAAAAATCTCAATCCCCTTGAAATCTCCTCAACATGGTAAATTTGAGGTTTACTTCCCAGTGACCCGAAGTACCTTTCGGCACCATTTGTAATGCGTGAAAATATTCTATTGTAAATAATGAAACGGGTACGATTACTTCATTAGGTCTGATATGATCTCGTGCTTGACTCTTGTGTAAGAGTTTCTGAGAGAAAAATTGTAATAACTATATTTACTCTCTATCGCAATATTATATTTCTTTTTTATAACTTTGGAAATTTTACTCACTTCCCTATTCCAAAGCACTAACCTAATCTATGTTGGTGGAAAGAGCCCTAAAAATGTAAAAAAATCTAGATTGATTTTAATTAACATTGTGTTATTAGGTTGTTATTTACTCGGAGGGTTATCGATGTGAAACTGATGATGTTTTGACCAACCCAAAATACTCAAATGCAGTCAAATATGAAATTGTAATATTTTCATTCAATGAATTCCTAGTTACGGGAGACTGAGAGTCTTTAATTTTCAAAAGAAATGCAAAAACTCAAATTCCAATAACGTTCTTTTTCAAAAAATGCCAATTTCACTTTGAAACAATTCAATTTCAGAAATTAAATCAAAATTTTAGTTCGCTTTAACAAGTCAAATAAACATACAAAGTCTCTTTCACAAGCAATCACTCACAATTCTTCAAATTTTGTGGAAAAACCAATAAAACTCGAAAATGAAATTTTGCAATGAATGCTTCAACTTAATGATGTCTATAAATGCAATTATGAAAAATTAAAAATTGAAAAGGAATGATTTTATTTTAACATTCAGCAAATAGAAGCACTCTTTCACAAAAACACTGATTTTTGAGAAAACCCTAACTTCACAAATCTAGAAGATCTTTCACAAATGATAAAAGTATTTCTGATGCAACCATAAGGTCGAAATTATTCACTTATGCATGGTTAGCAGAATTAACCCCACATTTACACACCTTAACCTTTCCTCTTTATCAATTTAAAATCAAACGCATGCAGAAGTTTTTAACCTTTACCTTTATGCATTTCTGCCCCTTCACATTCCTTATTTCGTGCACGACTTTGACCTTATACAATTTCCTTAGACCTGTGGGTTATGGCCCACATAAATCCTTTATTAACACAACGGGTTATAAACTCGGAGTTAAATATAACATACATACTTATGCGATCAACAATGCTTCACTTTATAAAATATTACACATAACCTTAACCCTCTTTACATATACGCGAAACTTCATAAGCTGTAGGGTCCACAATGCCTTGAACCAATCACAGCACATTGCAAGTCGCAGAACATAACAATTAACATCCGCACTAAACCTTACAATTATCAATGCGAAGTTGCACTGAAATCCTCTCGTAGATATTCGCCAGATCTAAAGGTCTTACTTTACATCTTATCTTATCGCCAACGCTCGCCTGCAAGTTTCATCATTTTCCGATCACGATGAACCATACACTCTGCGAAGAGCACTATTGCGTAGTGTTGACACGTCACATCGCCTCGCCCGATCCTTACCCGCATCGCATCGCAAACAAAACTCTTTATCGTGTGAATCCTTAACTTAACTTCTAAAATTGCTGATGTGCGATGTTGCACCACACTGACACGCATCCTCGTCTGCAACTCTTCAAATTTTATGTGTAATCTTTGTTGTTTAATCTCTTGCCTTCATTTATACCCATGCTTGATCTCTACCATCAATTCTTAAGTCCTTGATACTGCGATTCAATCCTGTTCGTTCATTCACATCTTTGGAAATATCTAAGTATTGTTTGCCTTCGCCGATTCCTCTGCTTTATGCTGCTCTGCTGTGCTGATCTTTTTCCCACTACTCCTCCTGGTTTATTCAAAGTTCTTCAATGCTATCTCTCTAAGCTTTTATTTGTTTGTTATTCATATAGCCATTACACCGTCTCGAACTTGAATACAGAGCACTCGCTGTCTTACTTCTTCGAATCATAATTACTCGATTGTACATGATTTATCTGCACAAATTTACTTCCATAAGCTTTATTCTCAGCTAATTAATTTTGAGACTGGAATCACATAGATTCCACCTAGACATAAGTCCTTTATCACTAAGAAAGACTTATATATTCAAACTAGAATTTGTTACAGATATCGAATTCTTTCTATTATGGATCACTCAACACATAACAGAAATGAGACACAGTCAAACGGGAATTCGATTTCTCATTAAACAAATAAATGTGCAAATACACGCAAATCTGTTTACAATTTGGCTTGGCCTAATCTACCTTTACATGGCCCTTTTCTCTTCCTCTCTCTCTGTATATGCCCAGAGGTTTATAATTAAATTTCTCTCTAAGAATATCTTCTTTTTCTACTCTACATGTTTGTGCCTTTGAGGCTTTACAATTATATACAAAAGGTTTTGTAACAAATTTTGGTTAAGATCCATAGGTTACTGAAAAAAATCCTAAAAATCCTCCAAGTCCCCAATTAATTCCTAAAATCTCTTATTTCCTTGAAGATCTCAACATTCAACTAAATCATAAGGATCCTCCATAAATCATGAACTACTTTCTAATCTAAGATTTACAATATTTGAGAATATCTCAATCCACACCAATCATTCATCAATCACTCATCAATCACTTTGAAGGCTCGTTAATTTTATTTAAAAAGTTAACAAACCTCTGCTTGAAGTCTTCGATATTCTCTTTAGGATCATTTTCATTGTAGATAATTCAAGACCAATGTAGCTGGTGTTTTACCCTCACCAAACTTCTTTAAGAAAATATTTTAAAAAATATCTCAATTGTTTATTGAATCAACTACTAATTAAAAATACCACACTGATGATTTTCCTTCAAATGTATAAGGGAATAACCTACATACAACATATTCATGCTCAAGATTCATAATTAACTACCATCATAAATGTATTTACATGATCTTTTAGGGATTTCATACTTCCATTATCATACTTAGGAAATATTTTCTCAGGATGTTTGGGAAGATCATGTTGGTGGCTAGGGACATTAAGTACACCAACATTTAACCAAAGTCTCATTGGCAGACCAACCATGTTTATTTCGCAAGGAGTTATTGTGAAGAATTTGTAGAACTATAAGGAATGGGTTGATAAATAGTACTCTCTAGAGGACTCAATTCTTCTTTCTCTTTATTTGGAAATAGGGGATTGTGCATAGAATTAATGGAAGTAACATGCGGTATTCAAGCTTCAAACCTTTTTCCTTTAGGAGATACAATACATTCAATTGGTTATTGGCCAAATTTTCTTCTTTGTGCTCTTTTCAATATTCTTAAGTTTTGAAATCGGTGTGGGGCGGGGGAGTTGAAGGGTTGATTTTGTTGGTTGAGAAACTTTAGTTCCTTCTAGGTCTTTTAACTCTTTAGGAACTTGTTAACTAACTTAGAGAGGTGGATCAGATTGTGAGGAATCGGGTTTAATGATCTCTTCAAGGACCTATTATGTAATTATAAAGTCTATAGTCTCTTGATATGCAATTTGAGGGATTTTTATAGAGTCTATGGGAGGGGTTGAGGGAAAAGGTGATCTTAATGAATGGGATATAACTTTTTGTATTCCTATACCCACCAAATATTAACTTAAACCCTCCTAATTCCAAAAATTTTGATGCATGGATGTTGTCCAAGCCAACAATAGGAGAAATTCCCTGATTAAGGTCCCAAATCAGACCTATTTTCATTTGGGATGGAAATTCTCACTAGTATGTGGCCCAATTTCCACTAATGCGTTTTTCTCCTTGATCAGAGACTTGTAAAAAAATTCTTAAAATCTAAACTAAAAATATTATAATTACATAAATAAACATTAATTAAGAAATTATAAGATAAAATAATCTAGATATACTTTATGTAAAGCAATTGTAAATCACACATCATTCACATAATAGTTATATGAATGATATGAAAATCAAAATAATGATATGAAAATCAAAATATCATATAATAATTATTCACAGAATCAATTCTGAAAACTAGCATGAATAGGAGACATTGTTTAACAATAATGCAATAATAGTCTCATTCATCATAATAATAATAATAATAATAAATTGATAAACAAATAAAAGTAATTTCATTCAACAATAGTAGAAAACAAATGTGAATAACAATATCAAACGTGAATACACAGAAGAACAAAATCATAAGTAGCTCTTTGATTCTTCAAAAAATATGGTTTAAACAACCGTGCCAAAAAAAAATCTAGAAAAATGAGATCCCTTCTACTTTGCACGCTCCTGTACAAAATAAATTAACAGCAAAATTGTTATTTTATCTGGAAGCAATAGATTAAAAGATAAAAAAAATATATAACAATGGAAATTATTAATGTTTTGTGGGATATCTTCAAATCATGGAGTCATGATTTGATTCCTTCAATATTTTCCACACAAGCCTTCCATGTTCATGAATATTCATGACTTTGATAATTAATGATGGAGGATCAGTTTCCACATCAATTTCATAGTCATATATTTTTCATTCAATGCTGGGGAGCTCACCGTGTAATATTGAAGAAGCATTATTTAGGATCCCTATGTAGCTTTGTGGATGTGCTAGAAATTGATTGGAAGATTCAACATTGAATTAATCTAGCTCATTGATCATATCTTCAATGTCCTTTATTTTCTTATGCACATCAAAAATGAATTCATATCCTTTAACTAATTCGCTCAAGAATTGAGCAAATTGAAGTCAATGATCAAGTTCAAAGCCCCATCATTTATCATAGAGAAGCCCTTTTGGGCATTGTTGACTAAAGTTCGAGACTAGCTGAGATTCCTTTCCCAGCTATCTAAAAGGCAATTCTAAATTTTAGCTAGTCGCTCTATGATCTCAGAAGGATACCCTGGAGCCAACTTATGCTTGGATTGCTATAAGAGTAACTTTTAGAAGCTATTATACTCCTGTGAATGCTCATTTAACTTTTCAGAGATGTATTTAGAAAATTTATTTAATAAACTTTGTTGAACCTAAATTAAATTCATATTTCAATAAAACTTTTCTTGATCTAACTTAAATGGTTCATTAGCATTTAGGGTCGCTTGTTTAAAAATATTGATATAATTGTTGCTTATTTTAATTTCTTTGACTTGTAACTTTAATTTAAATGGTTTATTAGCATTTAGGGTTGTTTGTTTAAAAATATTGATATAATTGTTGCTTATTTTAATTTCTTTGACTTGTAACTTTAATTTCTCAATGTGATCATATTTTCTTGTAATGGTAGTAGTGGAAACCTGTTGAACATTTTCCATTTCAGATTTAAATTCTTTTTCTAAATCTTTCATTTGCTTTTGATGTTGTTGTAATTCAATAGTTCTTTGATGCATTCAAATGGTGATTGTTGTTGTCCTAAAATAGTTTCAAGTTCATTAATATTGTTTTCTTTTTGTCTTAATTTCTATCTGATATTATTAATCGACAAAATATTAGTTGAAGAAAAAGCACCCATATAGTAAGTGACCTCTTCTGCAAAATCCGCATCAATATGTTTTGAGGAATCTGAGATAATTTTTTGTTGAACTGAAGGTTCTTCTCTTTGATATGTACTTTTCCTTTTAGGCCTTCCTTTAAAAATTGATATTTTTTTACTACTAAAGAAGTAGTCATTAGAAGGTATAATTCTATGGGTGTCAAAGAATCAACAAAAATTACATTTGGGATGAAACCCCAGGAAAGGAAGAATTACAAGTCTTTGAAATGACTCCAGGGATAAAAATATGTGTTTTCTCTCTAGGATTTTTATGTAAGCATCCTTTTAAGGAGAGTTAAGTTCTAGATTGACGTATAGTTAAATTGGTGAATTTTTCTCAATTTGGAATCTCATACTTGTTTTCTCTCCAAGATTTTTATCTAAGCATCTTTTTAAGGAGAGTTAAGTTCTAGATTGAGGTATAGTTAAATTGGTGATTTTTTCTCAATTTGGAATCTCTTTCTTAAGGTTATTCTAAATATTTTTCCTCACTTTATTTATCTTGAATGGGAAAAACAAGAATGTGTGCCTTGCTTTACGCTTGAACAACATGAACATTT
Organism: Pinus albicaulis; assembly: GCA_034641835.2. Classification (NCBI taxonomy): domain Eukaryota; kingdom Viridiplantae; phylum Streptophyta; class Pinopsida; order Pinales; family Pinaceae; genus Pinus; species Pinus albicaulis. Next base: position 932,033,764 of record CM076579.1, on the reverse strand, counting down.
TACAATTGGGTTTTCTCATAGAAAGCCCATTTAACTTGTAACCTTAAATCCTTAGTAAGTTTCTCAGTTTTTAGTGATATCTTCTCCATTAGAAGATTTATTGCAAGAATACCCCCCCATTAATGTTGGAACAGTTGGAGGTTGATCTATTTGGAATCTCTTTCCTTCAACAATTATGAATATGCTCTTCAATAACCGAAGACTGATGGACTGATGTTGTTTTATTGGAGTTAAATATTTCTCTATTGGTTCTTCCTATGTACAAAACAAAACTAAAGAATTTAAACCATTGTTCGTTTCCTGATTTTGTACCTTTTTGTTTTAGTTGAAGTATGGTCCAGGGAAATCTTTGTTTTACTTTGAAAAGTATAAATGTATGCAACCAAATATTTAGGGAGTTGTTGAATTCTTATCAATACCTCTTCATGTGATTTTCCTCTTTTCAAAACATCATCAAAAAACATATTTCTTTCAGCATAATTTTTAAAACTTGCTATATAGTCACAATAGTTTGCAACAATACTCAGAGGATCATGTTTTTTCAAAAGAGTACATGAAAAATAGTTGTCTTCCAATGCAGAAACTTCTATTATATCATGGTTGAAAATTTTCAAGGAATAAATCCTAACATAAATATGAAATTTAGGACAAATCCTCTTCGATCCTTTTTTTTCAATATTTGGTAATCCTTGTTCCTATAATTTGATATGTTGTATCCCTAAGGACTAGCTTTTTAAGTTAATATCTTAGTAGGACATGAGGTTATGCTTGAAAACCTTAAATTATGATATACCCAAAGTAATAGTAATAGTGCGAGGCCTAGACTCATACACAACATGATGCTTCCAAAAATATGGTTGGTGTAATAAAACAACACAAACTTTAAGAGGAGCAACATCACATAGTACCTTGTCCGTGAAGGACTTGATGTTGTGAGAAGATGACACTGTTGGCTGACATAGAGATCTCGTCCTTGGTGGAGCCACCCGATGGTATATGGTTGTGGGTGTGGTGTGTTTGGAAAGCCCAATTGCTTAATGAAATCTTATGATATGAAGTTATTTTGCCTCCCACTATCGACAATGAACTGTAGCGGATAACCTTTCACCCACATCTGTGAGTGGAAGAGACACTCCCCCTCCTTTGGATCACTGGGCTCAGTCTTCTAGACCTTGGTGGTGGAAATGGTGGCATGGGGTTCTGCATCAATAATCTTCTTCTCCTTTTCATTCCCCTTGTCGGGTTTTGGCTTTGAATCAGAACATGCATCAAAATCTAAAGCTTTTAGCTCAACCACCAATGATTTCTTAGTGAGACACCCATTTGTGTTGTGGGTGGGGATCTTATGGAACTCACGCCACTTTTCTATGTCCTTCTTCATCTTCATGGTTCCATTCTTTGTTTTTGGCTTCGATGGATTGTCCTAGGTTGTTCCACCTTGGCTTTGTCCTTTGTTCGAGGTTTGGGGTGCTCTTTCCTTGCTTCGGTTTTTGCAGATCCAAGGTCTCGATTCTTTTGTTTGAATTTTTATTCAACCTTGTTAGCATATCAGTAGGTTGTGCCAAGTGAGGATATGCCTAGGAAGTCCATATCCTCCTTAATATTGTGCAAACAGTCACGGTACTTGAGCACTAGATTTCACTCAGAGCCTTTGATACCCAGTTTGATTTCATGCACAATTGGTCCCTTTGTTGTCGTAATGTGGTCCATTGTATGTACTTGTCTTAATATGTCCCAACAGGGTATTATTGTTCCTTGACAGCAGCTTAGAAATATTTCCAAGAGGGTGAAATTTTAAATAGAGAGGGTTCCTCACCCCTTTTCTCTTAGTAAGTTTCCCATAAGAAGTGCAAAAGTAATATTTTCCCTATCAAAGAAACTATGGATCGAAAAATAACCTTCAAGTAGATTTAACCATTTATCTACAACATATGCATTTATCTGACCTTCGAATATAGGGATATCAAAGTTAACTTCTACCTTGAAGTTGGAAGCACCTCTAAAGTGACTGTTGGGTGAAGATGTGTCGCATGTTGGTATCCACCTAAGGATATGGGAAACTTTGTCCATCATATCATTCTTTTGTCACTCGAGGGATTATTCAAGCAATGATTTGATAGGATCTCGTGCTCCCTCACATTTGTTTTCTTCCACCATGGGAGGTTGTCGGTGTCAGTGAGGACGGTCTTGCAAGGGCTCAACCAGTTTAGCTCTACCTTATTGGGTACATGCACAAAAGAACAATGAAATAGAAAATGTCTTTGATACCACTAATCCAGATTTATGAAGTAACGAAATGAAATACAGATTTAAACAGAACAAAGAGATACAATGAAAGAACAAAAATTCTATTAATTAAGAAGAAGTATTTAAAATTTTTTACATACATAATGGAACATAACCATTCACGAAAGAAACAATCATGAAATCTATTTTGTAGGGCATTATAACGCATATTTCATGAATGGTTATTTCACAAATTATTTTTATCATTGTCACCCATAGCCTTGGTGATGGTGTAAGTCCCACATCGGAGAGGTTGAAACTTCGGATGGGCTCTAGTAAGGATTTCCTTCTCCAAATGTAACCAAACTTTGTCGCCCACTTTAAACTTATTCAACACCTAATGTTGATCATGGTGTTGTTTGTACCTAGAATTGGTTTTATCTAAGATAACATGGACCTGTTGGCGGATGTGCTAGATGCATTCAATAAATCTTATGGCTTTCTCAGCTTCGGACACAACATGTGTAGATTATTCCTATGTATTTGCAAGAGGCATTGAAACACAATGGGACATGATGGTTGAAATACCATGCCCACATGAAAGGGGTTGTGGTTAGTTAAGCTATGAGGAGTTATGTTATAGTTGTGGTCCACATAAGGAAGACTCTTGTTACATGTTTGTAGATGTTGAGAGTTGTACATGCATAATATGTTCACTATCATCATGTTGAAAACCTTTTCTATCCATTAGTCTGCGAATTTAATGCAGTCAACTTGGTGAGCTTAGTGTCTAATAACGACAAGAGGCTCGACCAGAATATGCTCAGGAACGTACTATCTTGATCTGATATAATGGTCCATGGGATCCCAAAATGAAACCACACTCGTTTGGAAAAGAGTTTTTCAGTGACTTATAGTTTGATGCTCTTCTTATGTGCCATAAATATATCCATATTAGTAAATCTATCGACGACCACAAATACACAGTCATTACCATGCTTGGTAGAAGGGATCCTAGACATATAATCCATGGAGATAGGTTCCCAAGGTCAGATAGGAGTAGGAAAAGGAGTGTATAGGCCCTTGCTTCTTAATGGTTGGCTTGGTGATGGAACAGGTAGTGCAAGATCTGATATATTTTCGAACATCCTATCGAAGTTTTCACTAATAAAAATATTTTTGCAGTATTTCCATTGTCTTCTCAACACAAAAGTTTCCTTTGACCATATTGTAATGTGCCTCCCAAAACATCTTGGCATGCTTGCTTCTGTTGATTTTTGAGTAGCTTGGGAGGTAATCCAAGCCCTAGGGTTCAGGTTTTGGAGGGAACAAGGATCACTTGTGGGCTTGGAACCCAAGTATGGGGTTTTGCACCAATCATGGTTTCGGGCATTTACATGGAGCACTTTGGACATGTGATGGCATGAGATGATAGAGGATGGAAAGGAGAATCCAATTCTTTGAGAATATTTGAATTCTAAGTTGTCCTTAGTGAGATATGACTTTTTGAATGTTATGTGTGGGTTTTCACAAGAATGGTCTAGATTGGCTTGATGTTATTTAGCCACATGACAATTGTTCAATCCAAAAAGATGACATTTTGGAGCCATTATTTATGTGTATATATAGAAGATGTTTTGGAGGACATTTCTCCATCCATTTTGTGCAACACACAAGAAGAAACAGAGCTCCTGGAGGGAGATAGATTCCTGTGGAAGCTGCAACAAGAAGAGGCTAGGGCAGTGAGGAGATAAGGGTCTGTTTTAAGGGCTAAAACAAGGGGACGAGCTGCTAGAAAGGAGGTCGAGGGTGATTTTTGGAAGGTCGAGACATTGTGGAGTTGAATGCAGGTCCGTTTAGGGATTATGTATGGGTAAAAAACCTTGTTTGAGGGTGCCGTAAGCTACAACAATGATGTGTGGTAGGTCATAGGCCATACCACCACAACAAGAGGTAGAGTGGGAAGTATTAAGGGTTATTTTATGCCCTAACCTTCAGTATGGAGGGAGGATACTCATACTAGGAGAGGTCATAGTCTTTGAGGGTTGTTTTTAGTGATTGTTTGAGGGTTGTTGCAGCACATCGGTGCCTTAACCAGGCACAGTGAGGAATATCAACAAACAAAGACTTGGAGTAACAATTTGATGTGTGTTGGGTCTATGATTTTTGGACCAGATTTGGATCGAATTGATTACAGCTTGTGGGTACCATTTTGAGGAATTTTTATGGAGGTCAAAATTCCATCCTAGGAGAAAAACTTGCAATGAATTATTGGGCATCATTGGTATAGAGGAGGGAAGTTTTTTGATAGCCCAAAGTAGCCCTAGATGAGCTATCTTGAAGTAACGAAGAGGAGCTGAAGGTTGGGTGAATATTGGTGCTGAAGTGCAGTACCTTGATGGACAAAGGTGACTGTTAGCGTGACATATTGAAGCTCGGGTATTGGCCATCCTAGAGAGCATATTGGATCATCCCATGTACACCAAGCTGTTAGATAGTAATTTGTCACCCAACTCACTTCTTGTCCCTGATCCTGAAGTGCCTTGTGAAGAATATTATGCAGTATATCCACCTTGGAAAAATACATCAATGTATCCTTTAAAGACTAAAATAAAGTTTCCTTGAATAGTTCCTGAAGAAACTTATCTCAAACCCTAAATTTCGAGGTTGGCGCTTTTCTCCAGTTATCTACCCATGCTGATGGCAGGCTTCCCATTCTATCCTAGCACTGTCAGTGCTCTTCTGACTCGCAAACTCATGCTGAACCCTTTCTGGTAGCGTTTCCTCAAATGGAGGAGAAGCTTTGTCTTATAGAAGTTTCCAGGACGACGAGCTAGATCTTGTTCGATGGAGATAAGGTCGAGCTCTCTCATTTGGAGCTCTTGATCTTATCAATAGGGTATTATCCCTTGAAATGTGGGCCTTCATCCTTTCATGGGCTCCTAACTCCCTCTCCCTTCTTATAAATTGATCCCCATCCTTCCACTACTGGTTGGTCATTGTTGGGTTGGTTTGATCATTCATCCTTTGCATCCCTATGTTTTTTCAATGCTTAATCTTCCATTCGAGAGAAGGATTGCTTAAGAGCCTCAGTTTCGACTCAGATTACACTAAAGGGAAGCCTCCAACATCAAGGCCACAGTTGTAATCATTCTCTTTTACATTATTAATTTATACATCTGGTGTTTTGCTTTCTATATTTATTTGAATATTGATACAAATAGCCTAATGCTCCTTTATATGTTAGTTGATTAATATTCAATGTATGATTTGTATTTGATCACATTTTTTGTTGTCTCTTGATCACCTACAAGTATTCAAACACCACTAATAGCGAGGATCGAGACTAGAGGATTGTGGATCGACGCCTTCACCAAAGAAGTTGAGCATAACATCAAGAAGAGGTAGGATATTTTCCTTTTCTCATCATGTTTTGAATGTTAGTTAAGAAAGTGTTCATTTGATAGTTTTGTAAGTTTCTAGACCCACTCTAGGGCTAGAGAGATCATCTCTGTCCATAGAGGGGATTGTCTTCACAACAAAATTGGCGACTCCACTGGGGGGCTTTAGATTTTTTTCCTTCCCTTTCTGTCTTGGTTTTTTATCAGCTTGACCGATATTTAAGGTTTCAGTTTGTTTAGGTCTCTATAGGTCTGCATAGGATTTGATCATTAATTTAGGGTTTCAAGTCTGGTTTCAGTGTGGAAATTGTTTTTTTATTTTTCTGTGTATTTCTCACTCAATGCTTTTTCTACTCTTACAATAGTGATGCCAACGTTGTTTTCTACAAAGCAGGCACACTGATCTTCCTTTCAGCGTTGATTTGTCTTCCACATACACATTGATTCGAGGGATAGGAAAATATAGGGTTTCACTTTTTCTTTCCAATGTGTCTTGACCTCTGCAGTATCTTTTGAATCTGATGACCTTCTTTTCACTGGGTTTGTTTTTAATTTGTTTGAGTGATTGGTTGTGTCTCTTTGATTTTCTTGTGTTTAAAGTGAATTTAAATGTCTTCTAGGTCTTCTAGGTCAATTATCCTTCGCTTGTCACTTGTGTTTGTTATCAAAGAGTTTATCAAATCTATCTTAGAGTTCTACTCCAGTCAGTTCAAACACCATTAGACATTGCTTTTGGTTTGTCTTGAAGTTGTTTTCATTTTCACTAGTCATCACTACACTTAGAAATCACCTTCAATTAAGTGTCAAACATAAGATTACAATTGTTTGATTTGCAAGTTTTAAAAGGTGTGTTTTCTCTATTTTCCAAATTCGAAAGAGTAAATTGAAAGTGATTTCTTTTTCAAATCTTTTGATTTGTTTTTTTGTATCGTTTTGGAAAAAAAGTGGAAGTGATTTTCATTCGAGTATTTTTGAAGCGATCTCGTTTTCCATTTGATAGGAAGAAAAGTGAAAATATTTATTTTTCATTTCTTCATTCATCTGGTTAGTTTTACTTTAGTTCATTGATTTAATTTGCATTTTGAGCTTTCAAAGTAAAAGGAAAACAAAAATATGTTTAATGCATATTAGTGGAAAGAGAAGTGATTTCATTTTTTAGTAATTTTTTCATTTGGGGGGTAGTGAAAGTGAATTCAACTTTAAAAGATTGCATTTTAGTGATTTTAAAATAGTTGGGGGGCATCATTTCTCATTGCATTACTTGCATTTCACACTCTTGTTTTCTTTTATTCCCTCATTAGTTTAGAAGTTCATCGAAACAAAATGAATTATTTTTGCATTTAGTTGCATTATAGGATTAAAGTGACATCGTTTTAAGCCTTGAAATCGAAACTTTAATCAAGATCAACCTTAAGGAGCATTTGAATTTAGCGCAAACATCTAGAGGTCTAGGCTAGAGACATGTTCCGTCATCGTAAAGCATAACAATTGTCGCTAACAGTCTATGTTACATTCTGGGGGTGATATCCCGTCACACATATGGAAGTATATAGGACTATGCTCCACGTATGAAAAGTATAAGGGGACACTATCATCAAATGATTACACATTTGACAACACTACTACGGACTAGACTCCCACGTACCGTCGAGTATATATTGAGAGATCCCACTCGGTTGCAAACCTGCCATAGGTAACCGAGTCAGACGCCTTGTAGACGTGGTACACTGAAAACAACATTTGGGGAGATTGGTTGTCATGCATTAAGTCCTTGGTAATTTATTTTTCCAAGGTGTAAATTGCAGTACACAGATACTTGGTAATCCATTTTTCCTAGATTACCCCTTTTTATTTTTGTTGTTAAATTATAAAATTTACTGCCCACGTAATAACAGTTTTACTCATGCACAACTCCTTAGTAGATCTTAGGTTGAGACTAATGGCAAAAATTCCTAATTTTTCCAATCAAGGAATCCCCTCTGATGGGAATCCTGGTCCTTCTCCTTATTTTGGAAATATTTGTGCTCTATATATGGGAACGTTGTCCCTCCCAGGATTAACCATTGGTTTTCCAGTTTGGTTGTTTTTAACCCCCATGGTTCCAAATGTCCAAGCTACTTTTCAACCAATTTTTCGTCCACCTGAAGAGTGTCAACCTCATGTTGATCCTAAATTTTACCCCTCACCTTCTTCGCTTTTTTCTTCCCTTCATTCTTCTTCTTCGCCTGGTGAAAGTCTAAATTCTAGTAACCAGGAAGCTAAGAAGAAGAATAAGAGGATGAAGAAGAAGAAAAATAAGAAAAGGGGCAACCAAGCAACCATTGATATCAATGAAACTAATGTTGAAATTCCTTCAAATCAGTACTTCAAAGTCAAATTCCCTTGCAAGTTATGCAAGGGTGACCACCTTCTTAGGGATTTCCCTAGTATTCCTAGGGTGTTAGAAGTGTGGTCCATCGACTCAAATTGACCTTTTCATTGACCTCTAGAGATCATGTTGGTGAAAAACCCTCAGCTAGTGATAATAAGGCCCATGGGAAAAGGTTAAAGTCAAATTTCCCTGTAGGTTATGTGAAGGGAATCATCCTATTCACCTTTTTCCTTATATCGATGAAGCCACAAAAGTGTTGGAAAAATTTATAGTTTCTCGGCCTCGTCTTCCTACTGGCTATAGAAAGTTTTCCTCTGATCCTTCGCTAGTTGATCAAGTGATTGATCAGAAGTCAATCTGGCCAATCCTACTCTCTCTGAAAGTGAACCCCACAGGTTTGTTCCCAACCAACCTTTGGTTGCGAAAATGGTCGATCTGATTCCACCTTTAGTTGATCAAGCCTTTCCTCTAGAGAGTGAACCTCATACCACTCAGGTTCTCTTTATTTATTCATATTTGAATGAATTGGGGGGAAATACTCTTATTACCATGGTATAGGAGGGTGATCCTCCAATCCCCGTAACACAAGGGAGAAGTTCTCCAGTTCCCACGCCACCTCCCCCATGTAGTTTTGTCGCTTCTTTGATTGGAGTCAACTAACATGATTTCTTCTTACTTCTTACGTGCCCTTTGATATCATGCTACAAGCCTCTAATGTGTCCATACCTAGCACCATAATAGATGAAGACACATTTGTTATTATTATTTACTCAACTACTTGGCAAGCTTTCGGTTCTCTCCAACTTGTGCCTATTACCTAGAATCTGTTAGAGTTTAACATAAGAACTAGTCAACCATTAGGGATCCCTCCTAAGTTGCCTATTACTTCAGGAGGAAAGACTGTATATATAGACGTGATTGTTTTCCAAGGCCTTTTGGACTTTAACTTACTCCTTGGGTGTGACTATAATTATGTCATGGGAGATTTTGTCTCTTCTCTCTTTCGTGTGATGTGTTTTCCACATGAAGGAATAATTGTGACAATTGATTAGATTTTGTTCATTGTTTGGCTCCGAATCAACCCTCCTCCCTTAATGGTCCTTACATGCCAATGGTATATTCCTGGCCATAGGTTAATTATGTGGCCACCTGTTCCATGCACGCGTTTGCTGATGATCTAGTCAATGATACCATGTGTCATGTACTGAGGGAATTGGACCCTGATTTCCAGAGTGTTTTTCTCCCATATGATGAGAAGCTCTTGGAAGTTATGACCTCTTATAGGCCATGATTAGGTTTTCGGAGAAGAGTTCCTTATCTTGTGTCAAGCTCCTTAAAAAATGAAACAAGGTCTTCGCAGTAGAGTTCCTTTTCTTGTGTCAAGCTCCTTAAAAAATGAATCAATAATCTTCAGAGAAAATTTCCTTTTCATGTGTCAAGCTCCTTATAAAATGAAACACGGTCTTCACAGCAAAGTTCATTTTCTTGTGTCAAGCTCCTTGAAAAATGAAACAAGGTCTCCGGAGCAGAGTTCCTTGTCTTGTGTCAAGCTCCTTAAAAAATGAAACAAGGTGTCATGAGGATAGTTATTTTACTATGTCAATGTCGTTAAAAAATGAAATAGGTCCCTATGAGAATAGTTCTTTTCCTATGTCAAGATCGTTAAAAAATTAAACAAATCCCCTTTCAATTCGAGTCTTTCATTAGATCTCGTAAATTCCCAATCGAGTCTTTCACCTGATCTCGTAAATGAACCTTCATTTACTACACCTGTTAGTAACCATTAGTCTAATTAGGTGAATGAAATGAAGATTGGAAAACATGCACATTGAAATGATTCATTATGCTGGGGGAATCCAAACTTTCAAGCATGGTTTTTCTTTGTTTCAAGCTTGTGTAAAAATGAAACCAAATCCAAGCACAATTTTTTCTCCATTTCAATCTTGTCTAAAAATGAAACCATTCCTATACACCTCTTGTGATTTTCCTTTTATCTTCCTCTTCTTCTAGATGAGCCTTGGTTTTCTCATTCCATCATCACCATCTGCTTGGTCGATCGTACGCTTTCACTTGGTTTTTTTACCCTTTCCTGAGGAATTTTTGCGATGAGTGGTCTTGTTAGTCAACCTCTTGACCTTTAGGTGTTTTAAGTAGTTCCATCATCACTAGAACCAGTTGCTACCTTTTATACCACTCGTTACTCTATGAGGAGTCAAATTTAAGCTCTTTTATGACTACTAAAATATGAAAATATTGTCGAGTACTTGTCATTTAAAACATCGTAAAGTAAATGAATTGATGTGGACTCAGTATACATTTACCCCTTTTTCGGGCTAAGATTAACTATTTACGAAAAATGAATACCTTGATCGAACATGGTCAAGAGGTTCTCTCGGATATTGCTTTCTACCTTTTTAGATTCAAGGGTAGATTTATAAAAAAGTCCATGATGGAGTTTTCTTTTCTATTTCCTTTTCAAACTCCCTAAATATGAAAATGGCATTAAGTTACTCTTTCAGCAGACTCGTTAAATGTTAAATAGCGAAAGACTTGTCACCATGACGAGACTGAGTTCCTCCTTCCTAGGACTCGTTAAAATTACTAGGATGGATTCATTCGAATAATGACCTTACACGCTTAGCATATGCTATCCTATTCATGCTGGATATCAAAAATAAAGAGGTACTTGTTAGCAATAATAGGGTAAAATTAAAAGTGAAACATCTTATGTGTTTTGGGTAGCTTGTTGCTCTTGAACATGACACTCATCTGTAGCTCGTTTCAGGTTGGGGATATCCTTCATTCATCATTTTTCCTTCGTGAGTTTGGGAAATCCATTTGCCTCTCATTTTATCACTATTTTTGTCATCATGACCTTTGATCCCATTTGAGTCAAATGCTACCACACTCCGGAGTCGTGTCGCCAATATGTTCAACATAAGTCCTTTATGTCAAATTCAAACATCCTTTGCTTGTCTAATCCTCTTTGAAAAAATCTTGAATCACTCCTATCATATTAAGATATCCTTTGTTTCATGTCGATGATGTGGGAATAATTATGGCCCTCCTTCGACGAATCACTTCATGTTGACTTTAGCTCATTATTTGGGAATATGATTTAGAGACTCCTTTTCAGTACCTTGGAGCTTGCATGCCTTAATGGAAAATTATTCATGTTTGATGAATGGTTCACCTCATTGGCCTTCGATTGAATGATTTTTCAAGTGGAGTCACCAATTTTGTTGTGAATACAATTCCCTCAATGGAAAAAGGCAGTCTCTCTATCCCCAGAGTGGGTCTAGCAACTTACAAGACTATCTAATGAACACATTATTAACTAACATTCAAAACAATATGGGAAAAGGAAATGATCCTACCTCTTCTTGATGTTATGCTCAACTTCTTTAGTGAAGGCCTCGATCCAAAATCCTTCAAGCTCGATCCTCACTACTAGTGGCGTTCGAATACCTGCATGTGATCAAGAGACAACAGTAAATGTGATCCAATACAAAGCATAAATTGAATATTAATTACCTAACAGATCAAGGAGAATTATTTTATTTGTATGAATATTCAAACAAATATAGAAAGTGAAATGCCAGATGTATTTATTAATAATTTAAAAGAGGAATCTTATAACCATGGCCTTGATGTTGGAAGCCTCCCTTTGGTGTAATCCGAGTCCAAACCAAGGCTATTGAGAAATCCTTCTCTTGAATGGAAGATTAAGCATTGACACAACATAGGGATGCAAAGGATGAATGATCAGACGAGCCCAACAATGACCAACCAATAGTGGAGGGATGGGGATCAATTTATAGGAAGGGAGAGGGTGTTAGGAGCCCATGAAAGAAGGAGGAAGGGCTAATTTTCAAGGGATAATCCCTTATTGATAAGATCAAGAGCTCCAAATGAGAGAGCTCAACCCTATCTCCACCGAACAAGATCCAGCTCGTCATCCTGGAAACTTCTCGAGGTCAAATATTCTCCTCCATTTGAGGAAACACTGCTAGAAAGGGTTCAACGTGGGTTTTCCACTCATAAGAGTGTTGACAGCGCTAGGCTAGAATGGGCAGCTTGCCATTAGCATGGGTAGATAATTGGAGAAAAGCATTGACACAGAAACATTAAGGGAATTTTGACATCTAAAATGGGTCTCCTAAGAAAAATGTACAACCCAAATAAAATTTATAAGAACCAATAGGATTCAAGATGATGATGTCAACCATGCGGGATGTTTCACCATTTTTGGAGTAAAAAAATAAAACTATTAAAAATTAATAAAATAATAAAACTACTTTTTCAATTGGTATTTTCAACTTATCTCCCTAATGTTTTACTTAAATTTCGAGAGGGATTACTTGTTGGATGAAAAATTTAATTCCTCATCCAAGGAGTACCCATGTTGCATACTTGCGAAGGACCTTGCTACACGAATAATGAGAAATACATCAAAAAACGTGATTGCAAATACGTTTTTCATGTATTTCTAATTTTTCGTGTAGAAAGGTCCCTCAAAATTATGGAACATGGGTACTCCTTGGATGAGGAATCAAAATTTTCATCCAACGAGTGTTTTTTCTCGAAATTTGAGTAAACCCATAGGGAGATAAGTTGAAAATACGAGTTGAAAAAACTAGTTTTTTCTTTTTTCCCTCTAAAATTTTACGATGTAATCTAATCTTATTTTACTATTTCCACTATTATTTTATAGTTTCTTTAGGAGACCCATTTAGACCTCAAAATTCCCCTAATTATTTGGGGTTTGAGCTAAGTTTCTTCAGGAATTATTCAAGGCAGCTTTCTTTTAGTATTTAAAGGATATATTGATGTGTTTTTTCAAGGTGGATATACTTCACAACATTCATCACAGGGAACTTTAGGATCAGGGATAGGAAGTCAGCAGGGTGAAAAATTACTCTGTAACACAAGCATAAGTGACTTGCAGTGGTGTTAGGTGGCAACCCTCCTGGAATCTATATGTGTTGTCCCTTGAAGGACTAAGGGGAAGATAATGATCAGTACAAAAGCCAACAAATTACAAGACAAAATACAACATTGAGAAGTTGCAACGAATTTTTTCATTCTGTCTTGTATACCATAGACTATTTTTTTATTCAGTTTGTTTAATATAACGAATATTGGGTTGTCCATTGTTGCAATTTTGTTAAAAAATGTGTATATCTGTGCATATGTGATTTACTGCTTTATATTTTCCACTTTGAAAATATTTTTGGTTTAGATTCTTGGTTTGGTAGCATTAGTGATTTTAAGACTCTAACCCAGACCCAAGATCATGGAAATTAAACATGGTATCATAACGTGTTTGAGCTACTTTGGAAGTTAGTGAATCAGAGTTGTGCACAACGAAGTACAACATGAGAGGGAGTTGGTCACATTGTAGGTGACAATGTCGAAGTTGTAGGCAGGTCTTTGGTATGAGGATAGGTTGGAGGGGTTGTCCAACTATATTCCTTGGAAGGAAAGGATCAAGTTGTTCTTGCAAGTCAACATGATCTAGGATTTTGCCAAGAAATCCATCAAGAACCTAACCAAACCTAAGGAGCTGGAAATATATGAATATTTGGATACAAAGGTGAGATTGATCATCCTAGATGGTGTGAAGGATGCCATAATACCTCATTTGTCTAGGAAGAACACTCCACATGAGATTTGGATTTCCTTTCAGAATTTGTTCAAGAATAATAATAAGAATCGGGTACTGAAGGAGTCCACCAAGATCATAAAGGGTGAAGGAGTGACTTCATATCTGACGAGATTTTCTCGGGTCAAAGATGAGCTTGTTGTCATCGATATGAAAATTTAGATGGAGATATGGAAAGGATTTCCTTGAAATGATTCACTGAGGAATGGAAACCCTTCATCAAAGGGATCATTTCTAGAGAGAAATTTCCATACTCGAATAGGTTGTGGGATGGATTCATCCATGAATAGCTACGAGATAGGGATCTTTATCCAATGAAGAGGGCATATGAGGATGTGGCACTTGCAGTACAAACGAAGGGTAAGCAGAATAATTACTTGAGTAAAGTCAATCGTTTCAATTGTGGTGAGATGGGTCATTTTTTGTCGAGATGCCCGATGAAGAAGAAGGGAGATGACGAGAAAAGGAAAGGAAATTAGGTCATCGATGTTGGCACTTAGGTTGAGATAGATGATCTCATCAGGAGATTGGAGGAGGAGGACTTTGCTATGTTCTCTCATTTCTCATAGGATACTGTCAATGAGCATGGATGGTATGTGGATAGTGGTATGAAAAAACATATGACGGGGTCACAAGAGATTTTTTAGACTCTAGTTGAATGGGACTCAAAGTTTCATATGATTTTGGGTGAAAAGATTTAGTTGGAGATCTGAGGATCGAGATTTTTGGAATTCATGATGGAGACATGATGAGTGATGCAAGACCGGGATGTATTGTTTGTACCAGGACTCATATATATCATGATTTCTATCTCGATGATCGATAAGAAGGGTTTGAGGTCTTGTTCCAGGATGGGAAGGAAAGACTCAGGCCTAGAGGTTCTAGTTATGCTTGTATCGTGCTTGGAGTTAGATAACATGGTCCCTACAGGTTGAAGGGAAAGCCTGAGGATCATGGGAAGAAGAAATAGGTGGAGCAGGTGCAAGTTCTAGAGAAGTAGGTATAGGTGTAGGCTTTAGAGGAGCAAGTACAATTTCTAGTGAAGAAAGTCCATTTTTCAGAGGCTCAGAGGGAGTCGATTTCTAGCAGGATCTTGCAGGTTCAGAGGGGGAATTTACAACCCAAGAAGAGCACATTGTTAGTGGGGAGCAAGCGTTCTTCCACATCTACCAAGAAGAAGTCATGGAGAGATTAGAAAGTGATACATGTGAAGAAGAAGAAGAAGCAAGATGCTTCCAGCAGTGAAAGTGACACTTCTGAGAGAGGCATATTTCACAGAATAGGGATTGTTGCGATGGTGAGCGGCAAGAGTTGGGTGAGTGTTGTGAGTAGTGATGGTGATGATGAGTTACTTCCTAGTCTTGGAAGTACCTCCCTTGCTAAGATGGAGTGTTTATTTTTGAGTATATTTGGAGGTACTCCGAGCCCTAGGGTTTAGGGTTTGGAGGGTAAAGCACCAAAAGGGTCACTTGTGGGCTTGGAACCAAAGCACGGGTTTTTCACCAATCATGTTTTGGGGCATTTCCATGGAGAAATTTGGACATGTGATGGCCTGAGATGATATAGGGTGGAAAGGATAATCTAATGCTTTGAGAATCATTGAATTCTGATTTGTCCTTAGTGAGATATGAATTTTTGAATGTTATATGTGGGTTTGCACAAGAATGGTTTAGGTCAGCTTGATGTTATTTATCCACATGACAATTGTTCAAGCCCTAAAGATGAATTTTTGGAGCCCTTCTTTATGTGTATATATAGGAGGTGTTGTGGAGGAAATTTCTCCATCCATTTGGTGCAACACACAAGAATAAAAGGAGCTTATGGAGAGAGATAGATTCTTGTGGAAGCCACAGCAAGAAGAGGCTAGGGCAGTGGTTTTTTTTTCAGCGATAAAATAAGGGACCAAGCTACTAGAAAGGAGGTTGAGGGTGCTTGCTGGAAGGTTGAGACCTTGTGGAGTTGAACATTGTTTTGTTTAGGGCTTATGTATTTGTTTGAAACCTTGTTTGAGGGTGTCGTAAGCTACCATGAGGTTGTGTGGTAGGCCACAGGCCATACCACCACATCAAGGGTTACTGTGGGTAGTATTAAGGGTTGTTTTGTGCCCTAACCTTCAAAGTGGAGGGAGGAGACTCATACTAGGAGAGGTCCCAATCTTTGAGGTCTATTTTGGGTGAATTTTTTAGGGATGTTGAAGCATGTGGGTGCCCTAACTAGTGATAGTGAGGAACAAAAAAAAACATAGACTTGGAGTAGCAGTTAGATGTGTGTTAGGTCTGTTATTTGTGGACCATAATTGGATCAAATTGATTGCATCCTGTGGGTGCCATTTGGAGGACTTTTTGTGGAGTTCAAAATTATATGCTAGTAACAAAAATTGTAGTGATGTATTGGGCATCATTTTTCTGGTGGAGGGAAGCATGTTGATAGCCCAAAGTAGCCCTAAAATATCTATCTTGAAGTGATGAAGAGGAGCTGATGGTTAGGTGAAGATTGGTTCTGAAGTGTGATACCTTGATGGAAAAAGGTGATTACTAGCCTGGAAGGTTGAAGCTCAGGTATTGGCCAGCCTAGAGAGAATATTGGATCATCCCATGTACACCAAGAAGAAGTGACTTGAAGCAGTGTTAGGTGGAAACCCTCCTGGAGTCTCGATGTGTTATCCTTTGAAGGAGTAAGGGGCGACTAGTGAGTAGTACGAAATCGAAGGATTGGTAGGACAAGATATGGCATTGATAAGTTACAACAAATTTTTCCATTGTACCTTGTATACCATAGACTATTTTATTATTTAGTTTGTTTAATATAATGAAGATTGGGTTGTACATTATTGCACCATTTTGTTAAAAATTGTGTATACTTGTGCATATGTGATTTACTGCTTTATATTTTCCGCTATGAAAAATAATTCTAGTTGAGATTCTTGGTTTGGTAGCGTCATTGATTTTAGTGGCTCTAACCTAGACCCAAGTTCGTGGAAATTCAATGACTTGAAGGAACACAAAGATGTCATAGATAGCACAACATTTTATACCAAATGTGGAAGTCTATAATTGGTTGTACATCCATTAGCATCTTGTATCTAGAAGTGAACTCTGAGTCACCTTCATATAGTTGTGTTCATCCTTAGGTCTCATGCCCACAAGAGTTGAGAATTGAACTTAGTGCCACAATTGGGGGTCGACTGAGGTATTTTGTGACATGATTGGTGATTCCCTTCTTGTAATTTATATTCAAATGGAATTGTTGCAGATATGTGGAAAGTTTATGATGGTGATCGTTCTTCAACTTCCACTATGTCTACATAAATTGAAGAGGCCAGTGATGTATGTGGATGATTATATCCTTCCCCAAAATATAATGCTTCCATTGTCAGTAGGCCTACACGATAGAGTGCATGTCCTTATCATAGGTGGGGGGGCTACAAAGATTATCAAAGAGGGTATCATTGCGATATGCCAGCAGGGTGCCCTTGTTGAGTGAGGACTGAACCAATAGAATAATCTGAGGCATATGTATCAATGTCAAATGGATTTTATAGGTCTGGAAAGGGGAGGAATGGTGCAGAGCAAATTTGGTGCTTGATTTCTACAAATTCCTTTTGTTGTACCTCAGACCAGAAAAAATTCTCTTTTGCTCAGCCCTTCGTAACTTTACTCAAGGGACAAGTAATATGAGAGAACCCCAACATGAATATTTGGTAGACATTTGCAAGGCCCAAGAAGATGTGAAGCTTTGTTATAGTTGTCAAGGCTATAAAATCTCGAATGACTTGGAACTTAGCTAGACCCACATGCATGACTTTCTCGTTGATTATGTACCCAAAATATTGGACCTTGTCCATGCCAAAGGAGAAATTCTTCAAGTTGGAACATAGATTTTGTTGTCAGAGGGTTTGAAGGACTTGTCGAGTATGTTACAAGTGCTCTTCTAAAATATTTCTAAAGATTAGGATGTCATCCAAATATAAAACCACAAATGAGTTGGTGAAAGGTTTCAACATGACATACATCAACCTCATAAAAGTTGTAGGGGAATTTTTCAACCTGAAGGGCATGACCAACCACTCAATTAGGACCTCTTTCGATTTGAATGTGGTCTTCCATAAATCTATGGGATCTATTGGAACTTGGTAATATCTGGACTTCAAATAAATCTTGTTGAAGTACTTGGCCCCATTTATTTGTTCAAGAAGATCATTAATCCATTGGATCGGTTACATGTTCCTAACAGATTTTATTAATGCCTGATAATCAATTCATAGTCTTGAGGTCATATCCTTCTTCTGTAGAAGTAAAATTGGGCTCCCAAAAGGTGAGGAGCTTGGTCTATAGAACCCTTTTTTTAGTATCTCCTGTATTTTCCACTTGATTTCATCATTTTCCATAAGAGAGAGACAATATATTAGGCCATTGGGCAGAGGATCTCTGAGAATCATATCGATCAATTTCTTGACCTGAAAATGCAAGGGTACTCTTGTGGGTGAGGAGAAGATGTCCCTATATTCATCCCAGACCTTATAAACTTGCTTTTATTGCATGAAGGTACCCTTTATAGGGACTATGGATGTGGCCACAATCTTCCCCTTACTTTGAGAAAAAAAAAGAAAGAAAAAAAAAATCTCGATATGGGAAATGATGTTACTGCATTTCTTACCAAAGATTGAAGAGATGTCGATATGCGAGGCTACATCAGGTATCCTGTATAGTTTCATGCCTGAAGTAATAAAAAATATGTGAGGCATGAACTCATACACAACATGACGCTTCCACAAATATGGTTGGCTTAATAAAATATAACAAACTTCAAAAGGAGAAACATCACGTAGTACCTCATCCATGAAGGGTTTGATGTTGTATGGAATGTGGCACTACTGGCTATCACATAAATCTTGTCCTTGGTGGAGTAACCTGATCATATATGGTTGTGGGTTTGATGTGGTTGGGATGCCCAACTGCTTAATGAACTTTACTGAGATGAGGTTATTCTGGATCTCATTGTGAACAACGAACTGGAATGAAGAACCATTCACCCACCTTCAGGAATAGATCTCCCTCCATTAGAAGCAGACCTGGAGATCTAGCCTACATTGGGTGAACTCCGTTATCAATATCATTTGTGGTTTGTTATGTTATTCACAGTTGTTGTTTTACGTTATCATATTTTGAATTTGTTTATGTTATCATATTTTAAATATTATTTTTGTCAAGTTTGGTATTTCACATTTTATTTAAGCCTGGTAACTCATAGGATCATGATAAAAGATCATGGTAAAGTTTGGTATAAGAGCACTATGAGCTAGTTTTATTTGGTTGTTGAGTGTGAATGATTACCATGTCTAAGCTTTAAAAGCGAGAAGGTGAGCTTGAATCTTATAATACTAAAATTGGTTCGAGGATCTTCACTCAAAGAGGAGAGATGTATTCAATAAGACAAGAGAGTTATTTTAAATCTAAGATGTATTTTCTTGAGGTGTTTTTTATGTTGCAGCTAAAGGTGGAAGAGATCTATAAAGATAAAGAGCTTCAAAAAGGACAAGGTACTTGTGAAGTAAAAAACGACGGTGATCAACCCCCTCTTCCTCCTTATTCTCCTCCTCCTTCAAGACCTTCATCTCCTCCTCATTTTTAACCTCCTTCTTCTTCGCCATTGTCATCTCCTCATAAGAAGAGTGCTTCAAAGAAGCCACAATTGAAGTTGGATGTTAAGTTCAACTTACCAATATATAATGGAAAGATTAATGTAGAGAAATTGGACAATTGGATTCGACAAATAGAATTTTATTGTTGTATTCATCAAATTGATGAAGAAGAGGTAAAGGTTTAGTTGGCCTCTCTTTGGCTTGAAGGTACAGTGCTGGTGTGGTAGGAAACCAAACTTCAATTAGGCAACAAAAAGAATAGTAAGTTCCTTTCTTCTTGTTTGGCACTCACTAATGCATTAATGAAATAGTTTTATTCATTAGCTTATACTCAAAAATACATTATGGAATGGAAAAATATAAGACAAGGATAAGGATAAAGAAAGAAAAGTTTTACTAAATAATCTGGGAATAAAGCATTGGCTTTGAATATTCCATTAGATTCTCCATAGATGCTTTTGAAATATGTTGGTGCATTGCATAGTTATATTTGCCATACTCTTTAGCTGTTTAATCCCACGAATTTGGATGAAGTATGTGTCCAATATACTCATCTTGAGACCAAGGAAAAGGGTGTGCATAATTATTTTGCAAAGAAACAACCATTCAAGTTTGTTGAAGAAAAACCTAAAGGAAAGAAGAAAAGCAAGAAAATTGCGACAGTGAATAAAGAAGAGGAAATCCAACATGTTCACGTTGTAAGAAGGAATGGCATGATGATGCTCAATATTAGAAGTTGAATCCTAATCAAAGACCTAAGAGGTTTGGAGGTAAAGGAAAGAAAAATATTGTTGTGACAGTGAAACAAGATTTGGGACTGGATTCAAGTGATGAAACTCAGGTCACAATTGTTGGAGTATAAGGTAAGGGATCTGCTCATGTTAGTTCTAGTTATTTTAGTCCATCTCCTACTATTGAAAGAAAAAGAATTAATATTTTTCGTGTAAGGTTCATTATTAAGAATATTAAAGTAGATACTATTTTTTATATTGGTTCACAAGTTAATTGATATATAAGACAATTTTCAAGAAGTTTCATGTGATGAAATAGTGTAAATTGAGATTTACTATCACTTCTAAATTTATTGATGAGGTTAAGTAAGATGTTATTCCTCTTGATAATTGAGGAAGTATTTTGGGAAGCCCTTATTTATATGACATGAAAGCCATATTATTCAGAAAAAATAACAAATATCACCTCACCAAATATGGAGTTGAGTATATTTTAAGAGTGCACAATATGAAGGCTAATTTATCACTTGTTAGTGCAGGGAAAATGAGGTGACTCATTAAGGCTAGAAATAATTTGGTACTTCTCATTGTGAAAGAAAATAATATCGAAAAATCTGATTCTTTCAAGGGTTTTGATCTATCTCATAAGAATGAATTTTTTAAACTCATTTCTAACTATAATGAGATTTTTCAGGAACTTGAAGGATTACCTCCTAAGAGCGAGATACAACAGAAATTTAGTTGCAAGAAGGTGCCCCTCTTCCTAATATTTGAATGTATAGGTTTTCCATGATTGAAAGTGTAGAGATTAAGAAGCAAGTTCAAGAGTTGCTTGATAAGGGAGTCATCAAATCGCGTACCTCTTCGTGTGGATCACCTATTGTGATTGTACCAAAGAAGGATGGTACGTGGAGAATGTGTGTTGACTTTCAAGTGTTAAATAAGATCATGGTAAATAATCGATACCCTCTTCCTCGTATAAATGATTTGTATCAATTGAAAGATGAAGTTTACTTTACTAAGATATACTTTTGAAGTGGTTATCATCCGATTTGGATTGCTGAAGGTGATATAGGGAAAACCACTTTCAAAACTAAGTGGGGTTTGTTTGAATCGTTAGGTATGCCTTTTGGGTTTTGAAACACCCCAAAATTTTTTATTTGTGTGATGAATGATTTTTTTCAGACATTCATTGATGACTCTGTGATTTTATATGTAGATAAT
Source organism: Pinus albicaulis (assembly GCA_034641835.2). Taxonomy (NCBI): domain Eukaryota; kingdom Viridiplantae; phylum Streptophyta; class Pinopsida; order Pinales; family Pinaceae; genus Pinus; species Pinus albicaulis. Next base: position 932,012,505 of record CM076579.1, on the reverse strand, counting down.
ATTCTGGTGTTTAGTAAAACTTGGGATGAACATGTCAATCATGTCAAGCAAGTATTTGATACTTTGAAAAAAGGAGAAGTTGCATGTGAAATTGTCAAAGTGTGAATTTGGAAATACATCATTACTATACTTGGGTTATGGCGTAGGGTGTGGTGAAATGAAAATTGATCCCTCTAAGGTTGAGGTGATTGTGAATTGGCCCAAGCCTACAAAAACAATGGAAGTTCAAAGTTTCCTAGGATCAGTCTAGTATTGGAGGAAATTTATTGCTAATTTTCCCTATATTGAATCTATAATATTCCCAAATTTTCACATGATATTTGGAATATTAGATTTCTTAAATTTCTTAATGAATTAAGTAAATAAAAGGGTGGAGGGACCCATAATCCTCAAGATGAATAAAGATCCAATTTTTATGTGTGAATGTGGATTAATTAAACATAGATATACATAATGGAGTAGTGGAGCAACTACTAATGTGAATGGAGTGGAGATCATATCAGATAGATCATGGAGGTTGAAGCAGTCATCTGAGATCATGGAGGGAATCTAATGAAAGATCATAGAGCATTCATGATGAAGTGATGGAGTAAGTAGTGCATTTAATGCACACATGATGGAGAGGGTGCACATTGCATGTAAACATGATGGAGGACTTGGAGAGACAACACAATCAAACATGGAGGATTATGTCCACATGCACAACGCAATTTAGAGGTGGGCCAAGGCATGGGAAGGCTCATAAACTATATAAAGGATATGAAGGCAACAATTTAGGCATGATTTTGATTATTCATGTAAAGGTCTATTTAGATCTGGAATTGTCATTTGACATTCCATGCATTCTTTGGTTGTTTAGCTAAGATTGCAAGTGTTGTTTAGCAATGGGTGTTCCCGAGTGGGAATCCCACCTCTTCCCTTGAGTGATATCTAAGGAAGAGGGTTGTACTTCATCCATCATCAGGCATTGGTGCCACACTATTTCCATTCTCTGCAGAACACCTACCTTTAGGAATTACGCAATTTCTGAAGAACAGTTTGGGAGGTGGAAGTTGTCTTCAGTATTTCAGCTGGAGAACCAGTGAAGGAGTATTCCTATCACCTTGGACTTAAATATCAACGTTCCCAGGGCTTCATTGCAGATCTGGCATCAGGCCAAACTTTATTGACCTCCTATCAGTAGCAGTCCCATCAATGATTGTGCATTCCATCATTGCAGATCCAAAGGAGGAAGGAAGTTACTAGTATTTCAGCTAGTAATCCTATGAGGGATCATCCCCTAACCTTTCCATCACCTTTTCCATCAGTCTGAAGCTTATTGTAGAAAATTTTAGCAGGCATAGAGCCTCTCCCCCTTGTACAACACAGTTTCTGTAGCAACTGCACATTCAGTTGCTGCAACTTTAAGGAGGAAGAAGAGGAGACAAGATCTCAAGCTCTTGGCTTGTAGATATGAAGGAGGGATTAACCCTCAAAGCTCAGATCTATTTGTATGTCATATTGTAGCCATAGTTGGATTAGATATAGCTTCAGATCTGCATAACCCAGAAGTCAAAGGATCAAACCCAAGGAGGGTGATTTTCCAAAGTTGTAGATCTGGAAAATCCTTTCTAGGTTATCTTGGGTTTCCATCACATTGGCTAGATCTTGAATCTTGGCATCATCAAAGCTCCTGAGCTTCATAGATCTGAATTTCATTTTGCAACAGCTTCACGTACATTAGCAGAAAAAGGGACAGTGCAATATTTCTTCCTAAAGCTCACCAGTTACGCTGTGCTAGTTGTAGCATGTTTGCAAAGTGATTCTAGGAAATCTCTTTGGTTAGATTCCCTCCTCTTTTGTACATTGTGTAACTGAATCCTCTACATATAATAAAAAGGCTCAACTTCTTTCTATATTCTGATTTTTTATTTAGATTTATTGTTTACTTAGTTGCAATTCTTATATTGTGTTCCGGTATTACTGCATTCTCCCCTTTTTGGGATATTACAAAATCTCCTTTACATGCCTTGACTAGTGTGAAACATGTCTTTCAGTGGGGAGGCAAGCAACAAAAAATATTTTATACATTGAAAGAAAATATTAGTACCGCAACAATGTTAGTGTTTCCAGATTTGAAATAGATGTTTTAGATAGAGACGAATGCAAGTGGGTATGCCATGGGAGCAGTTTTGATGCAACAACGTAAGCTAATTTTTTATAACTCTAATACCCTTTCTAAATTTGTCATTAATTATCCTACATATGATAAAGAGTTGTATGATTTAGCACAAAATGTTAATAAATGAAAGCATTACATACATAGTATCAACCATTATAGTATTTGCAATCACAGAAGAAGCTACACCAGTCAAGACATTTTAGGTGGATGGTATTTTTACAACAATTTCATTTGGTTATTAAGTATAAGAAGGGTGTAAGTAACAAAGTGGCAGATATGCTATCTAGACCTCCAGTTAATGCATTTTTTGTCTTGTATAATGATTCTTTAGCACTTGATAGTTATGTTGAGCAGTATGTTAGGGATGCAGACTTCAAGGATGTATAAGAGAGGTTAACTCATGGTTCATAGAAAGATAATTATTATTTGTAAGGAATTTTACTCTATAATAAATTGTGTATTCCTTGAAATAATGCATGTGATTATAGGAGCCCATATTTCTCATATATCAAGTCATTTTGGTGTAGGGAAGACTTTAGCTCGTTTGCAGAGATTTTTTTGTTGGCCTCAAATGAGAGAAAAAATATACATATATGTTAAAGGGTGTGTGTTATGTGCCACTAGTTAAACCACTAATAGGAAATTGGGTTTGTATACACTCTTCCAGTTCCTTCTCATTCGTGGGGAAGTATTTCTATGGATTTCATAGGATGTTTCCTATATCAAAAAGAGTTCATGATTTATTGTTTGTAGTTGTGGATAGGTTTAGAAATATGTGTATTTTGGTTCCTTGCAAGAAGCAGATGAAAACTAAATAGGCTGCGTAGCCATTCTTTCAGCATGTTTGCCAGTTCACTTTGTATTTCCCACTTCTATTATTTCAGATTGGGATTCTTGATTTCTAGGAGAGTTTTGGTCAAAATTGTGGAGAATAATGGACACCAAGTTGAAAAGGATTATTTCTTTTAATCCATAGATTGATAGATAGATAGAGGTGGTCAACGAGACCGTCATACATTTTCTCTGAGGATAATACAAAAAATATCCTAAGCTTTTGGATGATCAACTACATTATGTGCAACATGCATACCACCAAGCATTGAATTCATTGACTCAAATATCTCCATTTGAGGTTTGTTTTGGGTACCTACCAAAGTCTCCATTGGATTTTGGTGTTGGGAAGGATGTTGATTCTGATGAACAAAGAGACGAAGATAAGGCCCTAAAATTGATACAAAATACCTAGATGACACATCATGGAGTGCAGGAATAATTGGAGAATATTCTAGCTTAGTAAAAGGCTAGGAATGATAAAAATAGGATGGATCATCATTTCCAAGTTGGTGTTCAGGTTTAGTTACACATAAGCAAAGACGCGTTAAAAGGAGAAGGTGAGAAGCTCAGGCCAATATGGTATGAACCGTTTACTATTTTGGAGAAGATTGGAAGTAATGGTTTTTGGTTAGATCTACTACCATATATGCATATTTATTCAGTTGTGAATGTGGAGAATTTGAAATTGTATGATCCACCGATGATCATAGATCAGGTTGAGATTTTTCAAGTTCTTTCCATTGATGATTTTTCTCTAGAGTATCTAAACAAGTTGCAAGAAGATGTCATTCTAGATAGGAAGATGAGGACTTCACGATTTGGAGATGTGGAATATCTTCAAGTATGTCTTAAGGGAAAAAATATAAGAAAGGCATAGTGGATTGAGATAGGGAAATTGAGGGAGCTATACCCTCACCTATTTTTTTAATAGCTTACCTTTTGGTGGTACAAAAGCTTCCTAGTGGGGAGGATTGATCTAGGAGCATCAAGGACGTCCTAAAATTGAAAATCTCAAAATTTTGACGGAAATAGCATCAAGTAAAATATTTCGATGACATAATTCCAAAATAATTTGAATCATGTAAAAATGAGTCCATATGAGGAATCTATTGCAGTTTGAAGTTTTGCGACAAAAATAAAAACTCAATTTTCCATGACGCGTGGCATCCTCTCAAGGTGACATGTGGCAGGACATATAGACTGCATGTGGCAGTGATTTAAGGTCAACAAATGGCATCATACAACTAGGTGATTTGGTGCAGTTGGAAGGAAGGTGGACCATTCCAATGATGACGAGGCCCAACCAAAGGATGCCACATGATACCACCAAATGGAAAAATGTGGCCAAGTCTGACAGATTAGCATTGGCAGGGTTTGAACCTATAACCATCGGCATGTTATCCAAACACTCCCTCAATTGAAAAATAAGCACATGTTTTAACATAATGTTGGTTTTATATTTATGGTGGATATACCATATATGGTATATAGTTATAACCCACCACATGGAGTAATTAATAACATGGACCAACATATATATATGGCCATATATTTAATGGCATGGGTGCTTAATACGTTGGAGTGGTTCAATGCATGTGAACCATATAAGTAATGGTTGTTATAATAAGACCATCATTGATTGTAACGAATAATGGCATATAATACATTGCAAGCATAGTGTGTGTGTTACATATGTTCATGGTATTATATGTTGTATACCATATATAACATATAATTGAAACACATAATGAATATGTTGAGCACCAAGCCATACGCTGTGATATATAGCAAGGTTCGATTAGGTTGTTACATAGATATTTCATATATAAATTGTACATGTATATAATCAAAGGCCGATAGGGAAATGTGCGTTAGATGTGATGGATTGGTATATGTTATTTTTAACATATGGTTGTTTTATATAGTTTTTTTGTTAAAACAATTTACTATATATTACATGTTGTTGTAACAATGGGTTGTAACCCCCATGGGTTCAACCCTAGGGTGCAGACCCTCAAATATTATATAAACAAAATGAATTGCCAATACAAAGTTGATATTTGTAGAGAGGTTAAGCCTTGTCATTTTTTAGCATGAATATCACTGTTCTTGTAATAACTCATAGATTTCTTGTCATTTTGGATAATTTCGAAAGGAGAGTTGTTGTGAAGGGCTTTTAGAGTATTTTGAGAAGCTGCAAAAGTAAAGAGCCAGTTATGGTGATTAGGTATTTGATGTATTTTGAGTAATTTTTCGTCATAATTGAAGAGGCCACTCCATTGGAAGTGGACCTGGAGACATATCCCATACTAGGTGAACTCTGTTATCAATCTCGTTTGTGTTATTTTATGTTATTTTATGTTATTTTTTTATGTTATAATATTTTTAATAATATTTTTGTCAAGTTTGGTATTTCACATTTTATTTAATCCCAATAAATCATAGGGTCGTGATAAAATATCCTGATCATGGACCTTGGTAATGTAAACAATGGAACTGGGTTCTGCATCATAAATTTGCTTCCCCTTGTCATTCTCCTTGTTGGGTTATGGCTCAGAATTAGAGCATGCACTGAACTCTGAAGCTTTTAGCCTATCCACCAATGAATTCTTAGTGCAACAATCATTTTTGTTATGAGTGGGGATCTTGTGGAACTCACACTACTTTCCTATGTCTTTCTTTGTCTTCATGGTGTCATTCTTTTCTTTTGGCTTCGATGGGTTGCCTTGGTCATTCCACCAAGGCTATATCCTTTGTTTTGTGGTTTTGGGGTTCTCTTGCCCTACTTTGGATTTGTAGATCCAAAGTAATGCTTATTTTTTTTATTTTTTTTCAATATTGGTAGTTGTTATCACTGGAAAATTGGACAAGCAAAGGTGACATTATTTAATGTGAGGCAGAAGGATTTATAGGGTCGAAAGACATTAGAGAATCTAAAGGTATTTAAAAAATCTCTAAGGTCTGAAAGGAAAAATCAAATTGCACACATGAAGAACCAGTCAAATGCGCCTTTTGGTGCAAAATCCTTCCATAAGCGAGCCTTTGTGCGCTTTTTACTCAAAAATGTGCGCAATCCTGGGAGTGGTAGAAGTCACTTTGCGAGACCACAAGGCACACTCCAGGACATTGATTCCACACTTGAAGCTGCCTAAGGACAGCCACCCAAGCCTCCTTAGGACCTCAAGGGAGCACACAATGGAATCACCCTCCTCTCTTGGGTCACTATCCACAATGTACCAAGAGAGGGAAGGAGGATTTGAATTCTTCTATAAAAGGCCACCAAGAGATGAACAACATGATAGCACATTGTCATGCTGGCCAGAATTTCCCCAAGAAATACCGGTAGTGTGTGATATGAAGTAGAGATATAGGGGACTCTGTTGTTGGCCATCCAACAACTCCAGTCCACCATAGTAGAGAGAGGGAGAATTTACGCCAAGGCAGCTCAAAAGTAAAGACATCCTTGCTTCGGGACTTGGAGCTCCATAGTTCCAAGGGCCCCTTGGAAAGTGGGTTAAAGTTTCATCCTCATTTCCTACCAGCACTCAATAAGAGGGGACGTAAGCACCGTTGTTTGGATTATTGAAGTTGTTTGAATCTCTTTATAGATTTTGTATCATTTGTTTTAGTTTTAGTTTTTATGTTTGAATATGCATGCTATTTCTCTATCTAGTATGTTTATGTTTGAGCATGTTCCACTAACTTGCTTGACTCCATCTATTCTCTGCCTATGACCAATAGCTTAAGAGGGAAAAACCACTCTTCTTAAGCAAGTGTGATTTGGTACATTCGTGCTCCAAATACACTAACACAGGGTTGACGACTCCATTAACTTTTATTTCCAAGTTTATGTGGTTGTGCCTTTTTGAAGAGACCTTCGTATTTGCTGTGGAGTTGGGCTGGAATTGCCCCCTTTATCTCCTTCATTACCCAATTCATCCTAGTGATAGACTGAAGCAGAAAAGATCCCAAAAATGACTCTGTAGGAAAATTGTGCGCATCTCTCACAGATAGGCGCACCCCAGTGCGCACGTTTAGAGTTGACCTGCGCACAAAAATCGCGCCTATTTTAGCCTTTTGCGCGCAAAAAAACAGAAGTGGAATTTTCTCCACCAATTCCATCTTTTCCTACTTGTAAAGGTGATTGGCAGCCCATAATACATATGTCAGCATTGGTTTAAGTGGCCCGCAACTTGCTAAAGCTCATTCTTAGCTGCTTTTAGTAGCCTAGGTGTTAGTTTTATTTCAAGTTGATTTTTGCAAAGTTAACACATAGTTTAAGTAGGAGGCAAATTAACTTGCGTTCCAAAATCATTTATGTTTTGAAAATTTAGGTACCAAAACACACAGGTAATTAGCCAAAGTAAGTGGCCCAAGTCCACTTATGCTTAACTAGTTCCTTTTTCTAGTGTAAAAGTCATTAGTTTAGTTCAATTTTTGCACTAGGATTTCAGGACCAAGATTGAATTGTCGATAGAAGATAAAGTAATCTCTGCTGCCTTTGCACCCTCTAGTGATCCTAGGCAAGCATATGAACACTCTTAATTCACAACTCACCATCTCCCTACAGTTTATCACATATCCGCACATGTTTTTTCTTTTAAGCAAGGAACAATAGACATAGTTTAAATAAGGGGATTTTGAAAAGGATCATCGCATATCCACACGTTCAAACTATGTGCTTGTTCAATTTTTTCTCACACACATCCACACACTAAGTAAAGTAAATATGCCTAAAACTGACTTAACAAAACTCACTAAATTCTCCCCACAGGGGCCACAAAAGAATTTATAGTCTAAGTTAGGACCAAGGGGGTAGGAATCCAATAAGTCGCCTTGGTCATTCTTCATCTTGAAACATAGAAGTTGATTGTTTAGGGAGCTTTCAAATCCACCTATCAGCCCACGGAAAAGAAAACCTGAGTGCGGCAGAGACCTGATTCAGAGGGGGTTAGGCTTAGGCACAGTGCGTGGGGTATTAGTTGGGGCTACCTAACTCAGCTGACACTCGATATTGTTAGCTGAAATACCAAGAAGCCCAAGAATCGAATTCTCACACAGGATAGTGGTGCTTAGTGGCCAAAAATAGGTCATACTTCCCCTATAGGTGACGGTGTAGGTAACACTAGATCCTCTACCCTTACCTTGGTGGATTTTCTCCGGTTGACTAGGGGCATCAATAGTTCCTTCGGGATGTTGTGCCAGAATTCACAGGATATCTTCTTAAGGACCAGTTACATTTGAGTGTGTGAGGACGATTAGGTATTCTAGGATTTGAGTATCATACACAAACAAAAAAAACCCATATTTTTTGATTGAATGATCACATAGGATTAATCTAAAGGGAAAATTTATTTTATTTTTGCTTTGTTTTATTTATGCGATCAAAAATTTGCTTTGATTATAATCTCTACCCTCCCAAATTTCTCCAAATCCATACCTAGTTGATGCCAGAACGGACCCAACGGGACCTTGTCGATTTAGACATATTTTGGACCTCCCCCCATTATTGGGAGGGGTTCCAGGTCTTTCGCCATTTAGGTGTCAAAGACGAAACACTGCCACCCTTATTGGTTCATCCTTTATCGAGGCATATTTAGTTGGGAATCCTAGTCGTTCTCCCAATGCCACATCGGTGAACACCCCTACAGGGTCATCACACACCACTCCTCCCACAACCCCTAGTGGGCAGAGGAGTGCTACCCATTCGGGAAGCTAGGTGAATGCACAGTAGGGTACGTTGCAAACAAACCCTATCCCTAACTAGAACATCATTTTTTCACTAGTCACAATGGTTACAACCTCTCACACCTTTTATAGCTTCATTAAATCTACTATATTAAACCAAGTTGACAAATGAACCCATTGCACACAACCTCATATGGCCTCCCATGCCCGTGGCTCCCTTCAGACATTCCAAAATTTGAAGGGAAGAAAGTGGAAGACCCCATAAATAATATTATGACTTTCCACCTGTGGTGTTCGTCAAACGACATCATCGATGATACTATTCGACTAAGACAGTTTCAACGCACTCTAACCAGAGTGGCAGTGAAATGGTATGTGGAGCAACTCTCTGCTACACATGGAACCTTTAGCGCCCCCGCCACTGCGTTCCTAACCTATTTTTAGTTACCCATCCACCACGATTCCAGAATGGAATTAATGACCCAATTTAGTCAAACACCTGCCGTCCATATCTCAGACCATCTCCATGAATGGTGGCAGCGTCGTATTTTATTCAAAGCCAAACTCGATGATTGAGTTCTGTTAGAACTGTTCCTGAAAACTCTCACTGTAGAGATTTCGAAGGACGTCGCACAAAAAAATCACATATCCAAAGAAGACGCCATCAGTAAGGCCTAACATCTCGAGTTGATCTATACGCAGTCAGGGTATATTTAAAATATCCTATCGAATTCCCCGCACCTGCAAACTTATAAAGAATTACCAGGCACATCGAACTTTGTATATGGTTTAATTGGGTCATTAACCCAAAGTCACCTAAGCAGTAGCTCTCAAGACCCCGGTTACACGTATGATTCTACCCATAACATACCACAACCTGGCTACCAAAGTCATCACATGCCTCCACAAAATTTGACTAGTAGGGCGTCGTCATATCACCATCAATAAGGAGGACCCTATCCTCCAGCTCAGGGGACCCAGTATGCAGATAGACATTCTGACAGAGGAGCTCCCCCGCAACAGCCATTTACAAACGAGGGACTACATTATGCTCAGTCCCCAGCACAAGACCCCCCATGCAGAATAATGCACAGGTGAACTTCATGCAACCTTCCCAAAACCAACCACGCTAGCGATATAACTAGGAGGACCCAAGTTATCCTCCTAACACGGTTAAGAAAAAAGACAAAACCAAGCCTAAGGGAAATCCTGGACAAGGGGGAAACAATCAACAACGCCCTCTGTGATCTTAGGCTGGAGGCAACTCCAATCGAAATCAAAACCAGAAGCCAAGAAACTCCCAGAGACAGAAAAAAAGGCCAATTCTTCAGAAAAACCATTTTTGTTCGATCTGTGGTGAGTACGTCCATTACACTCACCAATGTCTCGACCTCCCTGAGCTAAATAAGCTACAGAGTAACCGTGGACAAGGGGGATCCTCCCAATAGACAACAGTCATGCAGGAGCCTTTTCCCCATCAAGGGAATTTAGCACACAACAACAAACTCCTGACGATTCCATGAAAAAAATCCACGAAATCAACATCGCTGGAAAAGAAATGTTTTTTCATACACGAAATCAAAATTATGACACCCCACTAGACACCAACATGTCAGGTCTAGTACCAGTGCACCAACAACACCTTTGACCATATCAAATAGGCCTATTGAACCTTTGCCAAATATGGCTAAGCGACCAACTAGGCGAGTAGGAAACTATTCAAAAGAAGCCTATAAATATAGCATTGTGGACGATCTAGCTCAATCTCTTACCTCTATGTCATCTTTGGAGGTATTACAGTCATGCCTAAAGCAACGGAAAGCCTTAATTTCCGTATTAGGCACCATTGACCCTATTGATTCGCGTCTAATGGCTTTTGATTTAGATAAAGCCACCCCTGAGCTTCCTTCAATGGTTGCCTTTCAGATACCAATGTCGGTCCAAAACATTACTATTCACCGATGTATCATTGAAGAAGGGGCATCCACATGCATCATGTCAAAGAACGTTTGGCAGAAGTTGGGGTCACTTGAACTAAAGCCATCATACATCACACCTAGCGCATACGATGGTCGCCCTTCAACCCCCGTTGGTCTCTACCAAAATGTCCCGGTATGCTTAGCCGGAAAGATGATCCTTATAGAAATTGAAGTCTTGGACTGCCAATTGGATTACAATATACTTCTTGGCCGGATTTATATGTATGACATGTCACCCAGCGCCTCCTCCGTCTTCCAAACTATGATGTTTCTCCATGAGGACCGCATCATTACTCTTGACCAATTGACGCATAGCGAAAAGAGGCCCCTGAAAAATACCGATGTCATTCTACCCTATGTAGATAAATTTACGAACGCACTTTCACAGTACCAAGAATATGGCCCCGGCCAGTTCAAACCATCGTCCATCCTAGGGTTATTCCTAGCAGATCCCCTTGTCATACCTGAGTCATCACCTAATGTCATAGGGGCTCTGGTGTGCATGATGTCCACATGAAGCGTTGAAGCTAGCCAGGACACAGACACGAGAAGTAATGACACCGAGTCCTCGGCCACGATAGCCTCTTTAGCCTACGCCGCCTCGCAAACCCCTTTCCTCTACCCCCCAGCTGGTTTCATATCCCAACAGTTCTTGGCCACGTGGTGTTACCAAACATATATTTTTCAATACTAGTTTGGTACCTCGTTCCCCCTATTGGGATGGGAGCCACACACATCACCACTACAGGGTTAATGCCCCTCAGTCCTGAGGAGGCCCCACCCATTCAGGAAACTGTCGAAAAAATCCCTGCAAAGGAAATTCCCATTGCAAAACCGATGATTACGTCTAAGAAAATCAAGAGAAGAGGAAAGAAGGTGGAGACTCTCACCATGCAATGGGAATCACCAGGTTGCACCATATGTGACGTATTAGGAAACCCTACTCACATCTACTGAGAGCTAGATGAATTAAAACCGATCCTTAGCTCTACGACAGATATCGCGACACCACGTTCTCATAAAAAGGAACCTTCCACCAAAAGTCAAGGCAAAGCATTGCGTACCAATCACACATGCACTACCTGCAACAATTATGGACACTCTACCCATCATTTCCCAGAGATCCTATGATATAGGGATGCCTTACACGCCGTCGAGTGGTCCTACCAAGAGGACCCCTTCACCCAGTCATCTAGAGATGAACCTCGCACCATCCTTTACCTACAGGAGGATAGAAAGTCACCTGAAAGACTCCCAGCCATGTCCCATCCTCCCATCGATGATGAGCTTGATCATTTCATCATTGATTGCCCGGCTTTGGAAATGTTCCAACGATGGTATCATGTTCATGTATTATATCGCACTAACATGGACATCTAGTATTCATGGCAGATATGTGGTGAAAATCACCAGGTGCGCCATTGTCACTACATACCTAGATTTCGGCTAGCACTAACTTGTATGCGATCAACCATAGCCCGCCTCTCCCAAAAATATGGCACAGACTCAGAATCTATGAACAACTCGACAACCCAAGAAGATGTGATGAGCAGATCCATCCTCTTCCTATTAGTTGAAAAGAAACCAATCAGGGAACCCTTAGTTACCCCCAACCACTCTCTTCAGCGAAGACCAACATGTGCATTAGGTAAAACACCCAATCATGTGGTTGCCACCTGCCCTAACTTAGAAGTGCTACGTCGCTGGTACCCCATCATGCCACCAAATGAGCACGATGGGCACCCCATATATAGGCTATTTTTCCCAGTATATCAAGGAAATAATTGTGGACAACGTTGTACATATTGTTGAGGTATAAAATGTGTCCTTTTAACACCTATTTATCCTACATTAATTATCAATCCGGGAACGACTTTTTATTTCAAGAGTGTAATGTGTCTGAGGCAGTAATTCAATCTAAGATTAATGCCTTGTAAGATGTAGTACACCATTTCAAATGCAAAAGTAATCAGATGCTTGAAAAATAAATCTAACTACAACAACATAAACTCAAATGCTCTAAAATCCAACTATTTACTCAGCAAACATCAATCAAGGATACAATAGTAATAACTCATTTCTCTAGAAATTGATGCAATTGAAATCAAAATGGAACAAGACAATCAATCTAGGAACGAGGAAGCAATAACCAATTTTCTCTATAGTTGACAATCCTACTTTAAAGCAATCAAAAGGAAATCAAAATTGAACTAAGGCTATTATTGAAAGTAAACAAAGAAGAAGTCTTTTTAAAAACAAGAATTAGAAATGAACAACAATCTGTAATTGAATGGCTATGTGCATAAACATCAAACTGTAACAATGTAAATAAATAATCTTTCTGCAATCTGAAACTAATGAATCGGAAATGATCAACACTCTGGAATTGAACAAAAAATACTAACTAATGAATCTGAACAACAACTTCGTACTTAAAGGAATCAAACAGCTAATCCTACCAATCCTGTCGACAACAAACGTTATTAAGCAATCCAATAGAATAGAAAATGAAGTAATATTGAACAACAAAACTTTATAAGCAATAACAAGATGAATAATACCAAAATTAAGATTCTTGTTGAAATGGAACAACAATGCAATTCATTAACGCAACACAGCAATAAACAATTCAACAGAAACTTAATTAACTTTACAAATGTAATAAAACCAATCATAATTATCACACAACGGTAATTAAAAGAGTAGAAATACAAACAGCGGATCGATCCACCAGGGTCGGGCCCTCAACCACCGGTGAAACACCGCTGGGCTACTACAAAACTAAGAAATTAAATGACAACACGTTCTTGTATTAATCATGCATAACAGCGTTTAAAAACAGTTGATCTCTGTTTAATCAATGAGAGTCGATGAGGAATTGTGTAATTACAACAGGATATCTCTCCATCTCTCATCCATCGTTCTTCAATACATAATACATGCTCTCCTTTTATAATCAGAAAGAGGAGAAATTAAATAGTAAATATGATCTCTCATAACAATATTGGATTGTTCCCAACAACTTGATCAGCCAAAAAATATATTTCCAACAATTTTTCAACAAGAGCAAGTCGAATTTGGATTTGCGGCTGAGATAATTTGGGGGATGGCCCCAATAGTAAATCTGAGAAAATTGTACTCAAAGAACCTTCTATTTCTCTCAATACATGCCGAATTTGAGAAAACCGTTCTTTAAAAAAGTTAATTTGGTTCGTTCTAGACAAAACCCATGTTCCGGATTTTCCAGATTCTTCTTCATTTTCCTAGAATATCAACCGCAAAACTATCACTTCTTATTCCAGCGAATTTCTGAGTTGGAGTATTGAATGATGTGCTGGAGATCAAATCTGCAATATAGCAACTATCTTGGAGGCTAAAATGGTGAGTGCTGTCACAAAATATATTAATAAACCATCATTTATAAAATTATGCATAATAATCATCAATTTATTAAAAATAAAGGAGAAGAAATAATATTCATCCATAAGAGCATAAATAATTATAAAATAGATTTATATGATAAATTACATGATAAAGAAGAGTAGAAATGGATGAAATAAGTGTTAAAAAGTGGTCGTATTCGTGGCCCAACATACCCCCAAAATGAATATATTGCATTTTCTCATGCAACCGAGAACTGAATATATTGCATGTCCTCATGCAACCCAAAGAAAGAAAACCCATGTGTTAACCAAGCAGAAAAAATTATTCATTCCAACTCATGAAATGGATGGAACAAATGATTTTTTCCTCAAATAATGAATATTCAATTTTATCAATCTTGATGAAGGCGTAACAATTTTTACAATTGACGTTCAACTATATGTATATGAAGTTGCAGAAGAATGTGACATAAGTAATAACAAACTTCATTAACCATTTTCTCAAAAATCAGATCGTTTTGATGCACGGATAAGGAGATATAAACAAAATGGTTGTAGGTGATAGTGCATAATTTTCGAAATTTTATGAACTAATTTAGGGTGAAATTATCTGGGTTTGTGTATTTTAATGATACCTCTTTGTTATCTAGAAAGCACAAGAATTTAGTTCATAGTTTTAAAGATATATGCAAATCAATTTCTACACTGTATAAAAATGAAATTGTATGCCTTAAACGAGAAAGAGAGTAGGAAACATCCATCATGTGTAGCAATTCCCCCCCCAAACTGAAGAATTAGCATGTCCTCATGCGATGCTAGAAAACAAAGAGAGGTGGTTGTTACAACCTGTTGAAATCGATGCTTGGTGTAAAACAACATGGAATAAGGGAGGTGTTGAGAATGAATAAGAATATCAATGGATGATAAAGAATATTACTAACATGATCAGAAGAAAGAAATGAAGGAAAGCAACACTCCCCCAAACTGAAAGATGAAATGTCTCTGAAAAATGGGAAGTGGTAAAGATGTGGAATGAATGATGATAAATAATGCTCAATGGATTTTCATGAAATTCTCCTAAATTCATAATAAATCAAAAAATTATGCTATTTTACCTCAAGTGTTACCTCCGAAAAAAAATGTGGAATGACATGTAGGGACTGGCCTTTGTTGAAGCTGATGTAGGCTGAGCAGATACTGAAAGTGATGCAAAAGGTGGAAGCCATGCAAGCACATCATGTCTGAAGAATTGTGCGTGTTCGCGAGCCTTTGCTGTTAGTTGCAATAGTGTGGTTGTGCTGCGAATAGAATTTTCCCCCATATTTGTTGTTCTTCTGTAACCAAATCACAATTCTGTATGCAATTTTCTTGAATCCACAATTTTAGTTTTTAATGGCAACAGATAAGATGCATGCAAAAATTTTAAGCATAAAAACTTCTGTAGAGATGCAGTATGAATATTGTGGCAAATAGAAGAGTAGCGTACTACACAGCAATTGTACAACATAGAAAGACATACATACTTATGATATAATCAACAAATTATCGCATTATTGCAATCAATTCATATTTTGAAATCGTGAGTAGATATGGAAATGTTTATGTAATGATTTGAAAATAAGGGAAAATGATAACTGATGTGAAAAAAAAATACTTATGCAGTCATTATCCACATAAACCATTATGATCGATTTATAAATAAATTTCATGCACAAGAGGTTCCGAACAAAGGGTTTAGGAGCATACTCTCAATTGATATTAGATAAAGATATCATAAAAGGGTTTATCATTATTATTGATTTGTGAAAAATATGACTCCAATACCATCAGCAGAGCTCTGTTACCCACAGGTGTCTATAACCTTGACAAAGTTGCTTTCTCACCCTTGGAACCATTATCCTTTATTTATGCCTAGGGAAGTTCTGTGTGATGTCATGATGGAGGCCACTGTGCTGGCTTGGGAACCAGATGAATCACAATGCCATTCACCAGGAAGGAGTGAAAGGTGGGCAGGCCAGCTCGTGATGAGACCCCTTGTTCCAAGGACTTTTGATTTTTCTGAGTTGTCCATTGGATCATATCCCTGGTGTGGTGGCCATAATGGGAATGCCACTTCACTACTCTCTTATGATCATGGTAGGCTGGCTCTTGATGAAACCCCCTATCCTCCATCTGCCATATCATAGAATTGTTAGTAATTATATAGGGATTTTTTAATTTTTTTTTAATGTAGCACTTCCCTATTTATGTATAGAGGATGGCTCAACACTCCTTAAAAGTAGGGATGGTGGAAGAAGTCTGAACATCTCAATAGAGAAAATATGCCCTTATTCTTATTTAATAAATAAAAATAAAAAAGTTATGAAGATTTAGGGAAGAACCAACATGATAAAGATAACCGATCATATTAATTTTAGTGAAAATAAAGACAACAAAGTGATATAGATGGTTGTGTCCTTTCCTTTTCTTATCACTATAGAACAATTTCTTAAAAATTACAATTTCTCTTGATTTGTTGATTCCAGTAACCTCTAATTTGTGCATCATTGCATAAATTGTATGTTTGCCTTTTAAAGAGTCATGAAGAATTCAGAAAATTCCTAGAAATGTTGTTCACAAACAAGAAAAATGCACTCAAAAAGTGTTGTTCCTTTGGAAAGGAAAAACAAAAACAATCTACGAAAATGTTGTTCCTTTCGAAATGAACAGCAAAAACAATCTGCAAAAATGTTGTTCCTTTCGAAAGGAACAACAAAAACACTCTGTGAAAATGCTATTCCTTTCGAAAGGAACAACAAAAACAATTAGCGGAAATGTTTTTCCTTTGGAAAGGAACAACAAGAACAATAAGCAAAAACATGTTGTTCCTTTTGAAAGGAACAACAAAAACAAGCGAGAAAAATGTTGTTCATTTGGAAAGGAACAACAAAACACGCAGCAAAAGTGTTGTTTCTTTTGAAAGGAACAACAAAACACGCAGCAAAAGTGTTGTTCCTTTTGAAAGGAACAACAAAACTGTTGTTCCTTTTGAAAGGAACAACAAAAACACGCAGCAAAAGTGTTGTTCCTTCTGAAAGGAACAACAAAACTAATCAACAGAAATGTTGTTCCTTTTGAAAAGAACAACAAAAATAAACACACAAAAGCATTGTTTCTTAAGAGGAACGACTGTTGTTCTTTAAGAGGAACAATAGTTGTTCTTTAAGAGGAACAACAAACAAATACAAGCATGCAAAGATGTTGTAGGAAACAAAAAAGAAAAAAAAAATAGAGGAAAGAACAAAGCTAATGTGCAATCCATTGTCAAGCAAATTCAATCAAATAGAAAGGAAAATTTATGTACAGGTTTCAAGAAAAAATAATTTTTTTACAGAATTGGTGCTACCAAAGAATTGTCTTCTGCAATTGAAACTTGCATGGTGGGGTCCTTATTGTTCAATTTTCATTGAAGCGGAAATTAAAATTTGAAGAGATCAACACCTGAAACAAAAAAACATAAAAGAAATCAGAAAAGAAACAACATTTTATTAAGTTATTAAGAAAGATCATTTTTTAAAAATATTTTGGTAGCAGTGACATGAATCTTCAAATGGAAACCAATTCTTCATTCCTTTGTTATGAATCCATTGGGTAATGAACTAGATGAAATGCCTTTGTTTTACTAAAATTTTTTCAAGAATCGCTCATCCATAAATTGACTTTCTTTGTTCTCCTAAGACCTGCAAAAAACGAGTGTCAACCTGCAATAAAACATTAAATAATGGATAAAGAGAGGTGATCGGGCTCCCATAATCCAAGAATTATACAAAAAACTAACAATTAGTTACTCTGTAGAAAAAATCCACGTAAAAATAAAACAAATTTTATCTGTCACCTGCGTGAGAGCAGTGGTCGACTGTACTAACCAGTAGTGTTTTAATCCTACCTTCTTTGTTTTTCGTCCGATTTGAGTGATTCCAAAACCAAATGAGAGCTAATTAAAATTTTTATCTCCAATACAAACAGGTTTTAAAAATTTCATGTAATGGTATGTTAAATTTTCTTAGAACAACCTGCATAATAGAGTCATTTTCAATTTTCCAGCTCAGACCAACAGTTGATATTTCAAGCATAAATTTTTCATTTGATGGCGGATTGAACCAATTCAAATTAGAGATTAAATTAGATTCATTTATTTATCTCCAATAGACACAAGTTTTTAAGACAAGAATAATTGATGGGTCAAATACGCTAGTGAATAGCTGAGAAAACAGAGTTTCAAGAGTGCTGATTTATGATAGGTAGTCAGTATTTTGGTCATAAATTCCTCATACGATATCAAAATCGAGTGTTTCAAATTTAATTTTAAACTATATTCATAGAGAAATCTACCATAGAAACAGGTTTTAAAAATATATTCATTTAGGCCTCCAAAAACCGACTGTCCCAACTCTGTTCCCGAGCTGCCTACTAGAATCCCTATCAATGTTTTGGTTCTAACTTTTCCGTTTCAAATCCAAATGGAGTGATTAAAATTGGGTTGGAAAGTAGACATCAAGGGATACTTAGGATAGAAACAAGTTTTAAAAATATTCATTTTTTGTCCCCCAAAACATGACTGTCCCAACTGTGTTTTCAGAAATTTCATCAAGCCTGCAAGCCAAAAAAAAATATGATATTCAAGAAATTTTTCCATATTGGTGATAAAAAGGGATATGAGTGTTTGTAGAATTTTTATTTTCAATATAATTCATCTACATATAAAAATAGATTAAAATATTTATCACTGATATTGATTTCCACAGCGTGTTGCAACAAAAACAACTATTTTTACAAAAATAAAATAATAAAAAAAATGTGTTTATTTCCTTATTTATTTTATTTTATCCACTAATCTAGTCTTCTTTGAAAATCGAATATGCTTATGTATAAGAGTATTCCCAGTGGATCCATTTCCAAAATAAGGCCTCTAGTATGTACATACCCAAATTTGAAAAATGCATGTTGATAAATAGTAGGGTATGAGAAGCCAACTTCCCTTCTTGTAAACAAAATTGGGCGAGAATTCTCAATTTCTTGGGAATCTTGCTCAGTCTCTTTTGTTTGGCTATGTACCTTAGCAAAGGCTACAAATGGTGATTCTGTGGCCTGAAGGGAGCTAGTAGGTTGTCTAGAGGTGACTTTTCTAGGGCCTGTTGATGGCTGAGATTCAGCTTTCTTAAGAATTTCGTCAATAAAGTTCGTTCTCCCAAGGGTCACCGGTCCCTTAGGTTTTTCATGTTTGGGAGAAATTTTGTCTTGTTTAGCTTTTCTATTCATTCAAAAAAAACAAGCCTTCATTCCTATCTAAAGAAAGAAATTTACCCAATTCTGCTGTGAAGCTGGCTGTGAGCAAGTATGTTCCTTGCTCGGTGCGCAGGTTCTTACCTTCCGTCTTTAATACCCAATTCTTTCCAAGCAGAAAAAAAGGTCAAATGTTCATCACTCCTTCTAAATGGCATACACTCTCCCCGACAACGACGCCAAAATGTTGAGGTATAAAAGGTGTCTTTTTAACGCCTATTTATCCTACATTAATTATCAATCCGGGAACGACTTTTTATTTCAAGAGTGTACTCTGTCTGAGGCAGCAATTCAATCTAAGAGTAATGCCTTGCAAGATGTAGTACAATGTTTCAAATGAAAAAGTAAACGGATGCTTGAAAAACAAATCTAACTACAACAACATAAACTCAAATGCTCTGAAATCCAACTATTCACTCAGCAAACATCAATCAAGGATAAATTAGCAATAACTCATTCCTCTACAAATTGATGCAATTGAAATCAAATTGGAACAAGACAATCAATCTGGGAACGAGGAAGCAATAACCAGTGTTCTCTACAGTTGAAAATCCTGCTTTAAAGCAATCAAAAGGAAATTGAAATTGAACTAAGGCTGCTATTGAAAGTAAACAAAGAAGAACTCTTTTTAAAAGCAAGGATTAGAAATGAACAACAATCTGTAATTGAATGGCTATGTGCATAAACATAAAACTGTAACAATGTAAATAAAAAATCTTTCTGCAATCTGAAACTAATGAATTGGAAATAATCAGCACTCTGGAATTGAACAACAAATACTAACTAATGAATCTGAATAGCAAATCTGTACTTAAAGGAATCAAACAGCTAATCCTACCAATCTTGTCGATAGAAAACGTTATTAAGCAATCCAACGGAATAGCAAATGAAGTAAATATTGAACATCAAAGCTTTATAAGCAATAACAAGATGAATAATACCGAAATTAAGATTCTTGTTGAAATGGAACAACAATGCAATTCATTAATGCAACACAACAATAAACAATTCAACAACAACTTAATTAACTTTACAAATTTAATAAAACCAATCACAATTATCACACAACGGTAATTAAAAGAGTAGAAATACAAACATCGGATCAATCCACCATGGCCAGGCCCTCAACCACCAGTGAAACGCCGTTGGGCTACTGCAAAACTAAGAAATTAAACGAAAACACGTTCTTGTATTAATCATGCATAACAACATTTACAAACAGTCGATCTTTGTTTAATCAATGAGAGTCGATGAGGAATTGTGTAATTACAATAGGAAATCTCTCCATCTCTCATCCATCGTTCTTCAATACATAGTACATGATCTCCTTTTATAATCAGAAAGAGGAGAAATTAAATAGTAAATATGATCTCTCATAACAATATTGGATTGTTCCCAACAACTTGATCCACCAAAAAATATATTTCCAACAATCTTTCAATAAGAGCAAGTCGAATTTGGATTTGCAGCTGAGATAATTTGGAGGACGGCCGCAATAGTAAATCTGAGAAAATTGTGCTCAAAGAACCTTCTATTTCTCTCAATACAGGCCGAATTTGGGCAAACCGTTTGTTAATAATGTTAATTTGGTTCGTTCTGGACAAAACCCATGTTCCAGATTTTCCATATTCTTCTTAATTTGCCCAAAATATCAACTGCAAAACTGTCACTTCTTATTCCAGCGAATTTCTGAGTTGGAGTATTGAATGATGTGCTGGAGATCAAATCTGCAATCTAGAAACTATCTTGGAGGCTAAAATGGTGAGTGTTGTTACAAAATATATTAATAAACCATCGTTGATAAAATTATGCATAATAATCATCAATTTATTAAAAATAAAGGAGAAGAAATAATATTCATCCATAAGAGCATAAATAATTATAAAATAGATTTATATGATAAATTATGATAAATTACATGATAAAGAAGAGTAGAAATGGATGAAATAAGTGTTAAAAAGTGGTCGTATTCACGTCCCAACACATATATCGCGCAAATTCTTCCTCTAATTGATATGATTCATAAATTAGAGAAGAAAGAGGATGATCTCCTCAAACAGTATAGAAATTATATCACCCCCAGACAAGCAACTGCACACCCACATTGGCGTGATGGGAAAAGTGGGATGGCACACCAACCAAGCATGACCCAAGTCCAACCTAGGATAATATGTGGACTATGCGACCTGATTTTCCATTGGGTCAATCAGTGCAAAGAACTGAAGCACCTAGCAAACAGTTTTCACACAACCTCTTCTTTCCCATAGAAACTTCTCTCTAACCAAGAGAAGATCACATGTACTTATTGTCGAATTTGTTCACACTTTCATCATACAATTAAGTGTGAGCATCTCCCCAAGCTAAGAGTAGCAAGAGCAGCATTAAGTCTACACTCCCTAAAAGAGCTAGACACACCCAAGCCAATGAGATGGAAATGGAAGCAGAAGACCTCGTCTTCTACCACAGATCCTTTCCAAGCATCCACATCTAGGATGAAGAGTAGTGTTGGTTCCCACAAAATATACTTAGTTGGCACGGTGGTACCATGCACCATCTGCATTGGCCATAACCATGAACCAGAGGTATGCTCGCTAATGGAAACTTTATGCACCTCTGCACCAGGCACAATTCCCACAAACAGGAAATTAACCATCCTAACAAGGGACCCAACCTTGCGCTTACACAAACTCCCATCACGGAGATTATTCCCCCACCAAACGTTGACAACATGATACACCATATATGATTCATACCATCATGTATTGGAACTATGACTCGAGTTGTCTGCTCATCTTCCATAGGTGTCAAGTTAGCTACAACTACGAGAGTATCTGTACCTACGACAGTGCAGACTCAATCTATCTACACTCTATCGACCGCGGCTGGTTCCACCTCATCGATGATGGAATCCTTCTCGTGTCTATCAACTACCTCCGTGCGGATTGAACCTCTTCAGCATAACCTTATGCAAGATCAATCCCCCTTAGAATCCCTATTTCATTCAGATGAGGACATTCTAGAAGCCATGGCAGAGCTAGATTATCCATGGGATGCAATGCATCACCGTTCGCTTTTTATCCCCAACCAAATGTCCAGTCTTGACAAGACAAAAGAACAAAAGATATATGTGATTGAATCAAAATATTTTCTTCCATCACAGAAAGTCAATTGGTTCAAGAATCCTATCCTAGCTCTCGATGTGTTTGAGGAAGGAAATGTGTCAAACATGTCACCTACCGTCAATGTGAACATATTCCAAAATCCTAGTAAGGTCGAAGAAATCTCACTAGGGGCAGCATGCTCTCTAGAAGAAATAAAATATTATACCCAATTGCTACAAGAATATAGAGATATCTTCGTGTGGGACTACTCATAAATGCCTGGGCTTAGTCCCACTATTGTAGAGCACCATATTGACACTTGGCTCGATGTACCTCCAGTACGCCAAAAACAGCTTCAACTGCACCCATCAAAGGCAGAAACAATAAAATGATAAATCTATAAGCTTCACAAATCTGGGTTTATCTAACCCATTGCTTACACATCTTGGGTTTCCAACCCTATTCCTGTCATGAAAAAATAGGGCACAATACGCATTTGCACCGATTTTCGAGATTTGAACGAAGCATGTTCCAAGGAAAATTACCCCACCCCATTCATTGACTAGGTCATTGATTCTTGTGTGGGTCACGAGGCTCTATCCTTTATGGAGTGTTCTCGGGGTACAACCAAATTCAAATCTGCCATACAGACCGGTATAAAACCACATTTACCACCCCCTGGGGCACATTCGCATAAACGGTAATGCCATTTGGCCTAAAAAAAATTAGATTCACCTTCCAGAGGATCATGAACTATATATTTCATGGCTTGGTACACCTTATCCTCGCCTACTTAGACGACTTGACCATCCGCTCCAAGAAGTGCTCAGACCATCTTGAGGAATTGCGGTTGGTATTCCAACGATGCCATCAATACAACCTACGCTTGAACCCCCTCAAGTGTGTCTTTTGCGTCACAACAGGAAGACTCTTAGGTTTTATTGTGTCCCAGCAAGGGATTTGTGTGGACCCCCTCAAGGTCCAAGTTATCAAAGAGGTACCCCCACCTTGAACCCTTAGGCAACTACAAAGCCTGCAGGGGAAGGCCAATTTTCTAAGACACTTCATCCTAGATTATGCCACTTGTGCTCAAGGGTTCCTGCGCCTCCTCCACCAGGACATCCCATTCAAATGGGATGATCATGCCCAACAAGAGTTCGATGCATTGAAAGAAAAATTGTCTTCAGCACTGCTCATTAATCCCCCAGACTATGATAAAGATTACATCTTGTATCTATCGGCTTCCGATTCTGCATTGGTTGGAGTTTTGATTTAGGAAGGCCCTGATGGGAAGGAGCACGTAATTTATTACGTCATTAAAACCTTAGCGAGCCCAACATTAAGATATGAACCCGAAGAAAAGACTGCCCTAACACTAATACATGCAGTCCAAACGCTTCTCCACTACATCATCTTAAACACCACTACGGTCATCGTGGATATTAATCCCATCAAATATCTGCTCACGTGCCACTTAATGAACTACAAGTACGCCCGCTGGATACTTATTCTCCAAGAACACAACTTATAGTTTCGCTCCCCTAAAAGAAAAAAGGCGCTTATCTTAGTATATTTCATTATGAAACTCCTAAGGGATACTAAGGGATCACCAGTCAATGATTCGCTACTAGATGAACATTTCTTCTTTGTAGCAAATGATGACCCTTGCTACAGAGACATTCTCCTCTTCCTACGAATTTAAAATTTCAGACCTCATCTCACTCGAGATGACCATCGATGCATACGCCATCAGGCCCCCGATATCTCCTCATGGGAGATTTCTTGTACCCATGAGGCATCGACACTATTTTACATCGATGCCTCACTCATGACCAAGTAGAACAAGCCCTTAATGACTACCACAGAGGAGATTAGGGCGGCCACCTCTCCTAGATGGCCACCGCGCAAAAAGTCCTACGGGCAAGATAATTTTGGCCCTCACTATTTCACGATTGCATTACAGAAGTCAAGAGATGTGAACGATGCCAGCGCTTCACTCATAAGGCAAGAGTCCCCCTGCTCCTCTGCACCCTGTCATCTTCGCCAACCCCTTTTGTAAATGGGGAATTGACTTCATTACTTGCAACCCTGCATCATCTGGAAATCATAAATACATCATAGTGGTTGTCGATTATTTCACTAAGTGGGCGGAAGCCATTCCCACATACGAAAACACCGCAGAAACCGCCGCTCAATTTCTGTTTAACCACGTGATTTCCTGGTTTGGCGTTCTCAAGGAGTTAGTCTCTTACCATGGGAAACACTTTGAGAATGATGTTTTTGAGGAACTATCTCACCACCTCGGATTCACCCATGAATTCGCTTCACCATACTACCCCCAATCTAATGGACAGGTAGAAGCTGTAAACAAAGTCCTCAAAACGATGTTACAATGCATGGTGAATAACCATAAAACCAACTGGCACCATATGCTATTCTCCACCCTGTGGGCATATCACACGGCTGTGAATATGTCCACTGGTTTCACTCCCTTCCACTTGGTATATGAGGTTGAAGCCGTGATTCCCATAGAACGCGGGATCCCGAATTTACATGCCGCCATCGAACTCCTCGATGATACCCAGCCTCTAGAACAACGCATAGCACAACTAGAGCTCGTCAACAAAAGCTGATGATAGTCACTTCAACACAATGAAACCCACAAGAAAAGGATAAAAGCATCATTTGACTGCCACATCAACCCTCTCTCATTCACCGATGGAGAACTAGTCCTCCGCTATGATGTCGCAAAGGAAGCCCTAGGGCTAGGAAAGTTCGAAACCCCATGGAAAGGACCCAACATCATAAAAAATTTCCTCCTCAAGAGGGCATACATCTTGACTTAACCGGACGTGACATGCCTTAGCAACCCTATAAATGGCCTTTACCTCAATAAATTCTATCCATAAGGGCCAAGGAGGCCTTTCCCTAGAGTCAACATACACAAACCCAACCACTTTAACTTTTTTACTAGAATATTTGTTACAAAATGTGCTTGAGTGTCACAATGGATTATCAACCCGACCTGTACTTCAGATTTGCTGATGGAGCATCAAAATGGTCTCAAAGTTTAGCAACAATCGGATGGGTTATCTATAACCCTGACCAATCACCACTCTACACCAATGGTATGTGCATTGGTTCAGCAACAAACAATCAGGCAGAATATGACACAGTTATAGGACTTATGTGTGACGCCCTCCATCAGGGCATATGGCATATGCATATCTACCTCGATTCCTAGTTAGTAGTGTCGCAGCTAAACCAAACATTTGGGACAAGAGATCCGCATCTATTCAGAAAATATTTGCGTGCAGAAATATTAAGCAGACAATTTGACTACATTACATTCACACATGTACCAAGGAGTCAAAACCAAACAGCTGATCGCACAGCTAACAATATTCTAAACTGGAATGCACCACGGATAAACCATCGTACATAGAAAACAAAGATATCCATCAACATAACATAATCCATAAGAAAAAACAGGGGGCACAACATGTAGAGTCGCAAAACATATCTCTCGCATATATATATATATATATATATATATATATATATATATATATATATATATATATATATATATATATATATATATATATATATATATATATATATATCAATGTATGTGTCTGAATACCAAAATAGTGTCTCTGACCCATCAGTCAGTCCAAAATATACATAGATATAAGTCATCAAAAATAAGGGAAGAATCCTCATAATGGTTGCTTTCCCGTTGTACAAAAATACTCTTGGGCGGTGCTCCCCCAAGGGGGGCACCTGGACCCACTGCCGCTCCTGGTACCACTACTGGAGCCGTCGTCAACACTAAGACCACCACTCGACATAAAACTGGCCGATAGCCCCTCTCCTTGGCTATCAAGGACTCCAACCATGCATCCTCAAGGTCATCCAAAAAGCCTTGAGTAGGCATCCCCTGGGTCAAGCGGTCCACTCGATCCCATGCATCCTCCAAAACTGCCACTTGCTCGGTCAGCTCAGTAACACGAGCCTTTGCTGCATCAGCACGAGCTCACTCAGCAGTAGTCTCGGCGACAGCCGAGCTGCTACCTTCCCTCAAAGGGCTAGCCTCACCACTCGGCACTCCACCTAGATGTTGTGCAAGATCTCCTCCCTACCCCATGAGAGCTCCTCACGGTTGTCGAATCGGCTAGTGCCCAACCAACCAAGCCACAGGACGACCGACCTCGCCAACATCTGTAAGAGTAACAAAAACTATGTTAGTGTCATCATAAATACACATATAAAAATAACTACTAAAATGATGAAGAAAACACAAAGACATATCTGCTGGCCCCCAAACGTATCCAACAGAAAGATCCATGTCTAGATCCCTCCTGAAATCCATCCCTACATAAGGGAAGAGTAGGAACATCTGAGGGTTGGCCTCAAACCAAGCCTCCGTGGTGGCTTTCTAGTAACACCCCACCCTACCCCCACTTCCTCGAGGCGTCACAGGAGCCCACCTCCTCATAAAAGGCTCTCGTGGCCCCCCAGTAGGCACCGCCACCACCGATCTCAGCAGCACCACCCGCTCGTACATGATACTGCAAAAAATGTTGGCATAGGTAAACAACTTCGATCCATCCCAGAACTTGTAAAGTTGTTCTAGCATCCCATCATAACAAAAACATGCAAAGTCAAAAAAATTCCTGGCCCTCAGCTGATGCAAGACACCAACCTGTGGACCCAATGCTCAATGCGAAGCAGACGACCCTGCCAATCGCGCAATGGCCGCCAAAGCACACCGCTCGGCCAAATCTGTCACTGTGGCAATATCTATGCACCCCTCCATAAGGGGCCCCCCGCCACAATGATGCTCTCAGAACCGATCAAGATCCACCCTCCCAGAAGGAAGTGGATACTAAAGTGCCTCACCCTAAGGCAGTAGCCTAGTCACAAAGTGGATATCCATCTCTAGATGGATAGTGAGATTGCACCCACGTAGCACCATCACCTTGCACTGCCTGTTCAAACACTGGATCAAGTAGTGCAGAAGTTGATCCTGTGACCGAAGAAGGTCATTATCCATGAATTTTAGGAGACCCCATCGCACCAAATATTGGCGCGCCTGACCATCGGTAGCTAAAGAAATGTGGAGCTCGGGCCAATATCACTCCCTCCACAACATCCTGTCATCAAAAAAGAAGCACATCAGCAGCATAAAAATACCCAAAAATAGGAAAAATTTCCAATTTTTTGGAAAAACTACCTCAGCTCTCCTCATGCCTGTCCCTCAGAAAAGTGCGAGGAGGGTGCGCCTGTCCCTCCCACAAGGGCACAAAAGGCACGTAAAAAATTCGGACAGGTGTGCCTTCTGCACGCAAAACCTTTTTTTTTCACGTAAAAGGCACGCCAGTACCTTGATCGCCCACACACTCATGGAAAAAACTAGCTTAGAATTCGTACAAACTAGTATTGTACGGACCCCGACACTCCTAGACTAAAAAAATAAAATGCAGGACGTCATGGAGTTTACCCGGCCAAGAAATCGCTAATCCCGGGTACTCAAGCTAACCGCAATGGCAAGAACTTCTCCACAGAAGCCTCTGAACTCTCAAGTAATCAACAGACATAAATGAACTGAATAAGACCCCTATTCACCTAGATGTCGCCCTTTTTAGAAACTTTGGAGGACCATAATGAGAGCTCAAAAGGCCAAACCACGGGACTGAAAGCAACACTTTGATCAATGCTCCATAACGCCCAAGGGCGGTGCCACATATTTTCACCCCCAAAAAAAGAATTTTTTAGCGTCGGTAGGTATGCCCTCTCTCATCCTATTTTTAAAGCACATATCTTTCAATAATAATTGAATAAAGAAGATGATTTCACTTGGGGTATTTGTTTTTGTAGGTAGTGCGCAAATCATCCACAACTCGATCCACCGAAAGTTCCAAAGTAGGTATCATTCTACCCCCAACATGATAGAGTCCCAGAAAAAATCTGCATATCCTGACATCATTTCTCCATTAGAAATCATTCATAGGTTACACACATCTGACCATGTTTATCATCACCTCAACTTGCACATGATAAGCATCCTCGTTGGTCGGTAGAGCCTCCCCTCCATGGCACTCGTCACCCAAAGTAGACCATACATCACAACAAAAGTGACGCCATGGCAATACCACTGTAGTACGGGAAGCACCTCATGCCCATTCACTCGCCATGCAGGTCAAGTTTTACCATATGAAATAAAATCCCTTTCCCGGACGACCAGGTTGTACAAGTAGATCAAAAGCACACTACCGCACCTCCCATTTAGCCCACAATACCTCCATCAGCATAACCCATCTGCGATATTTTTTCATCCGCTTCATCAACCTCACACATGAGACCAACTAATGGGGCCCCCACCCTCAACAAAAAAACTTCCTCACATCATCAGTGAGCGAACACTTTCATGTTTTTGGGGCACTCATCTCTGTGTTTTGTACAAACCAAACCCATTATTTTATTCTTTTGGTAAGTGTACAAAGACCGCAAATGGCACACTACCTCACCCACCCACCCATTCATTTTTCTCCCTTGGAAATAGTCCTTTGTCACCCTTGGCTGGAGTATCACACCCCCACGCAAAAGCCACCATGACATTCATAACCAGTTTATGCCCACCCTGGAAGCCCTATCGACTCCAGGGATTTCCCCATCAGAAATATTTATGACTTCCGCCAAGCTGCTTTTTATACTCTGACCTTGGGCCATTGAATCCCCATTATCAGTTTTTAGTCACCCCTCTCCATCATGCCTATGTTAAACCCATCAAATCTAGGATCCTGATCCTCCATATCAATGACCCCCTCATTCAGTTGAGGCTTCCTTTTTGTCGACATCAACACCTTTTTTCCAAAAAGGAAGCGGTACCTTCGATCACCCCTCTCCACAAAAGGGACATCCTCGGGTGGCACTGTGGGAGACATCATTGCCCACAGATGTCATCGATCCTCCTAACATTCGACTACATCACAAGCCTTCATGTCAAGATGGTATCATACCTTATAACCATTGCACTTTGATCGAATTCATTGAAGACCCATGCCTTGATAAACATCTCTGTCAGCAATGCTTACACGGGAGGTCCCAGCCAGCGCCTATGAATACAATGCACATTTATATGCCATTCCAACTTTACACATATGGGTACCACTTTCCACCTATAGTCAAAGAAAAAATGCCACTGAGGGCGTCAACAGTCGTCATCATCAACCAATAGATCACTACCATACTAGTGACACAGACAGAACCTGATTTGTCAAATATATTTTTTTAACTAGCCAAAGCATCATGAGCATGGGACATGCCTACCTCACAGAAAATTTGTATATATTTTATTATACCATTGATTGCATGGATCCCAAAGGACATGGTCTCTCTTCGACCCGGTGCAGGGTGTATCCAACTTTGAGCTACACGCAGGTCTCTCTCTCTCTCCACACAGTATACATAAAGGAAAATATAATGTATTTCAGCTATACAGTTCTTCATAGACCTCACACATTAGGGGGAAACTATTATCATTGGAAAATCGGACAAGCAAAGGTGACATTATTTAATGTCAGGCAGAAGGATTTACAGGGCCAAAAAACATTAGAGATTCTAAAAGTATTTAAAAATCTCTAAGGTATGAAACGAAAAATCAAATTGCGCACAGGAAGAACCAGTCAAATGCACCTTTGCGTGAAAAATCCTTCGATAAGCATGCATTTTGCACGCTTTTTACTCAAAAAGGCGTGCAATCCTGGGAGTGGTGGAAGTCACTTTCCTAGACCACAAAGCACACTCCAGGACATTGATTCCACACTTGAATCTGCCTAAGGACAACCACCCAAGCCTCCTTAGGACCTCAAGGAAGCATACAATGGAATGAATGTGGCACACAATGGAATCACCCTCCTCTCTTGGGTCACTATCCACAATGTACCAAGAGAGGGAAGGAGGATTTGAATTCTCCTGTAAAAGGCCACCAAGAGATGAGCAACATGAGAGCACATTGTTATGCTAGCCATAATTTCCCCAAGCAATACCAGTAGTGTGTGATCCAGAGTAGAGATAGAGGGGACTCAGTTGTTGGCCATCCAACAACTCTAGTCCACCATAGTAGAGAGAGGGAGAATTTGCGCCAAGGCAGCTCGGAAGTAAATACATCCTTGCATCGAGACTTGGAGCTCCATAGTTCCAAGGGCCCCTTGCAAAGTGGGTTAAATTTTCATCCTCATTTCCTACTAGCACTCAATAAGAGGGGACATAAGCGCCGCCATTTGGATTATTGAAGTTGTTTGACTCTATTTATAGGTTTTGTTTTATTTGTTTTAGTTTTAGTTTTTATGTTTGTTTATGCATGCTATTTATCTATATAGTATGTTTATGTTTGATCATGTTCCACTAACTTGCTTGACTCCATCTATTTTCTGCCTGTGACTAATAACTTAAGAGGGAAAAACCACTCCTCTTAAGCAAGTGTGATTGGTACATTCATGCGCTAAACACACTAACACAGTAGCATATCGGTATGTTCAACCAAGTGAGGAGATGCCCAAGAGCTCCATTTCTTCCTGAATGTGTTTGTGTTGAACCCTTAGTTAAACTGAGAGTGGGGGGTGGGGGGGTGAATCCGTTTAACACATTCATGGACTTTTAAAACTTTTCATTAAACTTTATTAACACCTTCATTTCATGATCAACATAATGTGTGAGCAATCTTTATTTGTGAGAAGCAATTAATAAGCAGATTAGATAATGTACTATCAATCTTAATATGTGAGAAGCAAGTATTAGCAGAATAGATATACCATATCAACACATAGACATCATGCACATAGACACCAGATATAAGTGGAAACCCATAAAGGGAGAAAACCACATCTTATTATTGTTGTGATGCAAAAGAAAACTCCAACTCCTTCTCACCACTGATTTTCTATCGGCTCCAACCCATAGGAGGCTCCTACTTCAATTCTGCAAGCTGCAACTTGTAAGGAAGCTCCAACTCCCATCAATTTTCTGCAGGCACCAACCTACAGGAGGCTCCAACCTCAGTCAGCTACAACTGACAATTTATCAAGCTACAACTTGATGTGGAAGCACCAACTCCCATCTATTTTCTACATGCTACAACCTACAGGAGGCTCCTAACTTAGTCAGCTACAACTGACATATATCAAGCTACAACTTGATAGGAAAGATCCAACTTCATTACTCTTTCAAAAGAAAAACACTTGCTGATTTACCTTGGATATCAGCTCTATTATGTACCTTCTCTTCTGCTGTCCATCAGTCCTCATATCTGCATTGCATCATCTCAGCATCTTCTCAGATTCTCTATCAGCTCCTCCTTCTCCTATACCTTACTGCTTCATTTCCGCATTCTCTTACCTCACTTTCTAACACCTTATGCATATCAAAGTGATATCCTTTATAGATTTTGCCTCATGACTGTTTGTATTCCACAGGGAATTTGAAGTGAATAGCCCTGACTCTTTGCCTTATGCCTTCTCATTTCTTTTTCCAGCTCATTTAGGAAAAAAAAAGCAATTTGTATACATTTCAGTTTTTCAGTGGAGTTTTGTTTTCCTACCAAAGACTTGCCAATGCATCACAAACAATATAAAATAGTTAAAACCATTTACATTCATTTTTCCAGTTACATATATCAATTTCACTCAGTCTTCTTTCCAACACTTGGCTTGCTGGTTTTGTCTTTTCTGCCGATTTCAGGTAAATGTTCTGCCTACCTCTGCTATTCACTGCAATTGTGTATCTACAGCTGTCATGTAACTGTTCTGCATACTCTGTTCACTGTGTTTTTCAGTTCTGCATATTCTCCAGCTTTCTATGCATGTACACCCGTCAAACCATAATTTCATTCCTGTGCATATTCATCTGTTCACTGTAATTGTGTATCTGTCTTTGGAATAATTGCACTTCAGGCAATACTTTCATTTATGTTCTCTACAATTTTATTAATCCAAACTTTAAACCTCAGTCAATACACTTATGAGTATTCGAATCAATTTTCGACCTTGATGGCAGGGTCCCTGCTTACCCACATATTATTCTAATAGTGCATATGAAATCCACTTTCTAATTCATGCCCAATTTTATTTCAATATGGGCAACTCACAACCTTTTAATTTCTATGCTTCTGAAAATAATGCACTTCCAGTTTTACCCAGATAAATTTAAATTTGGCAGACTCTAACATTATGCAGAAGCTTTAATTTTTGCTTCAAACCTGGGGTTTACAACTTTATGGTTAAGAACCATATGCTAACATCCACCTCACAAAGATTCAGATCAATAAATCAAAACTTTGGAACAAGACTTAATGTATTTGGGCCCATAATATCTAACTTATCTATTTGCCGATGCGATGAATTAACCAATGGTTATAAACCCAAACAATCAACCCAGATTCAAATTTCTCTAGCGATGGTTCCGATGTGATTAATCACAATCGCAACTTTTGATGGTATGTTCCGATGTTCCGCTTTAACTCCGATGCGATTGGTTCCTTTGCAAATGTTCTGATGTTCCGCTTTAACTCCGATGCGATTGGTTCCTTTCAAATGTTCCGATGCGATTAATCGTAATCGCATCCTTCGATGGTATGTTCTGATGTTCCACTTTAACTCCGATGCGATTCGTGAGGGTCCCAACTTATAATATTTCGCTTGTTTTAAACCCAAAGTATCTCCGTTACGCATATATAACTTTATATCAAGCCACATTATGACTCTATGGTCTGGTAACATATATTATATCAGATATTAGTCTTCATGTGGGTTAACACTTTAACAGCCCACCATATGATATTATTTCACATCCGGGCCCACAGCTCTAATCAAACATATATATCGTTTAATTCCGCAACCATACATATACATATATATATATATATATATATATATCGGGCCTTTCTCTGTATGGAGAATTCTCTTCCTTTTATATATGATTATGAAATCATATGTTAGAACCCACTTGTTCCAAAGTCCACACCTTTAATTCATTTCCAAATGAAATGCGCCCTTTGAACAGTCTTACCTTAAAACCCTTCATATTCTCTTCCAGCACTACTATATAGTCTCCGCCTCATCCAAGGTTCCTCTCGTAGTTCAATTCATTATTTTTATTGCCAAAGTATGAACTTTGGTCCCACTACGTGTAATTGCATACATATCTGCCTCCTCTCATGGGAATTAGTCACGACTTGACCATCACAACCTAGGCATCACCACTTATATATATATATATATATACACACTCCACAACTCAACGTTAAAGAAACATCAATGAACCTTGGAATTAGAATTAAAACCCAAGCGCTAATTAAATTAAAAAGCCACCAGGTATGAAAATCCGCCATATATATATATATAACCCAGACTTCAAATAAAACCAACCACCAACATTAAACTACTACTTGGGCCCACACAACACAACGTAAGTCTTCACAACATTAAAATGCCAGCACCCATATAGATATTTATTTGGGCCCACCAATTAACACACCACACACATCTGACGGTTGATGGAGTGTCGCGTTGTCTTGGAAAATCCAACGATCATCGCACGTTATCGCACAATTTAGGTGCACGGCCGTTAATTCTCAGAAGTCACGTGATGTAAGTGGTTTTTACAAACTGCCTTTGGACATGCGTCGTCCAGTCTATGGAATCACATTTTTATTTCAAAATCAGCTTACCGCTTATGAATTGTGAGAAACCCACAAGCTGGTTCTGAATCCCACTTTCACTGTTCCTCACAGTTCTGCCTATCCTTTATGGTTCCACTTCGTTTCTTAACTTCGTTCTAAACTCCAACTTCTTGCTTGTTCTAGGTAACACAGAGTTTAAATTCTGCACAGTACCTTACTATTTGACAACGCTCCGACGCCTCGACTCAAATTTCCGTTGACAAGGATTAAATGCATGGATTCTATGAAATTCTTCATGTGGCCAATTCACCACCAGAACATATATTCGACTGGTGCCTACTGTCATAACTCAATAAATTGAATCGACTCTAATTATTTCAGTAAAGGAACAGGCTCGATTCTTATGGACTTGTGAGCGGAATTAAAATATTCTAATTAACTAAAGACTGGGCTTCAATTAACAGGATGAAGCTCTTCAGAAGCGCTTTCCTCCAAAGCACAAACTGTAGACTCCACACCAATTAATGTGTCCAATAATCAATAAATTCTGTATGATGACTCCCTATAAAATCGACACAAATTTGCCCAAATTGATACTCTTCAAGATTTCCTTACCAGGCCTCACAATTATACCAAATGAATTCCTAAAAGGCTCATTTAACCAATTCTTTCCACATAGAACCACTAATTTAACCAATAGTGTAGAGTTCACAACTTGCCCATAGAAATCAACCATTCCTCCTCCAGTATCAGATCAAGAATACATATAAAATTCACACAGAGATTTAGAACAATCCTCAAGCATACGTTTCACATATTAAGTCTTTAACACAGGGTTCTACCCATATTCTCACAATCAATAGCCCTTCTCTAACTCTTCCTCTGAACAGGATATGGATTTTATTCAATTATCTGCAAAACACCACAAAACCCTTGCCATAGAGTTTATTTATTCAACACTGTTTTTTAAAACTTGATCGACTCACACCACGCCACATAATTGCACACTACAGCATCATAGACCCATTTAAACTTCTTGTTCACTACTCTGCACCTTGAATAGCTCTCTGCTTCAGTTCACTGCTGCCTACCTCTGCTACCTCTCTGCTGCCTCTTCCACCTCTCTGCCACTTTGCTTCTCTCTTTTCCATCTCCTTTGCCATCAATGACAACATTTCCAATAGTCTCCCCCTTTGGCATTGATGGAAATACCTTAGTGCTCTCCTTTTGCTTTCTTTTCCTCCCCCTTTGACATCAATGGAAAAGGGTTGCACATTTCTTAGTGTGCTTTCTGCATTTTCTCTCTCTGAGTTGTGTTTAGGCCATATTCTTCTGACTTTTTACCATGTTGCTCCAGACTGGTGTACAAGACTTGTTGAGAGAACACTTTGAGGATTATTGGACTTGAATATACACTGTAAATTGATACAATCCAAATCACAGTCTCCTTTCACTAATATAAGGCTGAAGGTGAGGATAATGACACTTCATAGAACATATTGTATCTGCCTTATCTAATCGTAAATGCATCGTTGGATCAAACCTTAAAGATTGTGAATGCTCCATGTGACATATCAAGCTTGCTTCAGCTATACTTTAGTATATATTATAATCTTCATCTGCGATGGATATCTATTGAGGAAGGTTGTGTATGGAATCTGTCTTCTTCTGCAATACTCATCTGCAGTACAACATCTGTTCAATTGTGATGATTCCAATATTTATTTTATAGCTTTGGTTCACTTTTCTTTCCTGTTGGTGATGATATGAGCTAGGATGCTGATAATGATATTACACTTAATAGCTGCAGGTCCTTGTTACTGATGTGATCAATGAATCAACTAGAATTTGATCTAAGAGATCAAATGACTTTACTTCTTGCATAATGTACTTTCAAAACAAACCCTTGAGACTAGATACATTCAGTGTATTAGTCAGTCTCACTTATCAATCATGCACTTTCCTTTATGACATAAGGAGGTATGTATGTCTATGATCAATCTCTCTTTTAAAGGTGAATTACCAGCAAAATCCTTTATGCTGAAGTAAGATTTGGATGAATTAATAAAAGACTTTTGAGCTTCAAATGGTAATCACAACTAGTCCTTTATGCTTCAGATACTTTGACTGTTCTATGAGGATGATCTTCCACAGAAGCATATTCAAGATGTTTAATTGAAAACTCACCAAACAGTCTTCACACAGTTTTATAACTGATCTTAAGGAAGAGGCCTTAAAGTTATATATGTACTGACTTCAGGAAGGCATGCAATTATATATAGAGAAAGATATTGCTTCAAAGTTAAATATAATGCTTCAAGTGTAAACAAAATACTGATCCTTTAGCTCTGCTACTGACCTTTTCATGATGAATGCAGAATCCAGATAATGCTGGGAATACTACCTTGATGTACTTTTGCCATAATCCTTTGATCCTAAGGACGTGTACCATGCTGCTTCTCCACTGATAATATCTAGTATTCCGTTGATAGGCATGTTGCTTGTACCAAATACCCACATTGATACCACTTTCACTTCAACTCACACATGAACCCATAGATAAGACAACCTTCATAATTTCTGCTATTGTGCTCTCCACTGATTTCAAAAACAATCATCAATATACTGAATCAGATCTTAGCCTCATTAATATTTTTCTCTTTCTGTCATTATGTTCAGAGGAAAGTCACAACATTTTCCTTTCTAGAATTGCTCCAGATTCATTGCTGCTTTAGATACAATTCAATTGTTCTCACATAGTGATCTTAGGGAAGACATCTTCAATTTCTTTCCTAGGACTCTTCATGGGAAAATCACTCAGAGATTTATCACTTACTTAACTATACTCCTCCAAGGGGACTTTTCATAGATGAGTGATGTAATGATATTAATGATGACATGCACTTTTCTTACACATTCTTCTCAATGTGATTCGTTTTTAATTCTAGCAGTATGATGCACAATGTGATCATCATTTAAGGTGTTGATGTCTTCTTTCTATTACCATGGCTTCTTGTTGCCTTCTCTTCTTCCAACAATCTGTCAGCGATTGAATTCTTTTGATAATATTCCTCCTTTGTAGTTCCCTGTTAGAGGAATTTTCCTTTCCCTTCCTGATCTTATAACTGATTTCATTCCAAGGAGCTCTTCTTAAACTACTTTCATGGG
Source organism: Pinus albicaulis (assembly GCA_034641835.2). Classification (NCBI taxonomy): domain Eukaryota; kingdom Viridiplantae; phylum Streptophyta; class Pinopsida; order Pinales; family Pinaceae; genus Pinus; species Pinus albicaulis. The sequence continues at coordinate 931,975,186 of CM076579.1, read as the reverse complement.
GACTATTTATGAATTTCTCTCCCCCTGGGATGTTGCTTCATATTTATTACTGGATGGATTTTTTCTTTGCTTCCTAGAGTAGCTCCCTCTGAGACTATGATGGATTCATTATGTGATTGAGATAATAGGCTCCCCCTTTCTCTTTTCCTTCCATACTTTATTGGGGTTCCTCATAATGTCTACACTTCTTTTTGATTCATAGTTTTGATTGATTTGTTTTGATTCCATCATCTGTTTAGAGTTATTTAATGTATATGGAAGATTACATTTTCTTGCTTTGTGACCACGCTTGAGGCATACATAACATCTTATTTGACCAAGGTACATTTGAGCTGATGTTTAATAGTTTGTTCCCCTTTTTTAATACAATTTACATTCAAAATATTTATGTCCACAATTATTGCATGCATAACAGTAGCCATGGAAATGATTTGTGTACCTGGTGAAAGATTTCCTTTTCCATTTGCTTTCTTGAGGGGTTCTTCTCTTTTGTTGGTTCAAGTTGATATGCCTTGTTTTACAATGTGCTGCAATATGTCCTAGTTTATGACAGGAAAAACATGTGATATTTTTCATAGGAGGGAAGAACCTCCTTTGACATCTTCCAAATTTATTCACTTCATAATCAAGAGTGTATGAGCCTTTTTTCAGCTGACTGTTTCATCCTTTCATTATCTATACTTTCATGTTGTTGCTTGTTTTTGTTTCTTTCTTCACAGATCCTGTTCTTGCTGGTTTCTGCTTTTGTAGGAATTTGCTAAGCTGCTTCACTCTCCTTTACATCTTTTACAAAAATGATCTTCTTGTTATCTTTTGCCTTGGAATTACTATTTTCTCCTTCATATCCTATCCCAGTCTTTATGAGAGGTGACCTTTGGGCATTTAAGATACGGTCAAGCTGACAGAGCTTTTCATGGGGGTATTCATAATTAGTCTCTTTGGGCCTTTTCTAATTTTCTTTCCTAGAGGCTCACCATTTATTAATTTTCACATTCAGGATTTTCTCTCATAGTGTTATAGCGGTGTGTATTTTCTTGGTACTTTAAGAGGTGTGCTCTTGAACCAACAATTTCTTTCTTATGTTGTATTCTCTCTCCATGCATGTTGCACCATTGTCTTGGGTCTGTTTTCATTCTTAAATATTTCTATTTAGAATTGACAGTGTCAAGTTTGGCTTTTTCTTCAGTTGTAATTTCTTCATGGTTCTTATCTCCATTCACACTAGCAGGTACTTCATTTGATTGAACATTTTCCTGTTGACATGAATTTTTCTTCTTCTTAATTCTCTTCTCCTTCTTAACAGTTCAGTCCTTAGTGTCTTCTCCATGCATGAAATGCAATCTATCCCAAATTTCTTTTGCAGAGGTTAAATCCATTATTAACTCAAGATCCTTGTTATGAAGATTGTTGAATATCACACATTTTGCCTTGGCATTCCTATGTTGTTCTTGCACCAAGGGAGAGTCTGTGCAGTAACCATCACATACAAGTTTCCATACCTCAAGTTCATAAGCCAATAATCATGTTTTAACCTTATCTCTCCATTCAGGAAAGTTTGTTGTACTCAACACAGGTACATTTTGATAGTCCATGAATCAACCAGATCTCCTTCAAGCTATTAAACTTACACCAAAGGAACTGGCTCTGATACCAATTGTTGAACCCTTAGTTAAACTGAGAGAGGGGGGTGAATCAATTTAACACATTCATGGAATTTTAAAACTTTTCATTAAACTTTATTGACACCTTCATTTCATGATTAACATAATGTGTGAGCAATATTTATTTGTGAGAAGAAATTAATAAGCAGATTAGATAATGTACCAACAGTCTTAATATGTGAGCAGCAAGTATTAGCAGAATAGATATACCATATCAACACATAGACACCATGCACATAGACACCATATATAAGTGGAAACCCATAAAGGGAGAAAACCACATCTTATTATTGTTGTGATGCCAAGGCAAGTTCCAACTCCCTCTCACCACTGATTTTCTATTGGCTCCAACCCACAGGAGGCTCCTACCTCAATTCTGCAAGCTACAACTTGCAAGGAAGTTCCAACTCCCATCAATTTTTTGCAGGCACCAACCTACAGGAGGCTCAAACCTCAGTCAACTAAACCTGACATTTTATCAAGCTACAACTTGATGTGGAAGCACCAAATCCCATCTATTTTTTGCAGGCTACAACCTACAGGAGGCTCCTACCTCAGTCAGCTACAACTGACATCTATCAAGCTACAACTTGATAGGGAAGCTCCAAATTCCTTACTCTTTCAAAAGAAAAACACTTGCTGATTTACCTTGGATATCAGCTTTGTTCTATACCTTCTCTTATGTTGTCCATCAGTCCTCATATCTGCCCTGCATCATCTCAGCATCTTCTCGAATTCTCTATCAGCTCCTCCTTCTCCTCTTCCTCACTGCTTCATTTCTGCATTCTCTTACCTCACTCTCTAACACCTTATGCATATCAAAGTGATATCATTTATAGAGTTTGCCTCATGAATGTTTGTATTCCACAGGGAATTCGAAGTGAATAGCCCTTTACATTCATTTTTCCAGTTACATATATCAATTTCACTCAGTCTTCTTTCCAACACTTGGCTTGCTGGTTTTGTCTTTTCTGCTGTTGTCAGGTAACTATTCTGCCTACCTATGCTATTCACTACAATTGTGTATCTGCAGTTGTCATGTAACTGTTCTGCATACTCTGTTCACTATGTTTTTCAGTTTTGCATATTCTCCAGCTTTCTATGCCTGTACACCTGTCAAACCACAATTTCATTCCTGTGCATATTCATCTGTTCAATGTAATTGTGTATCTGTCTTTGGAATAATCGCACTTCAGCCAATACTTTCATTTATGTTCTCTACGGTTTTATTAATCCAAACTTTAAACCTCAGTCAATACACTTATGAGTATTCGAATCAACTTTCGACCTTGATGGCGGGGTCCCTGCTTACCCACATATTCTTCTGACAGTGCATATGAAATCCGCTTTCTAATTCATGCCCAATTTTATTTCAATTTGGGCAACTCACAACCTTTTAATTTCTATGCTTATGAAAATAATGCACTTCCAGTTTTACCTAGATAACTTTAAATCTGGCAGACTCTAACATTATGCGGAAGCTTTAATTTTTGCTTCAAACCTGGGGTTTACAACTTTATGGTTAAGAAACATATGCTAACATCCACCTTACAAAGATTTAGATCAGTCAATCAAAACTTTGGAACAAGACTTAATGTATTTGGGCCCACAATATCTAACTTATCTATTTGCCGATGCGATGAATTAACCAATGGTTATAAACCCAAACAATCAACCTAGATTCAAATTTCTCTAGCGATGGTTCCGATGTGATTAATCGCAATCGCAAATTTTGATGGTATGTTCCGATGTTCCGCTTTAACTCCGATGCGATTGGTTCCTTTGCAAATGTTCCGATGTTCCTCTTTAACTCCGATGCGATTCGTGACGGCCCCACCTTATAATATCTCGCTTGTTTTAAACCTAAAGTATCTCCATTACGCATATATAACTTTATATAAAGCCACATTATGACTCTATGGTCCGGTAACATATATTATATCGGATATCAGTATTCGCGTGGGTTAACACTTTAACAGCTCACCATATGATAGTATTTCACATCCAGGCCCACAGCTCTAATCAAACATATATATCGTTTAATTCCGCAACCATACATATATATATATATATATATATATATATATCGGGCCTTTCTCTGTATGGAGAATTCTCTTCCTTTTATATATGATTATGAAATCATATGTTAGAACCCACTTGTTCCAAAGTCCACACCTTTAATTCATTTCCAAATGAAATGCGCCCTTTGAAGAGTCTTACCATAAAACCCTTCATATTATTTTCCAGCACTACTATATATTCTCCGCATCATCCAAGGTTCCTCTCATAGTTCAATTCATTATTTTTATTACCAAAGTATGAAATTTGGTCCCACTACGTGTAATTGCATACATATCCGCATCATCTCGTAGGAATTAGTCACGACTTGACCATCACAACCCAGGCATCACCACTTATATATATATATATATATACTCCACAACTCAACGTTAAAGAAACATCAATGAACCTTGGACTTAGAATTAAAACCCAAGTTCTAATTAATTAAAAAGCCACCAGATATGAATGTCCGCCATATATATATAACCCAGACTTCAAATAAAACCAACCACCAACATTAAACCACTACTTGGGCCCACGCAACACAACATAAGTCTTCACAACATTAAAATTCCAGCACACATATAGATATTTATTCGGGCCAACCAATTAACACACCACACACATCCAACAGTTGATGGAGTGTCGTGTTGTCTTGGACAATCCAATGATCATCGCGCTTTATCGCGCAATTTAGGTGCACGGCCGTTAATTCTCAGAAATCACGCGATGTAAGTGGTTTTTACAAACCACCTTTGGACATGCATCGTCCAGTCTGTGGAATCACATTTTTATTTCAAAACCAGCTTACCGCTTATGAATTGCACGAAACCCACAAGCTGGTTCTGAATCCCACTTTCACTGTTCCTCACAGTTCCGCCTCTCCTTTATGGTTCCGCTTCGTTTCTTAACTTCGTTCTAAACTCCAACTTCTTGCTTGTTCACAAGGATAAAATGCATGGATTCTATGAAATTCTTCGTGCAAGCAATTCACCACCAGAACATATATTCGACTGGTGCCTGCTGTCATAACTCAATAAAATGAATCGACTCTAATTATTTCAGTAAAGAAACAGGTTCAATTCTTATGGACTTATGAGCAGAATTAAAATATTATAAATAACCAAAGACTGGGCTTCAATTAACAGGATGAAGCTCTTTAGAAGCGCTTTCCTCCAAAGCACAAACTGTAGACTCCACACCAATTAACGTGTCCAATAACCAATAAATTTTGTATGATGACTCCCTATAAAATTGATACAGATTTGCCCAAATTGATACTCTTCAAGATTTCCTTACTAGGCCTCACAATTATACCAAATGAATTCCTAAAAGGCTTATTTAACCAATTCTTTCCACACATAACCACTAATTTAACCAATAGTGTAGAGTTCACAACTTGCCCACAGAACTCAACCATTCCTCCTCCAGTATCAGATCAAGAATACATGTAAAATTCACACAAAGATTTAGAACAGTCCTCAAGCATACGTTTCACATATGAAGTCTTTAACACAGGGTTTTACCCATATTCTCACAATGAATAGCCCTTCTCTAACTCTGCCTCTGAATAGGATATGGATTTTCTTCAATTATCTGCAGAACACCACAAAACCCTTGCCACAAAGTTTATTTATTCAACACTGTTTTTTAAAACTTGATCGACTCACACCACACCACATAATTGCACACTACAACATCATAGACCCATTTAAACTTCTTCTTCACTACTCTGCACATTGAATAGCTCTTTGCTTCAGTTCACTGCTGCCTGCCTCTGCTACCTCTCTGCTACCTCTGCAACCTCTCTGCCACTTTGCTTCTCTCTTTGCCATCTCCTTTGCCATCAATGACAAAATTTCCAACAGTCTCCCCCTTTGGCATTAATGGAAATACCTTATTGCTCTCCTTTTTCTTGCTTTTCCTCCCCCTTTGACATCAATGGCAAGCGCCAACTCCTTTATCAATCTACAACTTGATGTGGAAGCACCAACTCCCATCTATTTTTTGTAGGCTACAACCTACAGGAGGCTCCTAACTTAGTCAACTGCAACTGACATCTATGAAGCTACAACTTGATAGGGAAGCTCCAACTTCCTTACTCTTTCAAAAGAAAAACACTTGCTGATTTACCTTGGATATCAGCTATGTTATGTACCTTCTCTTCTACTTTCCATCAGTCCTCTTATCTACCCTGTATCATCTTAGCATCTTCTCGGATTCTCTATCAGCTCCTCCTTCTCCTATACCTTACTGCTTCATTTCTGCATTCTCTTACCTCACTCTCTAACACCTTATGCATATCAAAGTGATATCATTTATAGAGTTTTCCTCATGACTGTTTGTATTCCACAGGGAATTCGAAGTGAATAGCCCTGACTCTTTGCCTTATGCCTTCTCATTTCTTTGTCCATCTCATTCAGAAAAATATAGCAATTTGTATACATTTCAGTTTTTTAGTGGAGTTTTGTTTTCCTACCAGAGACTTGCCAATGCATCACAAACAATATAAAACAATTAAAACCATTTACATTAATTTTTCCAGTTACATATATCAATTTCACTCAGTCTTCTTTCTAGCACTTGGCTTGCTGGTTTTGTCTTTTTTGCCGCTGTGAGGTAACTGTTCTGCCTACCTCTGCTATTCACTACAATTGTGTATCTGCAGCTGTCATGTAACTGTTCTGAATACTCTGTTCACTATCTTTTTCAGTTCTGCATATTCTCTAGCTTTCTATGCCTGTACACTTGTCAAACCACAATTTAATTACTGTGCATATTCACCTGTTCACTGTAATTGTGCATCTGTCTTTGGAATAATCGCACTTCAACCAATACTTTCATTTATGTTCTCTACAGTTTTATTAATCCAAACTTTAAACCTCAGTCAATACACTCATGAGTATTCGAATCAACTTTCGACCTTGATGGCGGGGTCCCTGATTACCCACATATTATTCTAATAGTGCATATGAAATCCGCTTTCTAATTCATGCCCAATTTTATTCAATCTGGGAAACTCACAACCTTTTAATTTTTATGCTTCTGAAAATAATGCGCTTCCAGTTTTACCCAGATAAATTTAAATCTGGCAGACTCTAACATTATGCAGAAGCTTTAATTTTTTCTTCAAACCTGGGGTTTACAACTTTATGGTTAAGAACCATATGCTAACATCCACCTCAAAAAGATTCAGATCAATCAATCAAAACTTTGGAACAAGACTTAATGTATTCGGGCTCACAATATCTAACTTATCTATTTGCCGATGCGATGAATTATCCAATGGTTATAAACCCAAAAAATCAACCCAGATTCAAATTTCTATAGCGATGGTTCCGATGCGATTAATTGCAATCGCAACTTTTGATGGTATGTTCCAATGTTCTGCTTTAACTCTGATGCGATTGGTTCCTTTGCAAATGTTCCAATGTTTCGCTTTAACTTCGATGCGATTGGTTCCTTTGCAAATTTTTCGATGCGATTAATCACAATCGCATCCTTCGATGGTATGTTCCGATGTTCCGCTTTAACTCCGATGTGATTCATGAGGGTCCCACCTTATAATATTTCTCTTGTTTTAAACCCAAAGTATCTCCATTACGCACATATAAATTTATATAAAGCCACATTATGACTCTATGGTTCGGTAACATATATTATATCGGATATCAGTCTTCGTGTGGGTTAACACTTTAACAGCCCACCATATGATAGTATTTCACATCCATGCCCACAACTCTAATCAAACATATATATTTTTTAATTCCACAACCATATATATATATATATATATATATATATATATATATATATATATATATATCGGGCCTTTCTCTGTATGGAGAATTATCTTCCTTTTATATATGATTATGAAATCATATGTTAGAACCAACTTGTTCCAAATTCCACACCTTTAATTCATTTCCAAATGAAATGCGCCCTTTGAACAGTCTTACCATAAAACCCTTCATATTCTTTTCCAACACTACTATATAGTCTCCGCCTCATCTGAGGTTCCTCTCGTAGTTCAATTCATTATTTTTATTACCAAAGTATGAACTTTTGTCCCACTACGTGTAATTGCATACATATCCACCTCCTCTTGTGGGAATTAGTCATGAGTTGACCATCACAACCCAAGAATCACTACTTATATATATATATACTCCACAAATCAACATTAAAGAAACATCAATGAACCTTGGACTTAGAATTAAAACCCAAGTGCTAATTAATTAAAAAGCCACCTGATATGAATGTCTGCCATATATATATATATATAACCTAGAATTCAAATAAAACAAACCACCAACATTAAACCACTACTTGGGCCCATGCAACACAATGTAAGTCTTCACGACATTAAAATGCCAGCACCCATATAGATATTTATTCAGGCCCACCAATTAACACACCACACACATCTGATGGCTGATGGAGTGTTGCGTTGTCTTGGACAATCCAACGATCATCGCGCGTTATCACGCAATTTAGGTGCACGGCCGTTAATTCTCAGAAATCACGCGGTGTAAGTGGTTTTTACAAACCGCCTTTGGACATGCGTCGTCCAGTCTGTGGAATCGCGTTTTTATTTCAAAATCAGCTTACCGCTTATGAATTGTGAGAAACCCACAAGCTGGTTCTGAATCCCTCTTTCATTGTTCCTCACAGTTCCTCCTCTCCTTTATGGTTACGCTTCGATTCATAACTTCGTTCTAAACTCCAACTTCTTGCTTGTTCTGGATAACACAGAGTTTAACTTCTCCACGATACCATACTATTTGAAAACACTCCGATGCCTCGACTCAAATTGCCGTTCACAAGGATAAAATGCATGGATTCTATAAAATTCTTCGTGTGGGAAATTCATCACCAGAACATATATTCGACTGGTGCCTGCTGTCATAACTCAATAAAATGAATCGACTCTAATTATTTCAGTAAAGGAACAGGCTCGATTCTTATGGACTTGTGAGCGGAATTAAAATATTCTAAATAACCAAAGACTAGGCTTCAATTAATAGGATGAAGTTCTTCAGAAGCGCTTTCCTCCAAAGCACAAACTGTAGACTCCACACCAATTAACGGGTCCAATAACCAATAAATACTGTATGATGACTCCCTATAAAATCGATACAGATTTGCCCAAATTGATACTCTTCAAGATTTCCTTACTAGGCCTCACAATTATACCAAATGAATTCCTAAAAGGCTTATTTAACCAATTATTTCCACACAGAACCACTAATTTAACCAATAGCACAGAGTTCACAACTTGCCCACAGAACTCAACCATTCCTCCTCCAGTATTAGATCAAGAATACATATAAAATTCACACATAGATTTAGAACAGTCCTCAAGCATACGTTTCACATATTAAGTCTTTAACACAAGGTTTTACCCATATTCTCACAATCAATAGCCCTTCTCTAACTCTACCTCTGAACAGGATATGGATTTTCTTCAATTATCTGCAGAATACCATAAAACCCTTGCCACAGAGTTTATTTATTCAACAATGTTTTTTAAAACCTGATCGACTCACACCACACCACATAATTGCACACTACAACATCATAGACCCATTTAAACTTCTTCTTCACTACTCTGCACCTTGAATAGCTCTCTGCTTCAGTTCATTGCTACCTGCCTCTGCTACCTCTCTGATGCCTCTGCCACCTCTCTGCCACTTTGCTTCTCTCTTTTCCATCTCCTTTTCCATCAATGACAACATTTCCAACAGTTTGTGTAGATATTTGTGGTACTTGAGCACCAGATGTCACTTAGAGTCTTTGATACCCAACCTTGCGCGTAGAGTATGGAAAATATTTGTGATCTCATTCACATCTTAGTCCCTTTGCTATCATAATTTGGTTTAGTGTATGTACTTCTCTTCATAACTCCCAATAGGGTAGCATTGTTCATTGATAGCATCTTGGAAAGAGTTCCAAGAGGGTGCAATTGTAAACAGAGAGGGTTACTCAACCCTTTTCTTACAATAGGTTTCCCACTAGTCCTTGACATGAGGGGCATCCTTAAGCAGTGAAAACGTAATTTTTTCCCTATTGGAGAAACTATGGACTGAAAAATAAACTTCTAGTAGCATTTATCTACAACATGTGCATCTATCTAACCTTTGAATATACGAATATCGAAGTTAACTTATACCTTGAAGGGGGAGGCACCTTTGAAGTGATTGTTGCATGAAGATGTGTCGCATGCTGGCATCTGCTGAAGGATCTGGGCAAAGTTGTCCATCATCTCATTCCTTTGTTGCTCGAGGGATTCTTTGAGCAATAATTTGATAGGATCTCCTTCTATTCTCGTCTTTATTTTCTACCACCATGGGAGGTCATTGGTGTCAGCAGGGAGAGTCTTACAAGGGCTCAACCAATTCAAGTCCCAACTCCTTATACCTTGACCTCATTGGGGACACGCACAGAAAATGGAGAAAGAACATATCACTTTGATACCAATGATCCATATTTATGAAGGAAAAAAATGAAATACATATTTAAATAGAACACAAAGATACAGTGAAAGAAAAAAACTTCAAACAATTAATAACAAGTATTGAAAATTGTTTACATGCAGAATGGAACAAACTAGCTCAAACGATGGTAGATTATCTATGAGAAGATATGTGATGGCTATATGCATTCTTAATTGTGTTACAATGAGCCTTTGAGACCTTTTTATCATAAATAAGAAGTGTGAAACCTTAACCCTAGGAGATGAAGCGCCAATGGTTTTGGGCCTCATTGGGGTAAGTTGGACCGCCAACTTCATGAGATCATAACTTTGGCATACGATATTTATTTAGATATCATAATACCTTGTTTCAAATATATCCATGAGAAGGCGAAAATAGATTTTGTGAATTAAATTTTGGCACTTTTCTAGACTCTTTGTTTTCCCAAATGTCTTTTAGGACCTCAAAACGACTCTGGAAGTTTAAGACTTGAAAAACTGCCAAAAATAAAAGTTGTGCTAGAATTAAGGAAACTGAAAGGAAACATTGTTAGGGGTCCAAGTGGAATAGGAGAGTGGCCACCAATATCCACCTGGATCATTTACACACTCGTCCTATGAAATTTCATATTGATAATTTTGGTTTGGTATATCAAACCTCCATCCATAGTACCAGTTCCTACATTTTTAGTTCACTTTTTCATATAACCGGTCCAACCCCCTATCGAGAAAACATCAACAAAGACTAGAAACACAATTGGGGGCATAAAGAATGCTATTATGGGTAAGAATAAGAAATATGGGGGCGACCACTTTGAAAGTACTTCCTCCTTGCACTATTTAGGATGCTCCAAGTGACCTTATGAACTTGTTCCATATACTTGCCAAGTTAAAGAACCTCATCCAAATCCCTAGAGCAGCACAATTATTTCCTACCCCTTTTTTATTGGTATCTCCTCAATATTAGCACAAGAAACAACCATTGCACATAATATGATGTTGCACAATAACCACCCATGTGCCATATGCTCCACATATTACCATTGCATCCATTATGTTACTAATATACCCCAATTTTTAGACATGTTGGCTATAATCCATCAAATGGCTCTCTTGAACCAACAGTAAATGCCATAATCCTTATCAATCATCATGACATATGATTCCATTATTTACTATATTTTCACCTCTGTGAAATGACGCAATAGGTTACCATGTTCACTTTTCAAACAATTCAACCACTTCATCTATGGATTTTTATTAATTATACAATATTGAGCTCAATATATAGTTGAGATTCAAAAATTTAAAAGTCTCTTATCAACCCCCTATGTATTATGAAATACCCCACGGCTTACCCCTCTCCCTCCATTTTCTATCACTACTCTCACCTCATACTATTGAGCCCTTTGATCAATGAGGCACTCATCTCTATTTTTGTACATTCAATCCAAATACTTTTTCATTATTTGGAAGTTGTACAAAGCACATTTTTATGGGAAGCAATTATACTCATACCATTACACCCAATGACATTATTTTCACTCAGAAACAATCATCATTTCCTTTTTTCAAAATATTTATACTAAATCACTTATGTTGATATGATACTAGTTTTTGATAGCACTCGATGTATCCCATTAACTTTCATTATGGTCCCCATAGTTGCCACCATCAAATACCTATCCGTTTACATTCACTATTCCTTAGTTCCAATTTTACATATATTTTTAACTAATTACCACTCTCCTATTAGGTCACCTTATTTCCAATTGGTGTTTGACTACTTCCATTGTCAATTGCCAATTGTGCTCCACCTAAGGGAATTCATTGGTCCCATTAACCTTGTTTACCTTAGTATATACAAAATCACTTGTGTTGATATCATACTAGTTTTTTATGTCACCCCACATATCCCATTAACTTTCATTGTGGTCTCCATTGTAGCCACCCTCAACTACCTATCCATTTTCATTCACTACTCAGTTCCAATTTGACATACTCGTTTTTTATCAAAGAACCACTTTCATATTAGGCCACCTAATGTCTTGTTGGTTTTGACTACTGCCATTGTAAATTTCCAATCATGTTCTACCCAAGGGAAGTCATCAATCTCATAACATTTTTTATCACATCCATAATGATCAAAATATACCCCCATTATAGCTTGGTATCTAGTCCATATTTAGTTGATTTCAAAGGACATTGTTATTTTCTCTCCCTTATGTGTTTTTTTCAACATCAATTATTTTTTTCAAAAATATTATTATAAATTGATTCACATTATCCATACAAATGATGAACCCTATATGAAATAAGGAGAGTCATCATTTCTCTCTACTTTCATTATCTCCCCTAATGTTTGACAATAACACGTATCTACATCAAATGGAGTCTTTCCTTGTGATGGATGTATTTTCTACTTCCAATCAAAGAACCCTGGGCTTAACATGCCATCAACACCATAAAATAAAAATCCTCATCATATATGTTCATATCATGGTACTAGGAATGTTCTCCTCAAAACAATACTTTACTATTACCAGCGTCCTTGAGGGTAATGCATATTTCTACTTCACCACTTCTACAACTAAAACACCATTAATATCAACACACTTCTCATGCTTAGGAAAAATCCCTCAACATATTATTTACTTTTGTAAATACCTTTTGATCATTTCACGAGCATGGATCATGCTTTCCTTGTTTATAAAGCAATAGCATGTCCAACAATATTTTTTTATATAAGTGGGTTCTTCTTATTCCTCTTAGGGATGCTCTTATCTCCAAAGTCTTACCATCTCTCTCTACAAAGAATTATTTCATAAGCATTAGCTATCGAAAACGATGTTGTATTTCATCTATAATCTTCTCCTAACCTAATACATTAGGGGGGAATTGTTATGAATTGAAAATCACTCATAGAGCTATACCATTGATTTACAAAAAAAACATCGATATAGGATAACAAATTTACATTACATGGTAATTATGCACCACCTTCAACGAAGTTCCAAAAACTATAAGAAGAGGGGTTTTATGAATTTGTGCTACTTAAAAGTTTGGTTTTTACACAATTCACATGGACATTACTTCAATAGTTGTGTAAATCCCCTTATGTGAAACCTCAACCACATTTAATTTAATAAATTCATGAACTCCCATCAATGGCATTCTAAATCTATCATACTAGGTCACCTAGAGCTCCATGACCATTAAAGGATAGTCATTGAGAAATTCTATGTCTCTTGTAGACATGGGGAACCAAAATCCAAAGTGCATAATTCACATTTGGAGCTAGTTCTAATTGACATTGAATATTTCCTATAAATTGAATGTCATGCATTATCATTCAAGAAGAGAAGATGAGGCAAGGTTATGTTTTCTACATTATTATTGGGATCCAATCTTAGGCCATCATCTCATGCAAATATCAACACTAGATAGTTTTTTGTTTCTTCCCATGAAGAGCTCATACACCCTTATTTTTTAGAGAAGAGGATAATTCCAAATACTCACAAAGAACCCTCCCAAGGAGGAAAGGAAATCTCACTCACTCTAACAAAATCCCCTAAGGAGTATCTCCAAGGCCAGAGCCTTGTTCATTAGTAGTAAAGAGTATATTTTCTTCCATATCATCTTTGTCTTTTTTGTTTATTTATTATATCTATTTATTCCCATGCTTGTCTCTTTTCTTTATAATTTCAAGTCATCTATTTATGCGCTATAACGAATTATTTATCATTAGTGTAGCAACCTTTCGTTATAGCAATGGAGTTTTTTTCTCACCCGAGTGGGAAAAGAAACCAAACAATCACTATTTTATAAGTGGTTGTGCGAATATTTAAAGTTAAGTATCAAATTTCCACTTTTAGTCACCAACATATCTCAAATGACTATAATAAGTATTATTTCACTACTTCAATATCATCAATAATATTTGTCAAAATCAAATCACCAATGTACAAAATGATTAGTCATAAACATCCACTCATGGCGGATTTTATACCTAGAATTGAATTTGCATAGAATTTCAAAATCTTGCTTCTATAATATAATCATCGATTCACACATACCAAGCCCCTTATGCTTGCTTCAAACCCATACATTTCCTTTTTCAACTTGTAAACAAATTTATCCTTATCAAATTCCATGAATATAGGGTGTTTATCCATGAAGACTTCTTCATTAATCCACCCATTTGTAATATCATTTTTTACAATGTTCATTTATTGAAAAAATCCATTTATAAAATGTTCTAATTTCTATAATATACATTACGGTTGTCATATTTGTTACAAGGGAAAAATATTTTCATAGTTGATTTATTCCTTTTTTGCATAGCCTTTCGCTACTAAACACACCTTGCACTTTCCAATAGTACCATCAAACTCATACTTTATCTACGAGAAAGACAACCAAAATTCAAGTTTTTTTCTTCCTTAAAGAATCAATCTCAAAAATGCATAGGGTTCCACCACTCAACTTTTATTTTGACTCTTTTCATAGTTTTGTGGCTTATTTTTGCTAATAAATTTATTCATTAATGTATAATTTATTGAACATGACTTCTCTAGACATTCCCTTCTTATACGTTCACTTTTATCATTTTCATTCGCTTTAATGGTTTGTGTCATTACAAGTATCAAGTTCTACACCAAACTCTTCAAGTGTCCTCATAAACCACTTGGGACTTCTCTACAATGTAGTATACTCTTCATTGTCTAACTCCGATTCAGGTGTTCGTGATTTCCAAAAAAATCCACATAAATTATGTCTTGCACGTCAATAAATTTCTTAGATGTTACTATCGTGCTGAATTAGATAGAGGGTTCAAGTATAGTTTTTTGGCTACGAGGAACAATCGAAATCCTTTGAGTGCATATTTTAAAATTGATTCATATTATAGATAGTCTTATGGAGTTTAACTATGTAAGTCGGCTTAAACGTCCATAGTTCATCTCCAAAATTCTATTTACAATTGAAATCCTATAAAATTTGAGACTTTGGAGATCATAATCATGTGAGAAAGTGTTGATTTGTAGCACTCGCTCAATCTAAGACAACACTACACTTTCTCATAATATTTTAATCCATTGGGTTTGAAGGTTGATATAATTTTGATTACTTCTCACACTGAAGAAAAATACACTTATGCATATGTAAAAAAATATTGATTTGTCATACTCCTATGGAATGTTAATATAAAAAAGCTTTACAAATATACCTTGCTCCATGTTATTCCAAAGTAAATTAGCTGGACTCTTATTGATTAGATGAAAAACATGGGCACAGGATTTCAATGCATCATTTTCAATGAATATTTCTTAACTTCAATATGCCGCAATATGTATTAAGTGACGCAATTCTTGAACTTTACAATTTTATTCTACTATGTGATGTACAAGCTTGTAAACCACCTATTTATATTATGTTTTCTACAAAATGATTCAGACACATTAGCTCTATACTCTCCATATTTATCAAATCTCAACAATTTAAAAAATTTACCCCTCTTTTTCTTAGGGAGAGCCTTCCACTCTTTAAAGGTTTAAAATTTCCTAGATTTCTTCCATATAAAGTAAATCCATACACTTTTGGCACGATTACCTATTAATATAATAAATTATAATTTTCCCTAAATGCAAAGTCTACTCATGGGTTTACATAGGTCAATGTGTGTCAATGCCAACATTAACTTCATGCAGCATGGTCTTTTAGTGGGGAAACTCTTAGGTGTATATTTACCAAAAATATCATATTCATTACCAACAATGGTATTTTTTGTATGTGTCAATTAATGCATGTTCAACTTATGCAATGCAAACAAACTAGATAAATTCAAATGTCTATACCTCAAATGTTATATTATTTGAATTAGTTATTGTTGTTAACCTGCACTAGGTATAGCCTTTGCATTAAGTATATACATGACATTTTCATCATAATCTCAATTTATAAGTACATACTCATCCAAAAAACCTTTTAGAAGATTTACCACCTTCAAACTCACCTTAAGAGTCAACATCTTTAATTAATTCATCATGGAGAACATTCTTTTTCAATCCAAGGATGTATAACACTTCTATGATGTCATGGCATGCCTACCATATCTGTAATAGTATAAGTGTATCACCTTATGAATAATATCCAAACTTTAAGTTTCCATATCGATTGGTTTAAGTTTCTCAATCCAAACTCACCTCCTAGCAATATAACTAGTTGTGCTAAAATCATGTACTAAGCACCCTTGGTAGTCTCCATCATCGCATGTTAAATGGTTAATTCACATTTCTCAAAATTATTATTTGATTTATTCTCTATCTCACTAAAGAAATTTTTCTTATTCATCTCACTCTTACCCTATTGTAGTGTCAAGTATAATGTCTTTCCTTGTTAAAGTGGTAAAAACAACAATGTAACTGTAATATTTCTCTACACTTTGCAAATTCCCTTAAACAAAATTTGAATGCTCAAGTTTCATCCTTTGACCTTTTATCTTGGTCTTATTCATATTAATCACTTGATCAAAAATCTTATTTCTACACATATTGATCTATTTCTCTTCTTGAAGTAGCACTCCCCCAAGCTTACGAAGTGAAACAAATTCAATGTTCCGTAATACATTTAAATTTGTCACAAAATTTTGAAATGCATTAGTCAACTCTTTGATTGTAAAAGAAAGAAAATATTTTGGAAACCCAATATCAACCACTAGTAGGTCACAAACATAATGTGTGTGGTTGACATAATTGGAAGCATTCTCATTTTCACCAATATTGAAGGCATATAATTGGTTGCACAAGTAGTGTACTTTCAATGCATTCTATCTCTCATACAAATTCTTGAGCATAGTCCATATATAATGTGAACTATTTAAGTATATAATTTGAGGAATGAAATGATAAATACCATTATAATTGATTATGTATCATTCATCCTTATGATGGGGATCAAACTTCAACAAATAAACAACATTCATAGGAACAACTTATTTTCCCTCTAAAATCTTCAACTACCCCTTCATTAACATATTTTTTCATACATAAATTGTAGTTATTGAATTGATTCATGGAAGGGAATGTTTGAAGATGTAAATTTTATTTTCCCTCTCACTTAAAAATCTCTACTCATCAACAAGAAATTCAAGTCCAACAAACTCTTCATATACTTTACTAGCCTAGGGTCAACAACAAGTATCCAGTATCAAAGCAACTTGGCTATATAAATTGGATAATTACAAAACAAAGAAACCCAAGTTTTGAATCATAGTATGTTTAGCATCACAAAAGCCTCTATATTAATACCATGGTTGAAAGGGGGAGGATAATATGATTTTTTTTTATAGAATTTCATTTCTATGTAACTCCACTTTCGTTCAAGGAAATAATAAACACACTCAACCTTAATAATTTATCAACATTGATACCAATGTATTTTCTAGATACATGTAATAGATATTTTTGGTTTTCCCTCATGTAAATATGTTTATATGAAATTATAATTAATTGTGACAAATGTAAAATTACTAGACTAGGGAGAGGACAAAGATTCAGAGGTTGAGTGGAGAAGCTACTCGGGAATTGCCTGGGGAAAATACCAAACTAAAAAAATTGTGTTTAATGGCCACCAATATCCATGTTGAATTAAATACAGGTTGGAAAAATAATTAAAATATAGTATGGCCGCCCAAGAAAAAGGACGAGCCTATTTTCCCCCATGGGATGTGTTGTTCTGGTCAACACAAAACAGGAAGACGAGGGAAAAGAGAGAGGTAGAGGAGAAAAATGGGGAGAAATTAGAGACCTCAAGGGAAGCTCACGAAAGAAAAGAGACACCAGATGGAGCCACTAGAATGTGATGAATATTTTTGTGTCATTCAATGGGTGGAGACTAAGTCTCTAGGTTCATATGTTGGTTTAAATAGGTGGAGACTAAGTTCTCGAGAGACTTGTGTTTGGTTTAACAATGAAGACCAAGTTCTATGGATCCCTATGGAATTTAATAAGTGTGGGCATGATGTGCTTTGGAGTCTTGTCAGATTGCAGATGGAGGCACTATGGGCTCTGGATTCTTGAAGAACTAAGTGGGTGGAGATATTCTCAGTTTTGGATTCCTACGATGATTGATTGGATGGAGCATTAGGTGATCTCGATTATCTGAAGTGTTGTTTGGTTGGAGCATTAGATTCCCTATATTCTATGAAGTGTTGTTTGGGTGGAAACATTGTGTAATTTGGAATCCTAAGTGTTAGCTGGAGGCACTATGTGCTCGAGATTCCCATGGGAATCCATTAACTAGACTAGTGTGAATTTCCCTTGAGCACTTCCCTCCTTCGGCTTTGAATCTAGCTCATGGTTTGTTAACTACAATAAGGAATGGAAATGCATTTGACCTATGGTTGGGATGATATTTAAACTCCCTCTCACAGTTTCTATTTACTCAGTTTTTAATATAAGTTGTTTATTTCTATATATTTTTATGCGTATTGCACTTGAATGATAAGTATTGTGGTTATATTTCAATGGGGTATCAAAAATATTAAGGAGGAATACGTATTCATGGATGTTTGGAATGAGAAATACGTAATTTTGGGTGTTGCAATGTGATTCTTTATGTGTTCATTGATCATAGTTGTGAGGGATCGCAGATCCCCATGTTGCTGATATGCTCATGAACTATAAAGTTACCTATATGTCGATATTTGAATGTTTGACATGCATAGTTGAATATTATTGATTGTGATTTGTATTAAATGATATGCATGAATGTCATGATTGGTTGTTGCTTAAGGTTGTCCAGAACTTGTTTCAATATTGTGTATGAATGTCTAAAAAACCAAAATAAATTTTGGGTGTGTGTAATGAAATGGTTTGGGTTCCATATTGCTAAGGAGTCTAAGAATTTAGGAGTGTGTTGTTTAAGTGTTGGAGATGGCATGGCAGAGATCAACATGGATACCTATTATACATGACTAGTGGTTACCTCCTTTATTTTTGGATAGGCATCTATTGCTTAAGAAATGTGAATTCATGGGGTTAGGACCATGTATGGTTTGATACATTAGTATAATTGAAGGAATCTACTAGAATTAATTGTGTCAATAATATGCTGTTGCTACTGTGGAATTTTCAATGGCATAGAAGCTATGGTGGAGTTGTTTCACTACACATTTGTGAGCTTGATTGATTAATATGTTGCATGTATTCGATCATGCATATTGCCTTGAAAGATCTGTACTGGGTAGATTTTTACCCCTATATTTGTTGGAATTATGACTAATGTGTTGTCCTTGATGGAAACCTACTTGATAAAAACGTCTACATTATGGTAACCGGATGATTATTCAGGTTGGTACATATGTGATAGGTGAGATAGACAAAGGAATGTCAAGTTCAGAGATAAAGAAATATCAAGTTCAGAGACAAAGGAATGATAAAGAGAAAATTTGAGAAAGTATATGCTAGTCATGTTAAGAAATATCATGTACATACATAGGAACGATGAAGATAAGTAGCGTACAGAATCTACACCATGGTAATTTGAATAATAAGGGTCTTTACCATGGTATTGGCCCACAGTACTAAGTGTGACAACGGTTATTTGATCCCATCAAATAATACTAACAACATTACTAAGGAATTTTCCTACGGTATGGGTTAAGGCTAACACTATATAAATATATGGAGGTCAAAGTGTCAGGGGTGCAAGTCATGGATTACTAATATGTCACTTTATCTATAATATGTGTACACCAAGGAGCATGGAGGAGGTTCAGTCTAATAGATTTGAAATTATAGTAGAGACTAATGAATATGCTTGCTTGATATTTTATGATTATGGATAACAATGATATAACTATGGTGATAATGATACTCTGAAAGGAATGTGTGACAGTAAAGTCTACGAAGTATGTATTCTGATTGTAGCGAAGGCATGAATCAATAATTTCATATTTTTACATTGTTTTGTCTCTGAGAGGTTATGCACATACGTGGATATGTCTCTAAGTAGTTGCGTATATGTTCTACGAAAGTCCAGAATTTGTACGCAAGTGTTAAGAATAGGAAGCGTGTACATACACAGATGTTCTTTTTAAAAGTCATGTATACATGTTAGGGTTTAGCATTATGGGTTGTTGATTATGTTTGATCAATTTTGTTATGCTTTTTTGTTTGTTTGTCAAAGATGTCTCTCTCATGATAATATGTGTTTGAAAGTGTTGGTTGGGTTGAATTGGTTATGCAATGGAATGTTTGTTAGTGATGATGTTACTATGTAATGATTTGTATTTGGTTCAATGATCTGTGATGGATTTAGTATATGATTCGGTGATTTATTCAGTCTTATAGTGATTCATATTTTGTTGTCAGTAATTTGAGATCTATATGCAGGTCTTCTTTAGGGGAAACACGTATATACAGAGGCATGCCTCATAATAGTAGTGTATACCTTCTTATATATGCTTGATCAGGGTTTGTAGTGACAGGTTTTGGTTTCTATGATGAACTATATATGTCTCGTATACCTATGAGTGGTTGTGATCTAGGTAGATAGTGGTGGCCACCCACCTATTACATTTGGACCCCCACCATTTTTTCTTTCGGTTTTTCAGTTTCAACGCAACTTACTATTTTTAACGTTTTTCGGGTCTCGAACTTTCGGAGCCGTTTTGAGGCCCTAAACGATGTTTTTTTGGGGAAAACCGGGTGCAACATGGAAGTTCCTTTAATGTTTCTCACACCAAAATTTGTATTCCTCGGATAGATATTTCTAACGAGGTATTGAGCGCGTCCAACAGAGATCATATTCCAAAGTTACATCCCCGGGATGTTGATGTACCAATTTACACAAACGGGGCCCATAGTTTTGGCACTTCATCTCCTAAGGTTATTTTTTTGGATGTTTAGGGTTTTCCATTGTTTCTCAACAACAAATAGGCCTTTGAGCCTCGTTTTAATATAGTTCAGTGGCCTTTAGCTGCCACATCTCTTCTCAGAGATACTCTACCAGCTTCCTATTTAGTTTATTTCCATTATGTCTGTAAGCATATTTCCATTATTTGATATTAATGAAATGAAGTTTTATTTCCATTGCATCTATGTGTTTATGTTTATTTCTGTATATTATTGTGTTCCTGTATAAATTTGGATCAGGTTGTGCAGTAATATGATCTGATATGATTTGGTTTGATCTTGTTGCATTAGTTTATTGTTATTCAGTGATCGATTTGATGATTCAGTTGATTCAGTGATTGAGTGATTTGATTTAGTGATTGGTTTCAAAAGTGTTATTTGATATTGGGCTTAAATGATGGAAGTGGGTACAGATTTAAAATATGATGAAATTTGGCCTAAAGGTTTTATGTTTTGAGTCAGGTGGATCCAATATGAAATATTATGAAATGTGATCCAAAGAGGTGTTGAGGGTTCGAGCCTTCAGTAAGGGAGTTGAAGCTTCCATCCAATGGTAGCCGGTAAATCTACTCAAGGGGTAGGAAAACCCTTCTGATGGGTGTTGGTAAATGAGATCAAGGAGTTGGAGCTCCCTTCCAGTTGGTGCTTGAGAATGAGAGAAGGTTATAGCCTTCTGCAGGTGGGTGCCTGCGTATGGTATGAGTTTGTGCCAGTACAATATTATAATATGTTTTCCTTTATAATAAAATAAGAATATAGAGACTATGGAAGTGGTGGTTTTATCCTACATTGGGTTTCCACCTAAAATCCTGGTATCCTTATTTGTTGTTGTGTTGCTTATGTGTGATGGTTTATTCTATTCTTACTGCTCATGGTTACTTTAATTAAAGACTAATGAACTAATGAGACATTGGTTAAATTGATTAGATGATGAAATATATGGCAAGTTATTTAATTGGATATACCTTTTTTTCCTTTACTAAAGTTGCATACATACGCAGTTTCATGAATAACAATATCATATGGAAATCAGAATAAGCAATGAAAATTTGAACTGAGTTTAAAATAATGATTCAACGCTACCCCCCCCCCCCCCCCCTCAGTATTTTTCCCAACAATAATAGTATTCCGCTACAGGTGAATTTTGAATTGGATCAAGGCTTGGATTTGTCACCAAAATCCTTAGGAATTAAAGCCTAAGTTTTGGCATTGTAGTATTGGCATTCGTGTTAACAGTCATGGTCATCGTCATACTTTTCATATGCATGTGTGATTGATGTTCGGCTTGGTGGTCCTATTGGTTGGCATTGATGTCAACAATATGATGTTACTCATTTTGGTTTGTGTTGACATGTGTTGGCATTGATGATGGCCAGTGATGGCATTAATGGAGCTTGATGGTAGCATTTTGTTCATGTAGAATTTTGCATGTGCATTGATGGTCATGTCATGATGATTGTTAATTCTACTACAAATAGAGGAGGCTGCTATAGGTTTATGAGAATATCTACATGTGATGGTGATGGATCATGGCACACTAGTTGAGTTGTCAACTAGGTCCTCATTAGGTCTTCGTGTCTATGCCTATGAGGATGACTTGAAGTAGTGATGTGATGTATTCATGATGATGATGTGATGTTGCAAAGGTTCTTCATATGTGTTACAACTTGTTCAAAGGGTTGATGGATAATGGAGGACTTGTTGGCACACCTGCCAGCCTTGTTTGTTGGCCATTATAGGGAACTTGACAGTGAAACTTGGGAAAAATGTTAGATTCACTTGCATATGTGTCAAAGGGCATGGAAAATATCTGAAGGCATGAATAGGAGTGAAGAAGAGCATCCAATAGGTGGTAGATGTTCTGACATAAAGGAATGATGTTTTCCCTCATTTTTAGCCACAATCGCTTGTATACAAGCCTATGGGAGCGACTAGAAGGCTCTAGTCGCTACCAGAGCAACCTATGGGAGTGGTTATATGCTCATTCACACAAATATAGTGTTATGGGAGTGACTGAGTTATTTCACGAGAGTTTCTTCGCATTCCTCACGTTGTTCAGAAGAACATTAGAAAGGAAATTCCTAAATCCTTCCAGAATTTTTTGAAAAATTCAAAAATGGTTTGAAATGGTCCTATTATGATGTGAAGGAATTTATTTCACAAGTTGTGGTGTTAGTGGATTGATTTTGTCCACCTTATTCACCTTTTATCTTAGCCCGAGCTCAATTTCACCCTACATGTTTTATATTCTTGCATTGTGAGCTTTGTGTTGCGTTGAGTGAGTTGATGATGTATGTATGAGAGTGAGAGGTATCATAGAAAGATATTATGCTTCAGACCTTGAGTAGAGCCTAGATGATTTAGTCTATGAGTGTTAATGATTGAATAATGAGAAGATTTGAAGCATGTTGCAAAATAGATGAAAATAGAAGCTACTAGAGTAGAGATCGTTTGGAGAATCTATGTATGTTGTTGGGTAGTGTTTTTTATGGTGATTATCACACTTTTTTTGCAGAAGTTTCTATTACATTTGGTGCATATCCTTAGTGTTATATGTTTTTAATTGTACACTAGCACATTTGGCCCAATTTCCGATAGCCAAAATGTCTCTCTTGCGACACATAGGTGTCCCAAGAGAAACACTTTGAGGTGGGGAAAAACGTTGTTTCTAATCGTGTCGCAATTTTGACACTTGAGTTAATTGTCGGTAGAGTGACACTAATTATGACGTTTTTTGGCAGTGTTGCAATTTCGATGTTTCAAAGTGGTCTTTTCTCTTTCAACGTTTCACACTTCGTCACTATTCTGACGTTGAAAAAATCGTCACTATTCTGACATTTCAACATTCATTGCTCTACCGACGGTTTGAACTTCGTCGCTCTTCCGATGATTAACAACACCACAACCAATGTTTATAAGCATCACAATTCCGACAATAACTAACACCCCAACCAAAGCTTCTCTGCATTGAACTTATGATGAGGAAAAGTGTCACTATTCCGACGATAAAAAAGACCCCAACTGGTCTTCGTGCTTTCGACGTTTCCCCGTAAGTAGACAATAGCATCGGAATACTGATGACAACAAAAGAATATTGAAAAACAAACATCGGAGTGAAAGAATTCACTGACGCTACAAAATGGTAGTGTAAATTTTCTATAGTGGGCTATTTGGCCTTTCACTTGCAAGCAACTTCGTTACAAATAAAAGACAATTCTCCACTTGCTTAGAGTTGTAAATTTCAATGGGAAAGAATTCATTTCCAAGCCAGAATATCTGGACAAAATAAAATATAGAGACACATCTTACAAGACAATCGATGCCAACTTAGAAGGGATTCTTGACAATAAAAAAAGGCCAAACATTGTCCCATAGAAATCATTTGTATGGTCATCACATGTTATTTTTTTTCCTGTAACAATCTGTCCATGAAGAAGGAGAGATTGGAATAACTTCCAAAATGCTTAAAATTTGTGAAACAAAGTTACAAGAATAGAACATGGCTCTTTTGTTTAGGATATAAAAAAATATATTAGTACCACAATATATAGATAATGTGTACTACAACTCGCATCAGATGAGAATATAAACTTGATTAGAAGAGGTCACTGGTAATGAAGAATTTTTCTCAATCAAGCTAATGTGATCAGAAATAACAGTAGAAAACTTGTCATATAACTTGTGCAATATATCTCTTTTGCATGTGCTCGCAGAAAACATGGATGAATTTTCAATGATAGTCAGGTAACTACAGATCGAACCAACCTGCTAAAACTCTATGCAGCAATATACCTCCTTAACCTGCTAACACTCTACGTAGCAAACACCTCCTTGTAAGACTACCCACACTGGGGGCTTTTGCACATATATGTCAGTTTTCTAATGCCATTTCTCAAGAAATTTCGAGACAGAAGTGTTAAATGATATTTTAACAAACTTTTATTGGGTTTTCAGAGTTTCCATTTCTCTCGAGAGAAGTATTTTCTATGCTAGCTTCTAGCTCTTCTAATTCATCAAGGTCCAATTCATCATCATCTTCAGATAGTATTTGCTCCTCTTCTTCAGTTGTAACCCCAGAAGTTAAGGTTTCTGCCATCGAAGGACTTGGGTTCTTCTTCACCTGTAGGCCATTAAAAACAAGATATCACTCTTTCAACATACATTTCATCATTACATTCATTGCATACAAACATGTTCAATTCATTTTTGTCAAGTTTTTTCGAAAGAGTTTTATAAGCTTGCAGGTCATTCTATACTATTGAGTGGAATAGTTTAACTCATCCAATCCTAAAGGAAGAGATGACAAAGAGGGCGTTGTGAACACAACCCCACCCATAGGACCTTCAATATTTCCACTAGTCTTCACATCCTTCCATCACCATTATTTCCATTTTTATTTTGAAAACCATTTCCATCACAGGGGTTACTTATGATATCACCTTGCTCCATATCGCTTAAGGCCTATCAATCTGCAGGGGAGGCCCTCTCAAAGCCAGAGAAAGAGTACACCTAAAGAGACAAGGTAGGTTACAGAGGTGATAAAGGCTAAACTACCCATTTTACACTCAGATTGTGGAGTGTGGTTTGGAGCTTCCATCACTTTAACACACAACTTGAGTGGTGACAGGAACCAAAGTGTGCAGACAATGTGACATCATTAATAGAAGAGACAACATGCCATCAAGAACTCAATGAATAACATGTTTACTGTTTCACTGGCAATAAAAAAAATATCTCTCAACAAAAAGAAATGATTCCTTTCTGTGATATTATATCAATGCTAACATTGCAAGCAGAATATATCCTTCACTTGAAGAAACCTATGATGATTGATTCTGTATAAATCTCCAACTAAAATCCCTCCAATGCCATTAATAATATCATGTCTACTCTGAAAAATACAAATGGTGAATATCTTTAAACTTAATTATATCCCAAAATGAAAACTTTGGGACAAGAAAAATTGATTTTTCTCTCACAATAATTCCTTGGAAAAAATAAATGATCATTGAGAACTTCTCATAGGAGGCAATGTATTGGTATAAAATTCTTACAAAAATTCTTTGGTTGTGGGAAAAACACATTTCAATATGTAAATTTTAAATCATACGTACTATTTTTATTTTTCCATAATAATATTAAAAGAGAATGTTCCTCACTTAGATTTTTTTTTTAACTAAATTGCATCACACATTAAGAGTAAACACTAACTCACTATCAAGAGTTGTCTTTTAGGTAACTAAACATCAGATATATATTATACTATTCACATTCAATATTTTGGAGATTTTGATAAGTTTTGGATATAACAACAATGTATCTTCAGTAACGTTTACAAGATGTAGTAAAACAGTGGAGACTATTGTGACAACATGAAGACAACACAAAAACCAAAAGAGTCACAAATTCTCCCATAAGAGGAAACTAGACTCCAAACATGGGCAATTGACTTTGTAAACTTAACTTCTATGCATAATCATTCAACAATAATTTGGAACTCCATGTGGCTTAGACTCCTCCAACTTTTCCCTTATATAAGCTTGATTTTAATGAAGCTTCTAAAGGTTATGTTGGAAAGATGGAATTAGAAGTCCCATGAAAAATAGCTAGAGAGACGATTTTTATTCTTTTAGAAATGTGAGAGTAGCTTCTAACAATTTTTGAATTCTGCAAATGTGCTTGCAGAAGAAGGCCTTAAGATAACCTTGAGATTAAATTTACTAGTATTGATTTTTGAAAGTGATATTAAATGAAGTTATGAAACATCGTAATGTAATATTCCTAAATTAGCATGCAGCTAATTGGAATATTAATTATTCTCTTAACCTATAGTTAGATGAATAAATGGGTAAGGAGGCCCATAAATATTTTTAGCAGCAATAAAATCCCTCTTAATGTGAAAAGGGATCATATTCATAGCTGGATAATGTTGGGTATGTGTTATATTCTTTCCACGACTAGCCCCACGCGCTGTACGTTGCGCCGGGCACAGTAGGGGGGTCACAAGGGGGGAAGTAGCCCCCACTGTTGGGGTTCGGGGCAGCGGCCTGGCGAAAATTTGTTTGGTGTGCGGACCCACCCATGTTTTGTGCATGATTTTGCACATGGTTTTGGGGTATGATGGTTTTTCAGCCCCTTGTATTTTGTAGATCCGGTCAAGGGAACTACAGTTATGTTCTAATCCAGGGTTAATGGATTGGGGTTTATGTATGCTTCGGCATGTATATATATGTTTTGTAACACTAAAATGAATATAATGAAAAATCAAGCTAATCGTCCCAATTTGGGATCCAGGGGAAAATCTCTGTGTTTATCTGTTTTATGTTTTATGCTCTCGCTATTGTTTATTTTCTGGTATAAGATACTTGTGTAGATAATTTGTGTTCAGGGTTAAAACCTACAGATAAAACACCCTCATGTGTGAACAAGGGCTAATGCATGAAGACAAGGTCAATTTTGACCAAGTCAACAAAGATGGAATGGAGGGAGTGAACCATCAATTGAGATAGCCAGTATGAATGTGGATTAGCTTATATAGTTACATAAAAGTTGGATTGAAAACCATTAGGTGTAAAAAGGGGCTGGAGCAGTTTGAAGAGGTCAACTTTGACCAAATCAAACAGTGTTGTTATGGAGGAGTGGCATTAATGATGGGACAACGCAGTTTTGGAGGGAGATTGATTGTGTGATGGTGGAAACCCTAATGAGTGGGACCCAAGGTGATAAGGCTCAAATTTTTTATAAGGAAGAGGATGGCAGCCATATGAGGTTATCTTATGAATTATATTTTGATATGTTTGTTTAGACTTTTGATCTCTTCAGCTGTTTAGCTAAGATTGCTAGTGTTGTTTAGTACAAGGTTTTCCTGTTTAGGAATTCCATCTCTTTCCTTAAGAGGCATATTGGGAGAGTCCTGATCTATAATTCCACATATCCGACATTATGTCCAAGCTTCAATCTTCAGCTACAATGAAATTTCTCTAGAATATTGTGTTGTGTTGCAGGGTGTTGCAGTGGAGGGTTGAGAAACCCACTTTCTAAGATAGCTTTACATAGGAGGAAGATTCCTTCTCTTGGGAGATCAGTTTGGAGGGTTATTGAGCACATTTTATATATTTTTCATTAGGGCAATCTATTCCTATAACTTACAGGTTAATTTCAGTCTGGAATTACATTATTTTGGAGGGCAGCTTTAGTGAGTGATCTTGTGGCTCTTTTAGAGTGTTTTCCTGCGATTGAAGGGTTTAGCCTTTCATTGAAGGAGACCTTTGAGTAGATCTGCATCAGATCTATATTATTTCAGCCTCATATCTTCATGTGCTTCAGTTTTCAGTGACTCTTCAGTCCTTGGGCTATAGATCCCAATTTGTATTTGGGTGTATTTCCAGAAACCCTTCCCGGGTTCTCTTGGAATGGTGTAAAGGAGACTAGATCTCAGTTCTCGAGCATTATTGATTAATATAATATCAGATATATTTGTCTCTAAAATTTCTGAGTGTAAACCCTCATTAGACTGTGTTGTCACTTTCTGCAGTAATTTTGTGTTGCAGTAGTCTTGGGGTTGTATTGTTTTTGGGCTATTATGTGTGTGGGATACTTGTTTAACTCATCTATCATGATTAGTTTCTGATATACTTTTGTATTTTGTTACCATAATGTATAATATAATGGATCCATGGGCTTTTATGAGTTATTATAGCATAAATTTCTAAAAAATGCATTTTCTGTGCATGTATTGTTGATTTCCCCATTTGGGAATATTACACATAATGAGCAATCAAACAAAATGATTGGAAGTTGAACCCTGTGTTTCAAGGGAAATAATTATTTAATAAATCCCCTAATCATTGTGTTCACCTATAAGGGCCAAATTCTTAAGAAATCAAGCCCAAATCACATTGATATATTACTCAAAAGGTACAGGTATTTCTACTCATTTTAATTAACCTACCTCAACATGGTTGACCTTATTACAAAAATATTCATACTATCCTCTTTCTTTTGTTTTACAATGTAAACCAGTGAATTTCCATACCTTTTTGAAATACAACTCTTCTACATATATTTTCTTTAGCTACAGTCATCCTTGAGAAACATTTCAAAGGATTCGAGAAGCATGTTTGCAGAAAATCACTCAACAAAAAAAACTATTAAATTAAAATGTGAGGCAGGAAAGAATAGAAAGATATTATAATTTATATGAGAACAATGTAAGGAATAGTCTAAGTGTTCCATGTTTTTTCCCTTTATCATGCATATTTGTGGATGATTTTTGCCCAAAATCCGACCAAAAATTATAGGAAGCACAGACTTGAGTTGTGAAATATGTACAGAATGAGTGCCTCAAGGATTTTTCCGGGCTCCAAATCCATTTATGTATTTAAAAATTCATTTCAAACAATGAAAAATGGCCATTCACCAAATATTGTATCATCAGATTCCATTAAAAAAGCAAATATACACAACAGTTAACTTCGTTGTACCAAACTTTCAAGACCTTTTAAGGTCCATGTTATTAAGAGAGTTAATTTGTGACTTACAAACAAACATCTGATATTGTATTTTGTTCAGGATAAAATAAAATATAATGGAACCACAATATATATAGATAATGTGTACCACAGCGCGTATTAGACGAGAATATCAACTTGATCAGAAGAGGTCGATGGTAATGAAGAAGCTTTCTCAATCAAGTTAATGTGATCAGAAATAATGGAAGTAAGCATGCCATCTAACTTGTGTAGTATATCTCTTTAGCATGTGCCGGCAAAAAACATGGATCAATGTTCGATGGTGGTAAGATAAAACTTTATGCAGTAATATAAACTTGAAGTTGACAAGGGCATTGACAGGTGGCCTTTACAGGTTACTTGATGATCCTGTGGCATTCTATATTCCAATGAGAAACTAGATGAAACATCTAGAGTTGAGGAGGTACATGCATGGCAAGATGCTAGGTGACAAGTTCAGAATCTATTGCAGAATCAAGGATTGGTTCTAAGCTTGCAACTGATGGGGGTGTTGTAGAGTACAGTGACAAGGTCATTCTCCCAAATAGGAGGAGTTCACCTCGATGATACTCTTGCTTCAATTCTTTCACAAGGAGGATGTTGACCTAGCTTAGGTTGGTTCTACAGTAGCTATTAGTTTTCAGATGTGTAAGAAGAATTCTAATATTCACATGTTGTTGATAACCCTATGTGAGTTGATAGCCCTGGACAATATCAAGTCACTTAGATATTTACATAAAGGTACGGAGTCAACTTGGGGACGTAGTTTGCCCAGGTTTCCTCATTTTACATCCATAATCAGTAAGTTCATGATTATAATTATAAGCTACCATTTAGATGACCTTGAAAGAAATTGTCAAAACATAAACTAATTTCCTTTGTGAATTGAAATACTTGTGAATTGTTTACAAATTATATGTAATGAAAATAAAGAAAAAAGGGTTAATGATTACCGTTTGATCATATGCATCAATTCCTTCACTGTAAAGAAGTAGGAGATTGTATTCAGTTCCATCTAGAGCAATCCTCTTCAGTGGAGCATTCCACATCCAGAGGCCCTTTATACATGGCTGATGTCTAGATGCAACCTAAAAGCCACTGCTCCTTCCAAGAAGTTGTCAAATATATGAACAGAAATAACATTGTCAGATTTTAGCATGATAGATTAGAATGAGCTAAAATTTTTAATTAATATAAATAGAAACCTTTGTTTTTTGCAAGTATTCAAAGCCAGGAAAGGATCCTTGGAATTGTTACATAGGCTTATCACTTCATACACATCAAGATAATATTTAAAATTATTTTTCAATCATCTGATTGAAAAAATACATGGAAAATTAATAATAAAATATTACAGTTGATGAAATCTACTTTTCAATAATATGATTGAAAAAAGACATGGAAAATTAATAACAAAATATTATAGTTGATGATATCAAGTTAAGCAAGACTGCCTAAAAATACATTTGCATTGTGACCCACAAACATTCAAGTTGCAGTGCTCATGATAAATAATAATGCAGAATAAAAGGACAAAATGCTATCTATTGACATCCTTAAGCTGTGCAATATCCCACTCCTCTAAACTTTATCGCCCATAGACTACTTCTAGATTGAGGTGTCTAAACCTTCAGTAAAACTTTTAAGCTATTGAAATTTCAATATACAAGAACTAACTCCAACAAAACTAATATAACATGAATGAGTCATGCAAACTAGAAATGCCTAGGTCAGTCATGCCCTTCATTGTTTCCCTAATTTTCCTCTTGAAAATTTAACAAAAACTATTTAAATACAATGGATTTATTTAGGGACTCCAACACACTTTGGTTCAGAGGGCATAATCCATAATCAACTCCAATACACAACATGCAAAACTTGTCTACTAAAAATTATGTGGTGATGTGCTTAGATAAGGAAGAATACTAATAGAGAGTTGTATACAGTTCCCTGTTTGATACAGGGAAAATAAGGGATTAATTCATGTACATTAGAAAATATTAATTTATTTACATCAGGAAACTAACCACTAAAAAAATATATCCTTACAAGTACAAGATTCTCCACCTTATGCATGAACAAGGCCCAAGGAAAAACCACGTAAATAGATATAGGCGTAGGAGGATCTCTATAGGGCATGCAAACGATAAGAATAAACATTATCAATTTGGTTCCAACAAAAAAAAGAGGATATTTCATAACCTTACAATATGCGCTTAAGTAGATTTGATTGCAACTCCATCCATATAATGAATTTTATTTAATACTTTAGCTAACTACAATTAGTAATATAGTAAAAACATGCTAGCTGAAAAAGTGCTATGCAATTTTCCATCACAAAAGATAGGGGACAAGTGAAAACAAACAGATTGCCCCTTTCCTCACAAGGATTATTTTCTAAATTTCAATCCATTTGTATCTTTTCCTGAGTCCTTTGATGCAAACTGAGGCACAAAGAGATGCTTAGGAATTCATTGATTACTTATATCCTATTAGCAATCTAATAGGATTTTCTACAAAAACAACAACAAAAGGTCATGTACGGGCATATCATTATAAATGATGTAAAAGAGATGCAAGAATCCATTCTCTAAGGCTAAATGTTCCAAAGGAAACAACTCTCATATGAAGGAACTCCAGGCAACACGTGACATAAGTAAAAAATCCAATACACACTTGATTGAAAGCAACAAATGGACCATGAAGTAGAATATTGTTAATATTAAACAAAAAGAATGCATGCCACATGATTGTTTAGAACCAAAGAGAAATACACTAGAATCAAGAATTTGGCCATAATAAAAGACATATTTAGAAATGTTAAATGCAATGGGGAATCCCATCTCATACGAAGTGGGCTACTTAAAAGAGAAACTATATAAAGGATAAGAAAGTAAGCATGATATACTACCTCAGAAGGAAAATTGGGCAAGCAATAAAAGTAGAAATGTTAACAAGTCTGAAATAGAGCATATCCAATCCTAACAAAAGTTAGCTAAAATAAAAAATACAATAGAAAAACTGAGAGTGACTAATTGAAATGATGTTTGCAGAAATAAAAACATGGAAAAGGCACTTGGTTTGGGCAAGGAATAAATTTTTTGCATCTTCAACAACTATGACATGCTTGAATTAGAATAATGGGAAATAATTTTATTCCTCCAACTATAAAAAAAAAAGCCAATGTGAGAACTAAATACACTTAAATCAGATCATTATGCACTGCATACCTGGATCCTTAAAATATATACCCCTGCCCACCAAAAATAGAGGGAAGAGAGAGAAGATATAAGTTGTAGTTTACTAGATTTCTTCTTATTAGAACTAAATTTATAATTGTGTTTTTCCATCCTATATTTCTCTTTTCATTTTGATGGTTTCTCCATACCATGTTTCATTTATTTTCGTCGATATTTACACTCTTTCCTTTGCTCTCCCATGAACTGAATTTTACCCTTTTTGGAGTTAATAGTGGCATTCCCATTTTTGAATGTGTTTACTTATAAATATGACTAAGAAAAAAACACTTTCCCTGATTTTCACCAATCTTCAATGGAAAAGTGAGGAATAAAAATACATGAAAGGCCCACACATGACATCAGTCTATGCATGCATCCCTGTGATTTGATATTCCTAGTGATTTCCAATCTGAAACTGTCGTTCACCGACTATAATTTTAACTCCACAAACTCCTTTCACTTATACATAAACCCTTATATGGATGCACTTAAGAATGAGACACCTCTCATCATAGGGCCATGAAACTTATTGTGGATCCTTGAGACTGACAGGGCCATGCCCAAACCAAAAATTATCCCACTTACTTGTATGACCATTTTGAAATATAGAAAATTCTTTTAAAACCTTTTCATCAAAAATGCTTGGAGATTCAAAAATTAAAGTTGAAATTTATCTTGATCGCAACTCGGTACCCTGACTAAGTTGAAAATTTATCTTAGTTGCATCTTGGATACCCTAATTAAGTTGAAATTCATCTCAGTCGCATCTCATAAGCCCTAACTAATTTGAAATTTATCACACATCCTAATTTGGAATTTATCCCAGTCGCATTAGAGGATTTATGCCTTAATATCTAACAGTAAAATCCACCATTTAATTTGAAATTTAACATGAGTTAGCAGTTTATTTTCACCAAGCCACACACAAGCCTAATATTTTATGAATATCATTTGGTGTGATAGAATAGATTAATTTCACCAACACAAAGGAATGAGTTTTGATACTCTCTCAAAGGAACATATTAAAGTGACTTCGGACTTCATTTACAGATTTTTTATCGAAAATTCTCAAATCTTCGCGTTAAAATTTAAAGTCATTTCCATCGCATCTCAGATGCCCTAAGTTCAATATTAATAATAAATTCCATCATTTGCTCTAAACTTCAATGGAACGTAATAGTTTATAAATTATTTTCCTTAATCCCATGTAAGTAGAAATTCAACGAACCATTTAAGTGGATTGTTGAAGCAGAAAGAAATTTTCAAATATTGGAGAAGAAAATCACAGAGCATCATGTTTTAGGACTGCCAGACTTTAGTAAGCCATTTCAAGTAAGTTGTCATGCAAGTGGAGATTCCATTGGGGTTGTCTTGACTCGAGAGGGCAAGCTAATTACCTAATTTAGTGAAATACTAAATGAAGCACATATGAAATATTCCTCTTATGATAAGGAATTTTATGCAGTAGTCTGGGCATTAAATAAATGCAGAAATTACTTGTTGCCCAAATAATTTATGTTATTTACTAATAACCATGCTTTACACTGTACAATTCATTATGCACTAGCCTAAAATAAATCAGAAGCATGTAAAATGGATAGAATACCTCCAAATTTTTACTTTTGTCCTGAAGCACATTACTAGCCAAGAAAATAGAATTGATGATGCTTTAAGTAGAAGATTTATGATCAGGCAGGAAATTCAAATCCAGGTAATGGGGTTTGATTTTATGAAATAATTTCATGGAGAATATTTTGATTTCAAAGAGGCTTACCAGGCTTGCAAGAATCCTACCTTGCAAGATAGAAGCCAATGGCTGGAAGAGATGACCCTACCCAACCCGCCTGAACGTGTTTACCTGGGCGCCCTCACATGACCTGACCTGACTCGGCTAGCTTGAACATGTTTCCCTAGGCTCCCTCACACGACCTAACCCGACTCGACCTGACCCGCCCGAACATGTTTCCTTGGGCGCCCTCACATGACCAGACAAACCCGACCCAACCATACGTGTTCCTTGGGCGCCCTCACATGACCCGATCCGAGCTGATCGGCCTAAACACGTTTCCTTGGGCGCCCTCACAGTACAACACGACCCAACCCAACCCGCTTGAACATCGAAGGCATGAGGGAGAAAATGGAAAACGGGTTGCACGAATGTGTAGTACAAGGCACACGAGCCGTCACAACTTAGCATTTTTGATATGACCACCCTCACATGACCCGACCTGACCCGACCCTCCCGAACGTGTTTCCCTGGGCGCCCTCACATGAACCGAATTGACTCAACCCGCTCGAACTTGTTTCCATGGGCGCCCTCACACGACGTGACCCGACCCGCCTAAACTTGTTTCCTTGGGCGTCATCACACGACTCGGCCTGACCAGTACATACATGTTTCCTTGGGCAGCCTCACATGGCATGACCCAACCTGACCCGACCCGCCTGAACACATTTTCCTGGGTGCCCTCACATGACACAACCCGAACCGACCTGACCCGCTTGAACATGTTTCCTTGGGAAGCCTCACACGACATGACCAGACCTAATCCAACAAGACACAGGCAGTCACAACTTAGCATTTTTGATACGACCACCCTCACATGCCCGACCTGACCCAACCTGACCTACCCGAACGTCGAAGGCACGAGGGATCAAATAGAAAATGTGTTGCATGAACGTGCAATACAAGTCACATAGGTGGTCACAGATTAGCATTTTTATACGACCTCCCTCACAAGATCTGACTTGAATGTGTTTCTTGTGGTGCCCTCACACAGCATGACCCGACCCTCCCAAAAGAAGAGCGAATGAGGGAGAAAACAGAAAACGGATCACACAAGTGTGCACAAGGAACATGGGCGGTCACAACTTAGCATTTTTTATATGACCACCCTCACACAACCCGACTCGACTTGCCCGAACACATTTCCTTGGGTGGCCTCACACGGCATGACCTGATTCGACCTGCCCAAACGCGTTTCCTTAGGAGCCCTCACACGACCCGACACGACCTGACCAAGATGCATTTCTTGGGCACCCCCACATGACCCGACCCAACTCAAACGAATTTCCTTATATGTCATCACACGACTCGGCCCAACCCGACCTGCCTGAACATCGAAGGCACGAGGGAGCAAATGGAAAATAGGTTTCAAAAATGTGCAGTATAAGGCATAGGGGCAGTCATAACTTAGAATTTTTGATACGGCCATCCTCACACAACCCGACTTGACCCGACCCGACTTGCCCGAACATGTTTCCTTGGTGACCCTCACATGGCACGACCCGACCTGACCCACCCGAACGTGTTTCCTTAAGTTCTCTCACATGACCCGACCCGAGCTACACGAATGCATTTCCTTGGGCACCCTCACACGACCTGACCTGACCCGACCCACACGAATGCGTTTTCTTGGGCGCCCTCACACAACATGACCTGACTCGACCTAGCCTACCTGAACATGTTTCCTTGGGCAGCCTCAGAGGACACGACCGGACCTGACCCGACATGACACGGGCGATCACAACTTAGCATTTTTTATACAACCACCCTCACACGACCTGACCTGATCCACTTGAACATTAAAGGCACAAGGGATCAAACAAAAAACAAGTTGCACAAAGCAGTACAAGGCACACAGGTAGTCACAACTTAGCATTTTTTATACGGCCACCCTCACATGAATTTACCCGACCCACCCGAATGTGTTTCCCTAGGCTCCCTAACACGACTCGACCTAACTCAACCTGCTCAAATGTGTTTCTCTGGGTGCCCTCACACGACCCAACTAGACCCGACCAGACCTGCCCAAACGTGTTTCCTTGGGTGTCGTCACACGACTCAACACAACCCGACTCGGTCGGACATGTTCCTTGGGTGCCCTCACATGACCCGACTTTCCTGAATGTGTTTCCTTGAGCACCCTCACAGTACGACACAACTCGACCCAACCTGAATGCATTTCCTTGGGCAACATCACACGACCTGCCCAAACGTCGAAGGTGTTGGGCCCAAATTAAGGTATGTTCTCACCCTGTAATTACTTCAAATTATGTTACAATTTTTGCGGAATTCCTATTCATATTAACAATAAAGAGATAAAAGTTTATGAAAAATAGAACAACTAGGCTAATGATGAAAAGGATGTTTTTATAACAGAAAATTGACTTCTCTTATCTCTGCATGCAGGAAGGCAGAGTGGTTGGACCAATAGGAAACAAAAGCTAATCAACGGACACAAACATATGAGATCTTGGTAACCCCCAGTGGTCGGCAGAAGGCAAACAGACGAATTCAAGCCCAAGTACTCAAACGACAGCCATGCGCAGCGGGTTGTCATTTGGGAAATACTTTCTCATTTTTTGAAATCGCCTTTAAAAGGACGAAGGATGAACGAGAAAAGGGAGAGTTGGAGAAAGGATAGGAAATTCATTCTGCAATAGACGCATCAGAACCAACCTGCCCAAGTGTATTTCTGTAACATCACTGGATGTAATATAGAGCATTAAGCAATAATATTTTGAATTTTTTACTGCGCTAGAGCTTCTGGTGATCTGGGCCCAACCCCTGGAAGTTCCTCGCAAGTTTTCATACTTTGTGTAGTTGCGAAACCAATGATTAAGTATCTGATGCAGTTGTAAAGTATATTTCCATTCAATAAAGTTATAGTTTCTCTTTCTTCAGGATTTTTAGCATTCGTGTTCTTGAATTAGGATAATTGCAATCATATTTTCAGGCTTATGACAATGCTTCGTCATCAGTAGATGGTTCCAGTTCTTCCAATATCATTGCACTTGAGTTATAGATCGTAGAATAAGTTGATTTCGATGTTATCTATCTTAATGAATTGCATTACTCTTTTAGCACAACAAAGCGTTCAACTGTCAATTAATGTCGATTAATTAATTCATAAAGAGAATTCCATTGCAAAATTACATAAATAATTGTTGTACAATTCAGTTAAATTGCTTCAATTATATTGTTGTTCCATTACTATTCAGTTAGTTAGACTACTGTTCAATTCAATTCCATTGTTGTTCAGTTTAGTTAGACTGTTGTTCAATCCAATTCCATTATTGTTTGGTTTATTTAGACTGTTGTTTAATTCAATTCAATTGCTGCTTGATTCATCTAGATTGTTGTTCGGTTCATTTAATTCAATTAGATAGCTACTCAATCTTGCTGCTCCATATTAGGTTAAAAATCAATCCAAGCCACCCCTCGTTAGGATAAGTGAGCTTAGGGAGTTAGCAAATTCTTCCTCATAAGTAACAAGGAGTAACTATTAGACAACCTCACTCACATATATTGTGCCAACACTCTTGAAATAAGAAGACTTACCCCGGGTTGATAATTAAATGAGAAAGCAATAGAGTTGTTGATAATAAGCCATCTCTGAGCTCCAAAATTTTGGCGATGTTGCCGGGGAGAGTGTTAAGATTCATCTCCTTTATTCATCTTTACCCATTGCTATGAATAATTGGGTATTGAAAACAAGAGGTAAGAACCTGTGTACTGGCAAGCAAAATGCTTTCCCTCTAGCCTGCTTACCAGCAAGTCGTGCAAAGAACCATAATATAGGTGCTCTTGTTTTATGTCTAGGAAGAAAAAGATAGAAACAATCTAAAATCATTCGCAAACATCCTCACAATCCAAAGGACCGGTGATCCTTGGAATAGCAACATATATAGACGAAATCATTAAGAAAGCTGAATCTCAGGCATCTATAGGACCCAGAATTGTTTCTATTCAAAGTCCTAGTACACTCCCTCAAGCAGCAGCCTCACCATCTGTAACCTATGCCGAGATTCACTACGAGACAAAGGGGTCTGAGTGAAGCCTGCAGACTGCTAATCATATAGGCACTGACCCTTCAAAAGAGGGAGACTCTTGCAGCCTACAAGAGGGGGGGGGGGGGGTTGGGGGGGAGAAACCAGTGGAGGAATTCACACAGAAATATCAGAACCTAAATCCCCTAAAGGAGTGATTGAAATAGAAGTAATTAGGATCCCAGATCAGGGAAGTGTTGTAAAACCCCCACCGCATTCACCTCCCAAGCCTATTAGAATCACCTCTCCAAATCAAGAAATTCCCGAAGATTTTTGGCACCTCTTTGATCAGATGGAAAATAATCAAAATTAGAATCAGAGGTAGACATCAACATTAGAATACCATATTGTTGATCATGCTGCCAATGCCCCTATGAAATCCATTCCCTTGCACAACATTCCCACCTTTCAGGGATTAACCACAGAAGATCCTGATGCATTCATTTTTGAATTTGATGTCTTATGTAGAGGATATGACTACACCACCGATCCCTAGAAACTAAAACTATTTCCCTCTACCTTAAAAGGGACTGCGCTACGCTGGTTCATGGGATTAGGTGGGGGAACTATAAATAACTGGGACCAAATGAAGAACATTTTTCTTACCAAATACCAAGACCATTTCCGAACCTGAGATCTAAAAGATGAAATCTTCAATATGTCTGTAAAAGAAAATGAAACATTAGAAGAATACGTAGAAAGATTTCAATACAATTTAAAAATATCCCCATATACCATGCTATCCAAGGACATTTTAAAAGCCACAATGCTTAAAGGGATGAAGGAATAATGGGTTGAGAGGCTTAACATAATGGGGAAGGGAGATATTTACTAGGAAGAATACAATGAGATTATTTCCTTATGTATTAGATGCTCTGAGGGTAGCTCACGCAATAGGCCTGTGGGGTGTGACTCTATGAAGAAAGACCTTAAGTAGACCAATGGCAATGTAACCAGAGCAAAATTTGGAAATCTGTTAGAAAATTTCAAAACTGACATCCTGGGTACTTTGACAACACAAATTGATGTTTTACAAGACAAACAGAAACAAGCTATAGTAGAAAAAAACCTGGCCATCTTTTTCCAAAGATGTCGAAAGAAGCACAGCCAGAGGGAATGTCCTTTAGACATGGTTCAGACTTGTGCTATCTGCACTAAAGATCATACCACAGACCAATTTCCTTCACTTCCTAGGTTGAAAGCCATCTACAAGGAAGCAAAGGAAGAGACAGAGCCAGTCTATTTAATGAATCAACATCGGCAATGGCAAGCATGACCTGGCATACCGCAAGACCTGCCTCAATACTTTTCTTCACCACAGTTTAGACAACAAAACCCTATAACAACTTGGCAGACTCAAAACGCCTTCCCAAACTAGCCAAACCAGGCCTTTCCTATGCCACCCTGGCCTACACAACCTCCATCAGGGAATAATTGGTATAACTTTCCTTGCTCTCCCCCTTATTGGAAAAATGTCCCGTATCTGAAAGCCAGTGGCCAAACCCCCCTACTCCAAACACCAATTGGAATTGGCAGCGACCCATGGGAATGGCCAATATGCTGATAGGAGAAGGGACCCAAAATCAACCTACGTTGCCAGCTCCCTACCTAGTTTAGCATAACCAGCAGCCTGCCATACGCCCTCAATTTCCAGCCCAACCCAATCCTAATCCCAATAACAAACCGGTTCAACTAATTCAGATCATAGAAAATACAAAACCCAATACCAAACAGAAACAATGCAATGAACTTAGGTTAAGATCAAGACGTACCATCTTACCTATAGAAGCCACAACTCCACCCCAGTCTCAAATTGAAACCTCAAAAGAACCTAGCTTAACGAATATAACAGAAACAGGTAAAGACAAGGAAACAATTAATCAACAAAGACCTGAAGAACTTAGGGTGACTCCGCCTCCATTTCCTGAAAGATTAAATCTACCCAATCCTATAATTGCTCTAGATTTTGATATCCTGGGGGAATTAAGAGACCTTTGTGTCAAAATTATTCTTCTCCAGGCCATCCAAGAAATTCCCATCTATGCAAAGACTATCAAAGAATTATGTGGAAAAAAACAAGTCAAGAAAACAAAGGCTGCACCCACCATTCATGTGGTAGGAATGCTATCTAACTTTTTGTTAGGTAGAGAATCACCTGTGAAATATGAAGACCTAGGAAACCCCATTGTAACTATGAAAATATCTGGCCACTCATTTCCAAACACATTGATTGACCTAGGGGAAGCCATTAACATCCTAACTACTGGAGCTTTTGAAAAACTGGGCATATAAGCTTTAGAACCTATGGCCACACTTCTCAAATTGGCTGACAGGTCCGTTATGAGACTGGAAGGAATAGTGCAAGACATCATGGTATCTGTGGACTCATGGGAATAACCAGCTGATTTTTTAGTCATTTATCCAAAAAATACGATGGAAGGGCACCCATTGATTCTTGGGCGACCTTGGCTAGCCATAGCAGATTCTTACATAGGTTGTTGAGCAAGTAGCATGACTATCACTAGAGGAGATTCTATAAAAAATATCATTATCTATCCGCCTGCCAAACAAAACTTACCCACGGTAAAACTTCACAAACATCCAGATACATATTGGGAGAAAAACATTCATCCACCTCTGGCACTAGTAGAAGCTCTCAAATTCAAGGATAAAATTGAAGATGATGTAATCAATAATTTTATGAAATAGTCACCCACGCCTGAAAATATAAAATGCCAAATGTTGAAAATAGTCCTCGAACATGAAGATCAAGAGGATCCTATGACAGACTTCGAGACTCAACATATCTCCACAACCACTGTTTGTAACAGCATACCTATTGAGATCGAGCCAGGAAAGGTTCTAAATATTAATGCCAATTTGGATGGCAACCAAAAGCAAAAACTCATAAAAGTCCTCTGGAAAGGGGCATTTGCGTGGGACTACCAAGACATCAAGGGTTTAGACCCACAACTATGTACAAACCACATCTATATCGATAGGGAAACACACCCTGTCAGACAACCTCAACGAAGATTAAACCCGCACTTAAAAGATATTGTAAAAGAGGAGATGAAAAAACTGTTAGATGTAAATTTCCTTTATCCTATTTCAAACAACAAATGGGTCTCCCCTCTGGTCTTTGTACCTAAAAATAATGGGAAGTGGATAATCTGCATAGATTATAGAGAATTAAATAAGGTAATGCAGAAAGACCATTTCCCCCTCCCCTTCATTGACCAAGTCCTTGATACATTGGCTGGGAAATGGTTCTTCTCCTTTCTTGATAGTTTCAGTGGCTACAATCAAATCCAAATAGCTCTCGAAGACCAAGATAAGACAACCTTTACCTTCTTGTGGGGAAATTTTTCTTACATAGTTTTACTATTTGGATTATATGCCCCAGCAACATTTTAGAGAGCCATAATTAGCATTTTTTTCTGACTTAGTAAATGAAGGGCTTGAAATCTATATGGATGATTTTACACCCTATGGGGAAGACTTTGATCAAGCTCTAAAACCGCTAGAAAAAGTGTTAGAATGATGTATTTCTACTAGATTATGTCTAAGCAACGAAAAATGCCACATGATGATGACTGAGGGGGTAATCCTAGGTCACTACATTTCTGCAGCTGGAATATAGGTAGATCCGGCTAAAATAAAGGTAATCCTTTTGTTGGCCACACCTTGTACACAGACAGAGGTGCGTAGTTTTTTGGGATACGCAGGATATTATCGCAGATTAATAAAAAAAATTCTCACAGATAGTTGCACCTCTATATGCATTGACTGGAAATTTTGAATTCCAATGGACTGACAAATGTGACACCGCTTTTATAGACTTGCAGAGGCTAGTCTCAAAAAAACCAATCCTTCAAGGTCCTAACTGGAAGCTGCCCTTTCACATCTCTTCCGATGCATCTGATATGGCAATAGGAGTAGTCCTCAGCCAAGAAGAAGACTGAAAACCTTATGCTATTTATTATATCAACAAAAACCTCACTCGCATATATTGTGCCAACACTCTTGAAATAAGAAGACTTACCGTGGGTTGATAATTAAATTAGAAAGCACTATATTTGTCGATAATAAACCATCTTTGAGCCCCAACAGAAGGAACGAGGGAGAAAACAGAAAACAAATCGCACGAACGCGCAGTACAAGGCACATGAGCATTCACAACTTATCATTTTTTATAAGGCCACCCTCACACGACCCGACACAACCTGACCCAAAAAAAATTCCTTGGGCACCCTCACATGACTTGACCCAAACGAATGTGTTTCCATGGGCACCATCACACGACTTGACCCGACCTGACCCGACCCGACCCAACTGAACTTGTTTCATTGGGCGCCATCACACGACTTAACCCGACCCGTACGAACATGTTTCCTTGGGCGGCCTCATACGGCATGACCCAACTCAAACTAACTCGATCCGCCTGAACGCGTTTTCCTAGGCACCCTCGCACGACACAACCAGACTCGACCTGACCCTCCTGAACATGTTTTTTTGGGTGGCCTCACATGACACGACCAGACCCGACACGACACGACACAGGTGGTCACAACTTAGCATTTTTGATACGACGACCCTCACATGACCCGACCTGACCTGACTCGACCCAACTCGACTCGCCCGAACGTCGAAGGCACAAGGGATCAAATGGAAAACAGGTCACATGAATGTGCATTACAAGGTACACAAGTGGTCACAACTTATAATTTTTTATACAACCACCCTTACACGACCCGACCCGACCCGAATCGACCCGTCTAAACGCGTTTGCTTAAGCGCCCTCACATGACCCCACTCGACTTGACCATCCCAAATGCTTTTCCTTGGGTGCCCTCAGATGACCCAACCTGACCCAACCTGACCCACTCGAACACGTTTCCTTGGGCACCCTCACACGACCAGGCATGACCCGACCTGGTTGGACGCATTCCTTGGGCACCCTCACATGGCCTAAGCCGAGCCAACCCACCTGAATGCATTTTATTGGGCGCCCTCACAGTATGGCATGACCCGACCCAACCCAACCCAACCTGACCTGCCCAAACGTCGAAGGCACAAGGGAGAAAATGAAAAATGGGTCGCATGAACGTGCAGTACAAGGCACACGAGAGATCACAACTTAGCATTTTTTATACAACCACCCTCACATTACCTGACCCAACCCGACCCTCTCGAAGGCATTTCCCTGGGTGCCCTCACATGACCTGACCCGACCCGACCCGCCCAAAATCGGTGTGGGCTCTCACACGACCCGACAGCACTCGACTCACCTCGACCCACCCAATTGTGTTTCCTTGGGCGCCATCACACGAATCAACCCATATGAACGTGTTTCCTTGGGCAGCCTCACACGGCATGACCCGACCCGCCCGGACGCATTTTCCTGGGTGCCCTCACACAATATGACCCGACCTGACCCAACCTGCCTGAACGCATTTCCTTGGGTGGCCTCATACGACATGACCAAACCCGACCCAACAAGACACGGGCAGTCACAAATTAGCATTTTTTATACAACCACCCTCACACGACCCGACCCGACCCGACTTGACCCGCTCGAATGTCGAAGGCACGATGGATCAAATGGAAAATGGGTCGCACAAATGTGCAGTACAAGGCACACATACAGTCACAAATTAGCATTTTTTATATGGCCACCCTCACACGACCCTACCCAATCCTCCCAAACGTGTTTCCTTGGGCGCCCTCACAAGACTTGACCTGACTCGACCCACCTGAACGTGTTTCCCTGGGCACCCTCACACAACCTGACCCGCCCGAATGTGTTTCCTTGGGCGCCCTCACATGACCCGACCCAGCCAGATGCGTTCCTTAGGCACCCTCACATGGATTGACCTGCCTAAAAATCACACTTCCGACACATTGTTATGAAATGTCGCAATTCCGAGGCTTTGTCCCAAAACGTCGCTATTCCGAAAATACCCCTAAACATCGCACATCTGATACATTGTTCCTAAATGTCACAATTATGACACATTGTTCCTAAATGTCGCAATTCCGACGCTTTGTCCTAAAACGTCGCTATTCCGACAAAACCCTTTAACGTCCCT
Source organism: Pinus albicaulis (assembly GCA_034641835.2). Lineage (NCBI taxonomy): Eukaryota > Viridiplantae > Streptophyta > Pinopsida > Pinales > Pinaceae > Pinus > Pinus albicaulis. Next base: position 931,930,400 of record CM076579.1, on the reverse strand, counting down.
ATTCTGACGATACTCTGTAAACGTCGCTAGAGCGACGCTTGTTGGCAGGATTGAAATTTTTTATAAAAATTGGGGAACTTTCCAACAATACATCAAAAGTGTCGAAAAATTGACCATATGCAACATCATATTGTTGGAGGGTATTATTGTATTTAGATTTTTTGTGACCACAATTTTACTTGTTTATCCTTTATTTGATGATGATATCTTGTTGCTGAGAGCATGTTTGCAGAGTTTATTTCTTATTGAGCATAGTGTCTTGGATCGAATTTGAAAATTGATGAAAGGAGGTCCACATAGTGGTAGAGGAGAAGTGACTTCATGAGAGAGGAGCAGGGATAACGAAGCTTCAATGAAAGGAAAATTTTCTCATCCAAAGGTGGTTGGATATTCCAATGGTATTTGGGTGAGGATAATTGATCGTGGTGGCCTTCAGTGGATGGCAGTCTATAGATCCGTAGAGAATAATGTATTGATTCTCCTAGCCAATGGGTGTTGAAATTATGTATATGAGGTTGTTTCTCCATGTTTATGGGAGTGAACAAGCTATGTAAAAGAAAAATTGCTTTACTAATATAAATTCATAGCAGAGCAATAGCAACTAGGGTGGTTTTTATCCTGGAAGGGTTTCCACCATAAATCTTGTGTCTCATGTGTGATGATTAGATTGTGTGCATTGTTTATTTTTTATGTTTTTCACATGGTTTATGATTTAGCTACTTATATGTTTGTATTCATGGATAATATAATGTGGTGTTGGTGCATATGTGTGTGATTCATTATGTTATCCATGTCTTGTCAGTTAGTTATCATTGCATATCTCAAGGTTCATTTTGAAATTTACTGTCAACCTGTCTGTTTTTACCAGATTTCATAGCGCACTTAGATATGAAATGACAATTTGCGCTACGGAAACACCTGAACTTTCCGTAGTGAATTTTTCAGATTTTAAACTATTGGCACTGCAAAATGATGATTTTTTGCGGGAGACAGAGGTCTGAATGACATGGAATTCTTTATTGGTTGAGGTTAAAGTAGGGTCTTTTCCAGTTAGTTATCGGAGTCATCGTCATTTTAAATCATGATTGTTGTGCTTTTATTCCCGCTTTCCACCTCATTCTTCATCTTTTCCACCATGAGGTAATTAAATGTGTTTTAATAGTTTTCCACTCACTCCTTCCCTGTCATTAGCTCATTCATCTTCGTCCCAAAGCAACTTTCTGTCCATTTTTAAATTTGTAGGTGTCACAACAATGAACAAGATGAGAAATAAAAAGAATATGGCAATCAAGAAGAAGGTACACAAGGGAGGTTCTTATTTGAGATTCGAAGCAATGGACCTGAAGCTATTGAACGAGGAGCCAAATTTCACTGAAGCCTTCAGAAATGCAGGTTGTATGAGATTATGCCAGAAATTACAGGGTTTCCATGTTCAGATATCAAAGGAGTTTGCAACAAATTTTACTAGCACAGCATCTAAAGTGGGAATGTTGAATTTTGTTATCTCCCCAGGGACAATAACCCAAGATACAGAGATCTCAAGACAAGGTGAAGAGTGGTTTAAGTCCACTAAATTCAAGCTACAAAATTGTGATGAATTCATGAAGGATGAATATGTTGGAACTGACATAGCTACTGGGATTCCAAGAACATATCTGAAAAAATACTACTCTAAACTGCTAATGATAATTCAGAAATATTTCACTTGCAAAGGGAGGTTCCACATGGTGTACCAATATCACTTCAAGCTTCTGTTGCATTTCACTGGTAAGTAAGCCATTGATCTTCATTTTTACATGTTTAGAAGTTTGAGTAAGATGGTAGATAAGGTGTAGGCCAAGCCACAAAACAGTGATACATCTATGTTTCATCATGGGCTTATTAATTTGTTAGTGCTGGAGAAATTAGGAAAGATAAACATATATTGGTCTTCTTTCCTCTTTCTTAATGGATATGAAGTTGATGTAATAACTCCTAAGAAGACTCCTAAACCTTCGGACACTCACTCAATTCAGAATGAGCAGCCTGTTAATGAAACAAAGGTAGGAAATAAAGAAATAGAGCCAATGAATGTTGAAGAAGAGCCAATGGAGATTGATACAGAACCTGCACAATAGACACCAGTCACACTGTCAGCACCTGCAAGAAAAAAAACCAAAATTCAGTAGCAATAATAAACAAGAAAGGATGACAAGAAGTGAATCAAAGGGCCAATCAAGTGAGAAAGGTAATTTGGAAGACATCCTCCAAGCTATATACATAGAAGAATCCCCAGTATTCCAGGCTATTGATGTTAGAGAATATTACATCACACTGCTATTTTGTAAAAGTTTTCATATTCAGTAATACATAGTGTATATTTTGCCTTCTTCACCTGAGATTCGAATGAGGTTTCAATAATTTTATGTCTTATATCTTTTCTTGTTGTATATATGCAGTATTTTTATTTCTATTTACTCAGAATTCATGGAAACCATGCTCTGACTTCCTTTAGGTGTTGAACTATTGCTTTTTCCTATGTTTTGTATGTGTGCTATCTCTTCATTGAAATTTTCACTTGCCTTAGTTTCCACAAGAAGGGTTATTTTCATTGAGTATCTTGATGTTGACTCCATTAGCTCAATGGTAGCAAGTCCTTTATATTTTCAACCTGCAATTAATCACATTCAAGTCATTGTCGTAGAGTTAGCCATCTAATAGAGTTTTCATTGAAAAATCACAAGTTACCTTGAGAGAGCCCTCTGAGACTGAAGAGGCTAATATTCAGTTAAAATTTGGTTGAAATAGTTACTCTAAGTTGTCTGGTGGAGTAGCCCATCAGTAAAAATTTAGAGAAAACATTTTGGTGCGTCTGCCAAGAATCTGAAGACATATTTCCCGAAGTTTGTGCTCAAACAGTGAAGCTGAACTCTTGGAGGTAGCAAGAGATCAGAACTTTTCGAGGCTGCAGAAACTACCTTGGTGACTGCATTAAAAAATTTCATGCTTAAAGTTGGCTTCGAGAAAAATATATACAAGGACAAATCCAGATCCTAACCCACCTTCCATTTTGGTAATCTAGAGAGGATTCTCATAGGCATTGGAAGCAGCTCTTCAAAATCATTTATTCCATCACATTCAAGAGCTTTTTCCTCTGAAATTATTCGAAGTCCTGAAGATAGGAAATTTGATGATAAATTTAAAGAATTCTTTCTTACGTATAAAAGTGAAAAGTAATTTACTAATATAATTCTAGACTTACAAAGACTAGGCATTGACACATCATCCCTAGTATCTAAAGAACAAAAAGAAGAAATCTGGAAAACATTCACATCAGAGCTGCTGTTAGAGAGGGATTCTTTTGAAAACTGAAAGGGATTAGATCCATTTGAGTTCTTGTTGAAAATAAAATCTAGGATACCTTTTCTTCAGTGGAGTTCATTTATATCTAGGCTGCAAATACTAGCTACACCACCTCTACTTTTTTTCCAAAGAATCAGAAACTAATCTCATTTGTAGTCCCTCTCCATACCTCCATTCTTATCATTATGACTGGAATTGTTCCTTCACCTCCTCCTGTTGGACCCGCAATATTTGATCCACTTTTCCTTCTTGTTGTTCTTCATGACCTCCCAGATAAATACTCAACTAGCATAAAAACCTTTGGGAGTGAAGAGGAAATAAAATTTGAGGAACATGTAGATCAATTCAATGATTTCATTGAGAGAGAGGAGGTAGACAATGAAGATGTTAAAATGAGATTATTTTCTCAGTGCTTCACTGTTGAAGTAAGAAAGTGGTTTAAAGCCCTAGCTCAAGCAAGTTTTCATAATTGGAACCAACTAGAAGATAATATTTTGAACAAATGGGGGAGTAAGGTAAATCCAGTGCAAGCCCTGACTAAATACAACAATTTGAAAAGAGCTTTAGATGAATCTATCCAAGAATTCTCTAAGAGGTTTAACAAATTCTATAACTCCATACGTGCTCATCTTAAACCTCCCCCAAGAGTTTCTCAGTTACATTATGCAGAGGCATTTGATTATGATTTTTCTATTCTTCTTAGGGAAAGAGAGTCTACTTCTCTAGCAGAAATGCAGAATGATGTAGTGAAGGTAGAAGTAAACATGATAGTTGCAAAGAGGTCTAATATTGGCAAATCAAAATTGAAAGAAGAAGAGAAACATTCACTAAGTTTGATTCTATGTTGAAAACTATGGAGAAACTCATGGGTAGACTTGATCTTGGAGCCACTCCCTCGCCTCTTGGACAACATGATCCACAAATCAGAAATCCACAGTTTAGGAGGCCTCAAAATCAACAAATAAAAATAGAAAACAGAAATCAACCTAACTCACAAGTGAGGCCTCCATTTCAATAGTATTTAATTGATGAAGAAGAAACTCAACCTGAGTTTCAAGAGGATATCATCCACTGTTTAGATGAAGATATGTCTAGGATGTTTCTGACCAAGGAAGAGGATGATGAGTCTGGTCATGATTTGAACAAACATGAGGGAAAATATTATTATTTTAAGGGTTATCAACATGCCATATTTGAAATTCAGAAGTAGTACAATCTAAGAAAAATAAATTTTCCCATCACCTCAAATAAAACTAAGCCAAAGAAGGATGCTCCTATAGCAGCTGACCCAAGGAAGGACCCACCACTTCCACCTCCTGCCAAAGAAGTTGAAAAAGTCACATCTACTTTCATTTTAGAGAATTATATCTCTAAAATTAATATTCTTGTCCCCTTTGGAGAAATTATCAAGGTCAAAGAGTATAGAAGAAAAATTGTGAAGATGTTTAATTCTCAACTAGGACCTTCAGATATCCTTAATATACAAAAATACCATCCTACCATTTTCCTACGACCAAGGGTGGAAGATGAGCATAATGAAGAAGTTCCTCCCTTCTATATTAGCCTTAATATCCATGATATCACTTTACATAATGCCATGTTGGATTCTAGGGCTTCCCATAACCTCATACCTAAGGTGATTATGGAGAGGATGGGTTTGGAGATCTCTAGGCCTTATAAAGATCTATTTTCTTTTGACTCTAAGGGAGTCCAATGCATAGGTCTGATCAAAGATGTTGTTTTTAGCTTGTCACAAGTGCCTGTTAAGACAGTGGTGATGGAAATAGTGGTGGCTGATATCCCTCCCAAGTTTGGTATGCTCTTATCCAGATCTTGGGCAACAAAAATCAAAGGTACTATGAAGATGGATATGACATATGCCACCATTCCTATTTTTGGTGAGCAGAGAATATTGCATAGGGAGAGTAGGATGGCCTAAATGGTAAGCAGAAAAGCTAAGCCTCAAAATTTTCCCATTTATGTTGTTGAAACATAATTAGGATCAACAATTATTTTTAATGAGCTAATTTATGAAGCATAAATTGAAGGAAAATAGAAAATCAACAAGGTGAAAATTAGGAAATTGTTGAAGAAAAAGCAAAGGGCTGTTGACTTCTACACTTTGACGGATTTGTTGGAAGAGAGGGGGCTTGAGCAGGCATATGGATTACTACTCCTGATGATGAAAGTAAGTTTTATTCATTTAAACTTAACTTTGACTATACCAATAATATGGTTGAATATGAATCTCTGTTTTTGGGTTTGGAAATTTTGAAGAAATTGGGTGCCAATAAGATATCAGTGTGTGGTGATTCAGAGTTAGTAATAAAACAATTTTACCAAACTAAAGATATGAAGATGAGGGCTTACAGAAATATGATTATGGAAATGCTTGAAAATTTTCAAGAATATGCATTTATTGTGAAAACTAGAGACCAAAATTTAGTGGTTGATTCTCTAGCTGTCTCTGCAAGTTTGTTTGTCATCCCTACACATTCTACTGAGAAGTATGAATTGAAGTGTGGCATAGGCTTGTAATTACTGATAATATCATTCATTGGAAATGTTTGAAGATGACCAACAAGTCTGAAATTTCATAGAGTTAAAGGAGGAGTTTGAAAATATTCAAGTGGATCAGCAAAACATGTTTGCTGAAACCAAGGTCAATTATGAAGTATTATAGTTGAAAAAAAATTGTATACCAAAGGGCCGTATTCCAGTTGAATTTTTTTTATATCAAAATGATGTTTTTAAATCTCCTAGAATGCATGTTGATGATGAGGAGGTAGGAAATTGTAATCTTGGTACAACAGCAGCGCCTAAAATGGTAAAGCTTTCCAAGTTTCTTTCTATGGAGATGAGGCAGAAATATATTGAGATGATGAATAAATACATTGACGTTTTTGCATGGATATATGCTGATCTAAAAATGTATGATCCTAGCATTATACAACATACTACTCCTATCAAAGAGAATGACAAACCTTTCAAATAGAAATTGAGAAGGATTAACCCTTTGCTCATGCCTCTAATTGAGAAGGAGATTAAGAAACTTTTTGATGCAAAGATCATTGTTCCTATAATATTTTCAAAGTGGCTTGCTAATCTGGTACCGGTAAAAAAGAATAGTGGCAAGATCATAATCTATATTGACTTTAGAAATCTGAACAAAGCTTCCTTGAGGGACAACTAACCTCTTCCCAAGATAGATCAAATTGTGTAGAATATTGTTGGCTCTGAAAGGATGTCGATATTGGATGTATTTTCAAGTTATAATTAGATATTGGTACATCTGGAAGAACAGGAGAAGCCTGATTTTACCACACCATGGGGGAAATTCATGTATGCCAATGTGTTAGTGTGTTTGGCGCACGAATGTACCAAATCACACTTGCTTAAGAGGGGTGGTTTTTCCCTCTTAAGTTATCGGTCAGAGGCAGAAAATAGATGGATTCAAGTAAGTTAGTGGAACATGCTAAAACACAAACATAATAGATAGAGAAATAGCATGCATATTCAAACATAAAAACTAAATTAAAACTAAAACTAATAAAACAAAATCTCTAAATAGAGTAAAAAAACTTCAATAATCCAAACAGTGGTGCGTACGTCCCCTCTTATTGAGTGCTAGTTGGAAATGAGGATGAAACTTTAACCCACTTGCCAAGGGGCCCTTGAAACTATGGAGCTCCAAGTACCGATGCAAGGATGTCTTTACGTTTGAGTTTCCTTGGCGCAACGTCTCCCTCTCTCTACTATGGTGGACAGGAGTTTCTGGATGGCCAACAACTGAGTCCCCTCTATCTCTACTTTGGGTCACACACTACTGGTATTTCTTGGGGAAATTATGGCCAGCATAACAATGTGTTCTCATATTGTTCATCTCTTGGTGGCTTTTTATAGGAGAATCCAAATCCTCATTCCCTCTCTTGGTACATTTTGGATGGTGACCCAAGGGAGGAGGGTGATTCCATTATGTGTCACATTTATTCCATTGTGTGCTCCCTTGAGGTATTAAGGAGGCTTGGACGACTGTCCTTAGGTGGCCTCAAGTGTGGGATCAATGTCTTGGAGTGTGCCTTGTGGTCCCAAAAAGTGTCTTCTACCACTTTTAGGGCCGCACAACTTTTTGAGGAAAAGCTGTGAAAAGGCGTGCTTATCGAAGAATTGAGCACGCGAAGGCACATTTATTTGGTTCCTTCTGTGCACAATTTGATTTTTCCTTTTAGACCTTATAAATTTTTAAATACTTCAGATTCTCCAATGTATTTCAGCCCTGTAAATCCTTCTTCCTGACATTACGTAATGTCACCTTTGCTTGTTCGATTTTCCAGTGATAGCAGATGCCCCCTAATGTTTGAGGTCTAGGAAGAACTGTATAACCAAAATATATTATAGTTTCTTTTCTATGTACTATGTGGAGAGAGAGATAGACCTGCGTGTATCCCAGAGTTGGAGACACCTTGTATAGGTTCGAGAAATGACCATATCCTGTGGGATCGCTGCAAGTAATGGTACAATAAAATATATACAAATTTTCTATGAGGCGGGCATGTCCCATGCTCGTGATGCTTTGTCTAGCTAGACAAATCTATTTGATAGATACAGATTATGTCTGTGTCACTAGTATGGTAGTGATATGTTAGTTGATGATGATGACTGTTGATTCCCTTAGGGGCATTTTTTACTTTGACGATAGGTGGAATGCAGTACCAATATGTGTGAAATTGGTATGGCATATAAATGTGCATTTTACGCATAGGCGCTGGCTGGGACCTTCCTATGTAATAATTTCTAAAAGAGATGCTTATAAAGGTACGGGTCTTCGACGAATTTAATCAAAGTGCAATGGTTTTAAGGCACAATACCATCTTGACATGACAACTTGTGTTGTAGTCGAATGTTAGGAGGATTGATGACATCTGTTGGAAATTATGTCTCCCACAGTGCCACCCGAGGATGCCCTTTTGTGGAGAGGGGTGATCCAAAGTACCGCTTCCTTTTTGGAAACGAGGTGTTGATGTTGTCAAAAAGGAAGCCTCAACCAAATGTAGGGGTCACTGATATGGAGGATCATGATCCTATATGTGATGGGTTTAACATAGGCATGATGGTGAGGGGTGATTGAAAACTGATGATGGGGATTCAGTGGCCCAAGGTCGAAGTATAAAAAGTGGCTTAGCGGCAGTCATAACTATTTATGATGGGGAAATCCCTGGATTTGGTAGGAATTCCAGGATGGGTATAAACTAGTTATGAATGTCATGGTGGCTTTTGCGTGAGGATGTGATACTTCGACCAGGGTTTACTAGGGACTGTTTCTATGGGAGAAAAAATGAATCGGTGGGTTGGGGACATAGTGCGTCATTTGTTGTCTTTGTACACTTACCAAAAGAATAAAATAATGCAGTTTGGTTTGTACAAACATAGAGACTGGTGCCCCAAAACATGAAAGTGTTCACTCACTAATGACGTGAGGAAGGTGTTTTGCTGAGGGTGGGGGCCTCATTTTTTGGTCTCATGTGTGAGGTTGATGAAGTGGATGAAAAAATTCTACAGATGGGTTATGCTGATGGAGGTATGGTAGGCCAAATGCGAGGCACGGTAGTGCACTTTCAATCTTCTTGCACAACCTGGTCGTCCAGGAAAGGGGTTTTATTTTGATATGGTAAAACTTGACTTGATGCATGTTGAGTGAATTGGCATGAGGTGCTTCCTGGACTACAGTGGTATGGCCATGGCGTGACTATTGTTTGTGATATATGGTCTACCTTGGGTGATGAGCGCCATGGAGGGTAGGATCTATGGATCAATGAGGATGCTTATCATGTACAAGGTGAGGTGATGATAAACATGGTTGGGTGTTTCGAACCTATGGTTAATTTCTCATGGAGAAATTATGTCAGGATATGCAGATTTTTTCTGGGACTCTATCATGTTGGGAGTAGAATGATACCTTCTCTTGGAACTTTCATTGGATGGAGTTGCAGATGGTTTCCACACTACCTGCAAAAACAAATACCCCAAGTGAAAGCATCTTCTTTATTCAAATATTATTTGAAAGAAATGTGCTTAAAAATAATATGAGAGACGACATACTTGCCGTAACTGAAAAAATATTTTTTTAGGGGTGTGAACGTGGCACCTCCTTTGGGCGTTATCAAGTATTGATCCCAGTGTTATCAATTACTGTTGCCTAGGTGACCGTGGGTCGAAGACTCGATCAGACTGCCTGCAGTAATTGACGCGCGTGATAACTCAAGAGGATGAGGAAACCAGGTTCCCTTGTTCCTGGTAGGTGTATGGTGGCTTGGGGGAAATTTCTGTGGTAGTAGCTTGCATGGGCGCAAGGCTAGATCCCTCGTTAGGAGGGTCAAATTCCTATCGGGGGAATTGTGCCTAGTGCAGAGGTGCCTGAATGTTTCCATTAGTGGGCATGCCTTTGGTTTGTGGTTATGGCTAGTTCAAATGGTGCATGGTACCACTGTGCCAACTGAGTAGATTGTGTGCGAATCAACACTACTCTTTGTCCCAGACGTGGACGCTTGGAAAGGATATTTTGTAGAAGATGAGAGCTTCTGCTTCCATTTCCAATTTTTTGGCTTGGGTATGTCTAACTCTTTTGGGGGGTGTAGACTTAATGTTGCTCTTTCCGCTCTAGGCTTCGGGAGATTTTCGCATTTTATTGTATGATGAAAGTGTGAACAAATCTGGCACTAAGTGTGCATGATCTTCTCTTAGTAAGAGAGAATTCTTTGTCGTTGAGAAGAGATTATGTGAAAAATTCTTGCGATGTGCTTTAGTTCTTTACACTAATTGACCCAATGGCCAACTAGGTTGCATAGTCTGCATGTTATCCTAGGTTGGACCTGGGTCATGCTTGGTTGGTGTGCCATCCCAGTTTTCCCATTACACTGATGTGGGTGTGGGCTTGTTGGCCTGGGGTTGATATACCTTCTATATCGGTTTAGGAGATCATCGTGTTTCTTTTCTAATGTATGTATCATATCAATTAGAGGACGAACTTGCGGAATATAAGTATAGTGTTGTCCATCTTGATTGCCCTGATACACTGAGATAAACAACCTAGATATGAGGTTCCCGTCCTACTCACTTGGTGGCATGACTAGGTACCAGTAGTGTAGTGCTTCTAAGTTAGGGCAAGTGGCGACCACGTGATTGGGCATTTTACCTAACACATATGTTGGTCTTCTCTACAGAGAGCGATTGGGGGTAACTAAGGGTTCCCTGGTTGGTCGCTTTTCAACTAACAGAGAGAGGATGGATCTACTCGTCACATGTTCTTGGGTTGTTGAGTTGTTCATAGATTCTGAGTCTGAGCCATCTTCCTAGGAGAGGCAGACTATGGTTGAGCACAAACTAGCTAGCGCTAAGCGGAATCAGGGGATATAGTGGCAATTTTTTAAAATGTGGTTGTCGGTACATAAAGGACATGTGAATTCTGTTGCCCGCAAACCAACATAATAAATGCACTTGATAGGATACCATATGTGGATGAGCTCCAGGGTTGCACATTCCTCGATGAAGTGACCACGTTCATCACATAACGTGCAGTGTATGATAGGAGGGGGAAATATGAACGGGAGTCTGTCTAGCGACTGTTGTTCCTCCTGCAGGTATAGAATAGCACGAGATTCATCTCTAGAAGATTGGGTGGAGGGATCATCTTGATAAGATCGGTCGATGGCGTCTAAGTCATCCCTATATCGCAGGATCTCTGGGCAATGGCGGGTATAGTGTCCATAATTTTTGTAGATAGTGCATGCATGGTTGGTACACAATGCTTTGCCTTGGATTTTGGTGGCAGGTTCATTTTTTCAGGAACTTGGAGCCGTGATGCCTACCGTAGAGCTAAGGAGTGGTTTTAATTCGTCCAGCTCTGGGCAGATGTGGGTAGGGTGTCCTACTACGTCACATATGTCACAACGTGGTGATTCTCATTGTGTGGTGGGACTCTCCACCTTATTTCCTCTTCTCTTGGTTTTCTTAGTTGTAATAATCGGTTTTGCAATGGGAATTTACTTTGCAGGGATATTTTCGACAGTCTCCTGAATGGGTGGGGCCTCCTCGAGACTGAGGGGCACTAACCCTGTAGAGGTGATGTGTATGGCTCCTGTCCCAGTAGGGGGAATGAGGTACCAAACTGGTATTGTAAAATATACTTTTGGTAATACCACAGTGGCCAAGACCTGTTGGGATATGAAACCAGCTGGGGGATAGAGAAAAGGAGTTTGGGAGGCGGCGTAGGCTAGAGAGGTTTTCGTTGCCGAGGAATCGGTGTCATTACTGCTCATCTTCATGTCCTGATTGGCTTTAGTTCTTGATGTGGACATCATGCACATAGGGACCTCTGTGATGCCAGGTGATGGCTCTAGGATAACATGGGGATCACCTAGGAATGACCCTAGAATGGACAATGGTTTGAACTGGCCAAGGCCATATTCCTAGTACCATGTAAGCGCATCATCAAATGTGTCTACATAGGGTAGAATGAAATTGGTATTTTTTAGAGGCCGCTTTTCGCTATGTGTCAACTGGTTGACAGTAATGATGTGGTTCTCATGGGGGAACATCATAGTTCAGAATACGGAGGAGGCGATGGTTGACATGGTGTACATATAGCTCTGGCCAAGGAGTATATTTTAGTCCAATTGGGCATCTAAGACTTTAATGTATATAAGGATCATATTTCTAGCTAAGCAGACCGGGACATTTTGGTAGAGACCAACGAGGTCTGAAGGGAGACCATCATATGCTCTAAGCGTGATGTCTAATGGCTTTAGTCCGAGAGACCCTAACTTCTGCCAAATGTTCTTTGACATGATGCATGTGGATGCACATTCGTCAATGATACATCGGTCAATGGTAATGTTTTGGACCGATACTAGTATCTAAAATGTGACCATTGAAGGAATCCTAGGGGTGGCTTTGTCTAAATCAAAAGCCATCAGGCGTGAATCGGCAGGGTCAATGGTGCCTAGGGCAGAAAGTAAGGCTTTCCGCTGCTTTGGGAATCATTCTAACACCTCCAAAGCTGAAATAATGGAGGGAGATTAAGCTAGATCATCCACAATGTTGTAGTTATGGGCTGCTTTGGAATAATTTCCTGCCCGCTTAGTTTGTCCCTTAGCCATTTTTGGAAAAGTTTCAATAGGCATCTTTGATATGGTCAAAGGTGTTGTTGGTGCACTGGTACTAGCCCCTGGTGCATTGGTGTTTGGTGGGGCATCATAATTTCAATTCCGTATTTGAAAAAAAATTACTTCACTAGTCATGTAGATTTCGTGGCTATCAGAATCATTGATATTTTGTTGTTGCGTGCTAATTGTCCCTTAATGGGGGAAAGGCTCTTGCATGACTTTTGTCTGCTTAGAAGATCCCCCTTTTCCATGGTTACTCTATAGCTTCTTCAGCTCAGGCAGGTCGGGACAGTTGTTGGCTCGAGGTGTCCTAACCCAGGTTCGGATGTTCAAGGTTTGCCAACAAACCCCTATACTACTGGCCCTTTTGGCAGTGACCTACTTGCGTAGGCCAAAGTCTCACCCGAAGTATTATGGGTGGGTGTTGGAACCAGGTTTCCACACCCTGAGAGAGGGTAGGTAAGTCAAGAAGAGTTGCGTTCAACTTATAGTGACCAGATCTTGTATCACAAAGCCTATATCTACAGATTCCCGTCACATCCACGTGCGCAACAACAATGATACTCACAGTAATCAATAGATCATGAACTCACATAATGATAACACAGCTATTCCAGATATTCTTGCATGAAGTGAAGAAAAAAAATCCAAATCACAGCATAAATAAGTAACACAAGTATGTTCGCAACTTAAATCAACTGTACAATAGCATATATTAAGTAACCAAACATCACATATATTATAGTAATTCCAGTGGATTCAAATATTCAACAATACTTCCTCATTCATTAATCCTTCAGATCTACTTACAATACCCTAAAACCCAACCTGCACACACAGCAGCAGGGTCCACACATATCAGGACAGAGGCCCTCCGCGCACACAACAGAAAGAGTCCTTACCCAACAACCCTAACCTGATCTATCAGTTTTCACTTAGCATCAATCTCTTTTCATTCTTTGTCTCCTCTACAACTCAAAAAGGTTCAACTACTTATACTATTTTAGCCTATGCATCCAATGGTCTGCAAACCATGGTTTGCGGACTCTTGGTCTACCCTTAACCCATTTACAATGCTTTAGGGGCTTTGACCCACCCCAAACCCCTGCACTAGACTAAATATAATAAAAAATATACAAAATGGACCAGTTTCGCAACATGAAGGAGACCCTGTTCCAACAATCCCCCAACAAAATCTTATGACTCGTCTTGAGTCATTGCGATGGTAGGTTCTCCACTTGTGTGCGTAGTGCAGTGAAGGTCGCGATTAGTGGAGGCAACACCTCTTGAATTTGAGCAGTGACGCTTTGCGCAAGGTCCACAATATTTTGGGATGTTGGTCCTTTGGTTTCCACGGTGACGCTTTCCAATGTCTATTTTAGTTGCGTGACCATGCCATTGACATCTTGTGAGAGCTGGAGGGCTGTGGCAGCCCATGGCTTCAATCATTCCTCGATGACGTGCTTCTTGCGCCAAAGTTTCTCAATCTTTTCCTGGAGAGTGTTGCTAGTCCTCAAATGTGCTAAATGTTGTGCAGGCACCAAGGTGGGCAATGTAGCCTTGAGCTGTACAAAAGCTTCTTCCCGCTATCGTAAGTCCCGATTGACCTTTCGGAGGACCGGATTGAACTGGACCGTCGTCCAGAGCTACATGGCTGACTCTAGCAACTGGGTGCCCTGAGAAATCTACCCTGTGATAGTGTTCATAGCTTTGGTTACCAGCACAACACGCTAGGCTCGTACCTCCGACGACGTGGTAGGCTGCAATGTGGCCTATAAGTCAAATATTTGCTTCTCCTGCTATGCCTTGATGACCTGCTTTTTTGTCCTAGATGCTTTTACTACTGCAACCATACTTTATACCTTGGCTTGAGGCGTAGCCACAGCCTGGATCCCGTCCAGAACCTCCGTGCAAAGCTGGTGGATCATTTTTTCAATCTCCACCTGCTGCGATATAGCGAGGGAATTTTCTACATTTTTCCGTGCAATGGTCTTCTTGGCCACACTGAGCTATTGATGCACCTCCGGGTCTCGATAGTGGATCTCCCGGATCACGGCAATGTGGAGACCCTATAACACCTTGTCGGGAAACTTAGCCAGATCCAAGTGTATCCCTGTATCTACTTGGATTTGGGTTCCTACAAGAGAAGTTTTAGGCAAAGAGCAGAGATGGATTTCTTTCAGAGCTAGCACTATACTGTTGATTTCCAAGGGATCCCGTCTCTGAATTATGCTGGTCTGCAGTGCATCTGCCTTCCACTGGAGGGCATGGAGCTTGGTCTGAAAGGTGTTAATTACAACCTTCTGTTGTTCCTCTATGGCTGCCCATCTATCCTCTATAGCTAGTGTAATTTCATCCGTGATTTTCTCGAGGTCACCGTCAATTAGCGTGACTGTCGCATCATATTCCTGGCATTGGATGCGCTGCTTTTTTTGGCACCCTTTTTCAGGCTTTCCTAGCCACTTTTTATTCTGGAGTGAGGTGGTATCTTGGTTATTCATCCCTTGCATGCTCAGTTCCAGCTACAGACCGGCCTCGACGTCCTTATCGGTGATCTATGGTAGCTGTGAGTCCCTTTCCGCGGCTGCATCCGAGCCCCTCTCGCTCGGTCCTGTGGTTTCCTAAGGGTCGATAGGGGGGGTCAATCCTATTGCGTAGGTCCCTTTGGTGCTCTTTTTGCCAGGTATGAAGCCACTCCTCCACGCAGGGAGCCAGATCACAATTATCCTATCTATTTCTTCGTCCCTCAACCCAATCATGACTTCCTCAAGTTCGGGCTCTGTAGGTACCGAAGCTTCCACGAGACTAGGAGCTGTTATTCTAGAAGGAAAAGGGAATTTCAATTATGGGGGCCTATCGGCAGCGAGAGTGGGTTTCCTTGCCATGAACAGGATGCTACAGGCCCAGAGAACCGTGCAACATAGAGAAAATACATACGGGTTACGGAAGGGATACAAAACTTTTGTCTGAGATAGCCTTCCTGTTTTATAGTGCCTATGGCCATCCAATGGTAGGGTAAATGTCACTTGGAACTTACCATCAAGTAAATGGTAAAAAATCTCAAGGAATCACCCCATTAATTGCCAACCGCCCACTCCACTCAATGGTAACTTTTCCTCTTTACCAAATTTTATTGTTCCAACTGTCACTTTTCACTCCATATGTGCACTCAGCATACCTGCTGAGTTTGGACTAAACACCCGTGCCTCTTGTGCATCCTCTCCCAACACAAGCTTGTTCCTTAGGTACCTCAAAACCAAAGACATGTTTTCCCAACTAGTGTCATCCCAACCGAATCGGACCCCCTGGGTAAGAAAGTCCCTCAGAGGCGTTATAAGTAGCGCATATTCCCAAACAAAATTTGTGTAATACCCTGCATGGCCGAGGAGTGAACGCAATTGTTTCCTTGTTGTGAGAGTCGCTGAATATATGATATCTCTTCCTTCTGTATCCACATCCCCATTCTTAGCCAACGTAGGGTGCGTCCCATTGCTACCCCTTCACATCTTGAGTGGCTCGGTAGTCGTGCACACCCCTTCCAATTCTGAGTTAAATCACGGATCATATTTACCCTATGTTGGGGATAGGATATGGTAGTTGACCATGCTTGGTATCTGTGTTTCCCATGTAGGTATTTTCGGTGTGACAAACAGGTGTGATTCATCCCATACCCTAATGTCAATGTCCCGCAGGACTACGTTAAGTGCCTCTGTCCTGCCTACTAACCCAAATGTTCCCAGGAAATCTTCCTTCAACGTCCCCCAGTAGCAGGTGCGCTGATGTAGCTCCACATCTATGTACCATGCAGAAGGAAGTGTCCCTAGGGCATGAATCAATAGGTGAACCCACTCTTTAATCATCCTGTCACACCACTGTTCTTCCCATGTGAATAGATATTCGCGTGGATCTTCTGATCCAAGGAATGTCTTGACCTGCACACCGGATGGGCTTCAAATCGCAGGATCATCATATCCCGACATTCCTCCCAATCCCGGAATTCCTCCTCATGCATCTCCCACCAGCGCATAGGTGTTCCACGCATGGCTAGCTTAAGGGCCCATAGCCTTCGTCCCTTGGGAACCTCTACTTAAAATGCTCACAAAAATTCCTTAATGCTACCAAAACCATGAAAGTAGGGTAGGTCTCTTACCTCTAAGGAAATGCAGTGGAAGTACCTTGTGACTTGAAGACATTGCAGCGCCGAGACATCGTGCAACCAGTTTTGCCAATTCTACATCTCCCCATCAGAGTCGGATAAGCATTCAATATCCTTTTCCCAACAGAGTACTCCTCCTGCCGTGGGGTTGATCTAAAATTCATCCCGCGCAGTCAAATTGTAAATGTGATCCACCTCCTCTTCATAGCGCACTGGCTCTGTGTATCGTTCACCTTCCACAAGATCTAACGGTACTATCACCCTTGTATCATTATTCTCAAATACCATGCTTCTCTTTTTGAGGTTGATGATACCACCCATATATATGGCCTAGTCCAGCCCTAAGAGCACAGGGTAGGGGTCCGCATCTTATACAATTTCAATTACCTCAAAGTCAGCTTGGGCCTTTACTCCTGCGATATCCACCGTAATTTTAGACAACCTTCCTAGTGGGATGATTTTTTGTTGATTTTCCATGCGCAGTTAAATAGTGGACCGTTCCAACTTAGGCTCTCCCATTCGTTGCCAAGTCTGTTTAGGTAACATGTTCGCATTTGACCCTAGGTCCAAAGTAACCCGATTCATTTCGTAGTCATTGTTAGGGTCCTATAAATATATGATTCATAATTTCGAATTGAATTTTGATAGTCTTGGAAAACATGTACATACCTTGCTTTCTGCAAGTTGTTTTCCCATACTTTGAAAAAAATAAAAATAAAAAATAAAAAAAGGGTAAAAAGTCCTAAAAGAAAGATCAAAGGAATTAAAAAATATATAGACCCCAAAAGAAAAAGGATGAAAATAAAACATGAAAGTGTGCAAGTCCAAATGCCACTACTTTTCACTTTTTGCAAATGATTATGGCAGAGTGTTAATAAATACCAATCCATGATGAGTTAAACTGTTTAAACTTGACTTGTCATGTTTTCAATTTCCATGTTCTAGATAGTGAATAAAGATTTTTCAGACAGTTTAATCCTGATAAATCAGTAGATAGGTAGTGAATAATGAGGAGCTCATCAGTTTAATCTGAGCCCACGAATGAAATAAGGTAGAATTAGATAGTTTATGCTTTCAAAAGAATAAATGTTTCAAGGTTGAAAGCTTAAATGCACCTACTAAAAGGAAGAAAAAATGTTAGAGTAATGTTGGGTAGGTAGAAAGAAATGGGAAAAAACATGTAATATTCACCACTGGGAAAAAATCAATAATTTCCCTTCCCCTATAAGTATTCAATATTCTATATTACCAGTCAAAAAGGCTCAGAGCATTTCTCTAACTTTTTTTTCGGACCAGACCCAAGGCTTGATGACTGGATAGTGGAAAATGTTGAGTTCTTATGTTAAAATCCCCTTTACCATTATTTATCCCTCATTCATAAATTTAAACTCATTTTCATAAGTAAAGACTCTCTCTTACTTAATGAAACATAAAACCCCATCTAATTAACTTCCTTCATTCAGAAAACATACAAAAACCCTCAAAAATACTTTATCCTAAGTAATTGGTGAAATAATGAAAAGACAAGCTTTGTTTTATTTTATTCACTTTACATGGTAGTTGAGTGTATTTTTGCGTATTCCATTTCCCTTTCTCATATTAAATTTTGACTTATGTTATTAATTCTCTAAAAATACCTTGTTCTATCTATATAATTCCCTTTATCTAAAATACCCCCTAAAACCCACTATTATAAAGATTTTGGACCAAAGATATTATCCACATGTTAAAATGAAAACCCAAATAATGTGCCATTTGGTCTAAAACTAACCTTACTGAAATATCCCGCACCCTATGGCTTTTAAACCCTTCAATGGCTTTAAAATATATAATAAAATAATTTCTGCGCCCATAGATATGTTTAAAAAATAAACCTACTTCCCCGCCTATCACATGTTATCCTAAGTGTTGAAACAAATAAAGTCTTTTATAAAGTTTCAACCCCTGCGCCTTTGCAATGCATGTATCAACTCTTTTTTCGCATGAATTTTTAATCCAAGGTGCTATCACGATAAGACTAAGGTTTGTTTTAATTTAAATAACCCTGCACTTATACATATTCCACCATACAATATAAATCCTCATGCTTTATATGTATATATAAGCCCCGCCTATATGCACAAATCCCCTTTCATATCAAAACCTTGGTTAAAAAGTCATGTTTTGTAAAGGTTTTAAACTTTAAACACCCGCTTAACATTACCCCAGTCCCACTTTTGATTGCCCACAGCTTTCAATCAAATCCTCACCCTTCGCTCCCATACTCTTGATCCAACGGCGCAAGATCAATATCACGCACAAAAAATGATCGTCCGCCCAAATGAAAAAAGGACGCAAAATGGGTGGTTTTGCCCATTCATCCCCCTGCGACGTGTCAGCATTATATTGGATCACGTTCATTTCTATTAAAATAGCTTACCACTTGAAATGGACGCGATAACCACTGTTAGTTTTGTTGTTTGAATCTGAAACCGCTCCCGCCATTGATAAGACTCACATTTAATAAACATTTATGATGAAAAATATCAAGGGTTAAAACCCTTGATATAACATTTTAATGTTTATTTGTGCATTATAAACTTTGAAAATCTCCGCTTGACTGTGTAAGCCTTTTCAAGCCTCTGATCACCCTTTTTATGCCCTGAACCTCTAAATTTGACCTGAATTTACCTGTAAAGACTGTTAAAGGATTGTTCACCACTCTAGAAGATTGACGAAGACAACATTTCAACCAAGAATCTGTAGAAAACCATTTTTACAGTCAAATACCTGCACTTAAAGGTATTTTTCGAAGAATTCAAGCCTGCAAATTGATTTTAAACAGTATTTGAGAAAGCCTATCCTCTAAATTGTCAAATTTACCAAAGTAAAAGTGCCCAAAAACACAAAAAATAGGCCAAACCCTAGAAAAAAATTCTCAGGAAACCCTGCTTTCCTTCGCGCCCCTTTTCAAAGAAAATTTGCTCAAATTTCACAGTTTAAGGATCAAATTTAAAAATATGAAAGGTTAAAGCCTCTAGATATACCTTGAAATTCTTTTTCTTAGTCAAAACAACTTAAGAAACCCTCATTTCCTGTTTTAGGCCATTTTTTCATCCTCAGATAAACCAAATTGAGCAAAAAGCCCAAAAGATCCATCCTCAACCTAAAAACTGCTCAAATTCCTCTCTGTTTGATATAAAAACTCCTGAAAAGATTTTAATATTGCAGTAGTTATCCAAAATGACTAAGAAACAGAGCACAAGCAAACTTGTTAGATCCAAAACAATTAAATCTGAAGGATCTAAAGCCCCTAAACCTACCCCAGTCATCACTGCCAAATCTGCTGCAACAATAAATCCACTCCAACCACCTGTTGCTGCTATAGAAAGCCTTCCTTTGACCGATGTTGACTACAAAATTGTTGATCCTGTTGTAGAATTCAACCTCTTGGATATACACAATTGGTGTTATGAAAAGTACCTGGACCAGGATGAAATACCCATTTGGGAGACTTATTTGCCCAAATATATAGTTCCATTGACCTATCTTAGCCAAGATCTTATCAAATTATGTCAAAAAGATTATGAACCAGATCAAAGGGCCATAATCAATGCTGATAGAGAAATCCTTTTCACCATCATAGCAGAGTCAGTAAACCAGATTCTTCAATTACAGTCTGATCCTCAATCATTTCCCTTATCTATAGAAGCTTTGACCTAGTTATACTTACGCCTTGACTTCCCTAAGAAGATCATGATATTTCAAAACTTTATGCCTTCCCATGTCGATATTCCTAAAATAAACCCTCCTTATTCCACTGCTAAATTCCCTGAAGGGTCTAGACATATTATTTCAATTCTCTCCTTTATACTTGGATACTTTACAGATGGGTACACTGAAGAGTCCATTCTAGGTTTCCTGTCCACCTTATCTCCAGGCCAACCTCCATCAATCATCTTTGACTTTGTTGGTTTCATAACCAAAAATATCCATCATCAACTGATAAAATTACCCACTGAAGGAGTTTTTAGATACTCATCCTATCTGTTTCACTTATTTTTATTCTTTCAAGCTGACAAATTTCCTATTGCATTGCAAAAGATGGACTTGGAGGGTAAGCCTCTATCAATTATCTTTTGGAATTCCTTGCTCAGGAAAGAGGGTAGTGATTTCACCTACACAGATTTTTCAGACCTCTTTCTACATCCAACAATGAACATTTTGAATAAAGCAGAACAACCCAGAGTCAGTGAAGAAATGAAAAGAATCCTGCAACTTTCAGAACAGAGTAAAGTAGGAGATTGGTATCTCTATGAGAAGCATACAGAGTTAAGAATTTTTGGATCCAACATATTACCTTATAAGTTTCCTAGATATATGAGCAAGATAATTTTTGCACTGGAATATTTGAGACAAATTCTCAATTCTGATTCTATTAACTTCATGGCTGCTAGAAAAAAGATTCAATTTAAGTTAAAGAATCAGGTTGGTCCCTTTATCATAAACCACATAGAGGCAGAAAAAGATATCACAAAGAGATTACAGAGTTTAAATTTCAAGAAATTTTTTCCATGGAACTATGATCCTCAAGGGATCCTGAGCAGTCTAAGGGTAAAATGAAAATTGACTCCCTTCATACATGAGCTTAAGCCTGAGATTGAGAAATTTTCCAACCAAGTGGAATGGCTGGAAAATACATTGATAGATACAACAAGTAATATAGAGACAACAGGAAAAATGGATATAGCACAGGCTCTTGAACTTGTAAAACATCTAGAGACATCAGCAAAAATTATTAGACAGGAAGGAGCCTATATAGCAGAAACAAATACAGGAACAAAATTCAAACTGATCTATAATAAGAGGCTTAAACTTAGTTCAGTTGAAAAAGAGAAAATAACAATTGATGTGGATGAGACAGATGCTCCAGTAACCAATGATGACATAGCCACAACTATAATCAATGAAACACTTATGGAAATAGAAAAGGAATCAACAGGAAATCAAAATGATACCTAGATGATTAAGAAGCAACATAATATGGAGGCCTCTTCCTCACAAACAACTGAGGAAAAGGATTTAGACATCAAGGATAAATACAAGCAGATAAAGCAGAAGAATGAGGAGATCAAAACAGAGATATATTCTCAATTCCTCAAACAGAACCCTAGAAATAAAAAAAGGCTATTGTTAGCCTTTGATTATTCTAGTAACAAGATGATAATATCATTTCTACAACCTACTACCTCCACACCTAAAACAATAGTAGATTATCAAAAGGTGGACCTTGAGGTTGATACAAACACTGTCCATGAGCTAGATCAAATTGAATTTCATAGACAAAGCTCAGAGATGCTTTATTCTACAGTAGAAATCAAGGCATTGAGTGCAAATAAGCTACAGAACACCATCATTAATATGCAGGATCAGATGAAGATAGAAAATGCATCTTTATATGCCAAGGATCTAAGGATTAAAGCCTTAGAGGAATTAGTTTTACAGGTGGGATATGATAACTCAAACATTCAAGCAACAGTATTATTGATAAAGAAAAAGAATGATGACATAGCCGCTTTGAGGAAACAGCTCAAGCTTCCTCAAAGAGAGCATCCACAAACCAAGGAAATCCTTCAAGATCAGAGTGAGAAAGAAGAACTAATTGCCCTCATTCTTAAACTAATTGCTCAAATCAAAGAGATGGAGACCCAAATGGACCACCTTGTCAAAGAAAAAGAGATTGGAATAGAACAGGAGACTCCTACAATTCCTACAGTTATTCCAGTAATAACTACAACAGTGCCCTCCACTTTAGGAGAGAAACTAGCACCAAAATAACCACTGGCAATTGCAGTGCCAGTGATTTCAGCTACTACTTCAGCAACAGACTCCTCTACTATACATGTTCAACAAACAGATGAAGTAGGCCAGATTGTTAAAGATATGGAGGAAACTTCTTTGAAAACTAATGAAATCAATAGTCTAAAGAATATGATTTATAATCTTGAAGCTACAAATAAGTTAGCTCTGATAAATGCTAAAACCCATGAACATAAAGCAATCAGATTGGGAGAACAGGTCAAGAGTTTACAAAAAGAGCTAAGTTTCACTGAGCATATTTCATTTGTAAAAATCATACGACGCAGGGGTAACCCCGCTTTACCCACATTCCCAATATTTTTCAAATTCCACCTAAACTATGTGTAAATGCATCCCAAAATTTTATTGCACA
Organism: Pinus albicaulis; assembly: GCA_034641835.2. NCBI lineage: Eukaryota > Viridiplantae > Streptophyta > Pinopsida > Pinales > Pinaceae > Pinus > Pinus albicaulis. Next base: position 931,907,530 of record CM076579.1, on the reverse strand, counting down.
ATCATTTTTCCAATCCGGGCAATCTCACACTTCCCTTATTCCACGCTGGCAAATTCAACACTTAATTCTGAGAGTGTTAATATCTCAAATCTCTGAGATTTGAGATATTAATTCCAAGCCCTTATGTTATACTCTCAATATCAATACCTATATCTATCCTCGGTCTTTTAACTACACGCCTGGGTCACAATTCATATGGCCACACTTCGTATATTCAAACCATTATACGTTAAACCCTTATGTGTTTCTAATGTTCACGGACCCATTTCAACCATGACATATATATGCTCTCCGACTCTACGATTATAATATGCATTTTATCTGCCAACCCTTATTCATATGATTCTGACCCCTTAACATATAATATGATTGGATTATTTGATCGAACGCTTCAGGCCCACAACAGCGTACTACACATACCTCGGTTATCCGTAAACCTTAATTTGAAAAGTCCCGACCAATATAATTTAAAACTGGGCCCCAGGACTGACGAGCCATCCACATCCGACGACTGTTATCGCGTTTCCCGATCCAACGTATATCGCTTGATCAACATGCACGAACAATAATGTGTGATGGTGCCCGTACTTGGGTGGTTTTTCTATTTCGCTCGGGGACACGTGTCGAGCTTCCTATGGAATCGCTCGTGACTCCTCCAATACCGCCTTCCGTATAAGAGTGGTGTGATGAATACCACCATTCGCTCTAAACCGTCATTACTGTTCCTTACACAAGGTTCCGCTCCTTCTTCACGCCAGGTTCCACCTATTCAATTTAATGTAGTCCAACTGTGCCTTCGCTCCTCGTTCTACAGTGCTCGTCCGTTGAACACCCATATCACTTAGGCGTGGATTAAAGCCATGCCTCTGTTACGGAATACACTCATGACTATATCACTCCATTGTCAACAATGTCGACAATATTTACAATCGACCCCACTAACTGTATACAGAGCACCATTTATCCCATCACAGGCTCTTAATCATCACAGGTTTCGATTTTTCTCCGTCGGGATGCATGCATATATTCACACAGAGCTTATCCAATCAAAACAGATATACATTCACACATGAATTAAATTCACAAGGCACAAATATACTGAACCATTTCTTATTTACACAATTTTTTGAATTACAACCACTGGCTGGCTAGATCTTCAATCTGATGGCCTTCTTCCCTTATGCAGCTCTCTACAGATACAAGCAGGTCTATGTGCAGGTCTGTGCAGCTCTCTACCCCCCTCGACTCTAAAACCGAGGTTTATTTTTATACATAGTTAAAATCAATCGATTCACTTCTTTGGTGACTCTTGGACTCCTAAGCTAACCTGACTTCTGAAACTGACCAACTCTTCGGGTGACCATCAATCATTCGGGCAATTACAATATTTTCCTTTCTATTTAATTAAAATAAATCAACTATGAATATTTACATGGGGAAACAAAACATGAGACCCCCCTCTTATGTTTATTTATGTACAAAAAGTGTCTTGGGCCTAATGCCCCTGCATCAGACTCCCTAGGTTCAAATGATTCATGATCTCCTGATCATGTGCTTTGTTTTTACCTGCCTGGATTTCACACCTTGTTCTGCAACTGTCCATCCATTGCAACGTCCTTCCTTCACATTCCTCCTAGCTTCCAAAGTTTATGTTGTAGCTTTCCACAGGTTGTACCTTTACATCCCCTGTCTGCTTTGCTTGTGCTGTTATTTCCTTGTTTCCTCGCTGCTGCCCCTTTTTGAGGCATCTTCTGCATCAGGGTCCTTATCAATTCAATTTCTTTGTCTAATCTTTCCTCTAACTGCAAGATGCTTTCTTCTATCTGCTACATTCTCATCTCTTCAGTTCTCACTGCTGCCCAAGCTCCTCTGCTTACTGCCACCCAATCATCCATACCCTCTCTGCAACAGTAAAAAAATTTCTCTTCTGCTGACAACACTTCAGCTTGCTACTTCAGCACTCTCTCCAGCAACAATCCAAGCTGCTGCTCTAGCATTTCACCTCCTTTTCTGAATATCTTCAGCAAACACTCTTTCCATCTCTTTTGGCCAAACAAATCATCCATATGATGTAACTCAAGTTCATCATCTTCTTCTTCTGTCTTGGCAATATTCCGCAATTTCCTTCCTTCTTCTTCATTGACTCTAGCAATCAAATCAAGTTCTCTAGCCACTGTATCTTCATCTTCTGTCAGAGTGAAACTCTGGTTCTCCACTGCTGTAGTAGCCCCAACAGTCTGCCATACAGTCTTCTCTTTAATCTTCCCTTGGCTATTTGAACAAGCCAATTCTTCCTTGCTATCAATAGCAACAATATTTTCCTGCATATGAGACATGGTTGTCTCATCTTCGCTTAGCTGCTCATCCTTATTATGCAATAGCTCTTCTTTTTCTAAGACAACTCCAAGTGATGGATTGTCTTCTGCTTTGCCTGTCAACACAGCCACTTCATTAGTTCCAAAACCCCAAGACCCAATGGTCCCTACTGATGACTCAATAATCAATTCTTTTCTATCTTCATCCCATTGTGTCTTCACATTCTGCAACCCCTAATTCTGAAATTGAGGTCTTCTCTCTTGTATGGAATCCTGCTGATTCAGCATACTCTCTAGCAGCTCAATTTCTTCATTCCATGGTTTAAAGTCTCCCACCTAATTCTCCTTCTCTTTCAATTGACTGCCCCATGCTGTTAACTTATCTACATCATCAACATGATCTACACTCATAAAACATTTGTTAAAAAAAAAGTTTGTAAGGCCTCAGAGCCTTCCTTTCTTCTTTCAGCATTTCAATATGCTGCCCCAACTTTCTTTTCTCCTCAATCAGCACATCAGAATGCTGATTCCAATTCTCCAAACATTTCCTGAGACTGTCAACTAGTCTCTCTTCTGCACCATCCCCTTCAAGGATGTATTTCTACTCTAGTTCATAAAAATGAACTCTCTCATCTTCAATCATCTCTGTCCTTACCATCTAAACACCTTCTCTCTGTGGTTCTATCCTCTGCTCATGCCACAATCTTGGCATCTCACCACAATCTCCTTTATCTTCTGCTATCACTATTTCCTAGTCTTCATCAGAATAAAATCTTGATTTCCCATCTCTACAATGACTCCAGCTACCTGTCCATCATTCTTCACATGGCCATTTAACAAAATTAGCCTGTCATTATCAGCATTAATGACAAACTCATCATCAACCCTATTGAAACAATATCTTCTACCAAATAAGGAATTAGTGAATTCCTTCTGCTGCAGTAGTTCAATATGTTCTTCATCTGAAATATACTCATCATACTTTACTTGGCAACAGTCAACTTCATTCATCATAGTTCCATCATGTGAACTACCTTCATTAACACCTGCACTCACACACAACTTTTCAGTTGTAAAAACATAATACCTCATGGTCTCAATTGGTGATTTGGTCACCAAATATTTCTGCTATTCCAAGTATTCTAAATTTTCCAGAGACTCTTCAATGGTCTCTTCTTCAGAGTCCTCAAGCTGTTCAACCTCCAGCTTCTGGCCAATATCACAAACTAAATCTCTTCTTCTTCCAATATGTTGGAAAGCAGAATCTTTCTCCAACTGTGTATGGACATCTTCAAAACATGTAGCTGCTCCATTTTCTTCCTTGGTGACAACATCAACAGTTTGTTCTTTCTCACTTGCTGTTCCTGCAAAAATAAAAAATGTGTCAGATGTAAGGATCTTGGACCCCTGGGTCCCACTTGAAGCTTTAGTCTCCAAGTATTTCTCCAGATACTCAACCACTCTGAGTATTTCCTTCTTCTTCTGAGCATTCATCATCTGATCCTTCTTCCTTTGTAGCCTCTGCCACTTTATCTCTCCCTGATATCTCACTATCTCATCATTGATCTGGACAGATTTTAGACTCAATGTCTTCTTCTCACCAACAAACTCTGAAGCTTGTTCATCTTCAAGTGGTGTACCTACAAACACACACAACCTTTTTGTTTTCAAATCACAAAACCTTTCAGTCTTGGCTGCTTCCTCAAGCACTCCTTCTTGAACAGGTCTGGACATGGAATCTTCAAATTCCATCTTTGCCTCAAGAACTCTGGGTTCTTCTTCCTCTGTGGAGTCTGTCATCACTTCACATTTTTTAGACTCAAGGACACAAGCCTTCACATCATCTGGACTTGTCCAATAACTCATGAATTCCTCAATGATTTCCTCCTCAGCAAGACAAGATTCTTGCTGCCTCAAGTCTTCATCATGTCTCACAAGATCTCCTGCAGGTCTCCAATCTTCATTTGTGCTCTGTTCTATTTTACAAGCAGAAATTTCTTCCTTCAACTCAGCTGCTCCGAGTTCTTCTCTCAACAGGGCAATCTTCTTTTGCCTCAACCTCTTCTGTAATGGTTGCCATTCCACACTCTTCCTCATGAGCCAACCAACTCTCTGGGTTTCTTCTATCCTTCTCTTCAGTTCATTGAGCTCTTCCCTGACCTTAGAAACTTCTTTCCAATATTCTTCATCTGTGATTCTCTTCCCCATGCCAACTGCTTTGGCATATTCACACACTCTTTTGTTGTGGTTTCTCTCAGAAACTCTACAATCTCTGCAGTCTCTGCTATGGCTCTCAGTAGCCATTCTCTTCTCTAGGAATTCTTCACTCACAAGCTACACTAAGCTTCTGCAACAGCAAGCTCTCTTGCTACAACTTACCTCACCAAGCTTCTCTCCTGAGCTCCGACTTTTGGCAAGTACTGGTCCCCTCTCTTTGGAACCTCCTGAGCACTCTTTGCTCTCTAGGCTTCACTCTGCAACTTTCTCAAGAACATCCCTTTTCTTCTTTCATCCAATCTCAGTTGGGAATTATTTCAGGTTCTGCCACACTCTTTATGCACTCAAAATCCCTTGCTGGACTCTTTTATCACTGCTCTCAAAGCTTGTGATCTACTTCTACTGAGATGTCTTCCTCAGTTGCTTGCACTTTGTATTCTGCAAACAATACCTTCCAACCAGAGTTCAAATAAGGCTCATCATCTTACCTCTCAAGATCCCTGACTGATCTTGCTTATTTTCTTTTCTTTTCACCTGCACTGCATCTACCTGCTGCAATCTTCTGTCTTCAAATCTAGATTCTGTTCATCTGGAGACCTTCACTGCATGTCAAATCAAATCTGAAATTTTCTCTATTAAATAGATTCAAACATCAACTATTCTTTTCTGTTCAGTACATGTGAATTTACAAAACAAATTCTTCAACGAGCTAACTAAATTCTAGCTCTGATACCACTTGATCCAGGGGTAACCCCGCTTTACCCACATTCCCAATATTTTTCAATTTCCACCTAACCTGTGTGTAAATTCATCCCAAAATTTTATTGCATAATCATTTTTCCAATCCGGGCAATTTCACACTTCCCTTATTCCACGTTGGCAAATTCAACACTTAATTTTGAGAGTGTTAATATCTCAAATCTCTGAGATTTGAGATATTAATTCCAAGCCCTTATGTTATACTCTCAATATCAATACCTATATCTATCCTCGGTCTTTTAACTACGCGCCTGGATCACAATTCATATGGCCATACTTTGTATATTCAAACCATTATACGTTCAACCCTTATGTGTTTCTAATGTTCACGGACGCATTTCAACCATGACATATATATGCTCTCCAACTCTACGATTATAATATGCGTTTTATGCGCCAACCCTTATTCATATGATTCTGACCCCTTAACATATAATATGATTGGATTATCTGATCGAATGCTTCGGGCCCACAACAGCGTACGACACATACCTCGGTTATCCGTAAACCTTAATCTGAAAAGTCCTGACCAATACAATTTAAAACTGGGCCCAGGACTGACGAGCCATCCACATTCGACGGCTATTATCATGTTTCCCGATCCAACGTATATTGCTTGATCAACATGCACGAACAATAATGCACGATGGCGCCCGTACTTGGGTGGTTTTGCTATTTCGCTCGGGGATATGTGTCAAGCTTCCTATGGAATCACTCGTGACTCCTCCAATACCGCCTTCCATATAAGAGTGGTGCGATGAATACCACCGTTCGCTCTAAACCGCCATTACTGTTCCTTACGCAAGGTTCTGCTCCTTCTTCACACCAGGTTCCGCCTATTCAATTTAACGTAGTCCAACTGCGCCTTCGCTCCTCATTCTATAGTGCTCGTCCAATGAACACCCATATCGCTTAGGCGTGGATTAAATCCATGCCTCTGTTATGGCATACACTCATGACTATATCACTCCATTGTCAACAGTGTCGACATTAATTACAATTGACCCCACTAACTGTATACAGAGCACCATTTATCCCATCACAGGCTCTTAATCATCACGGATTTCGATTTTTCTCCGTCGGGATGCATGCATATATTCACACAGAGCTTATCCAATCAAAACATATATACATTCACACATGAATTAAATTCACAAGGCAAAAATATACTGAACCATTTCTTATTTACACAATTGGTTGAATTACAACCACTGGCTAGCCAGATCTTCAATCTGATGGCCTTCCTCCCTTATGCAGCTCCCTGTATATACAAGCAGGTCTATGTGCAGGTCTGTGGAGCTCTCTGCGCCCCTCGACTCTATAACCGAGGTTTATTTTTATACATAGTTAAAATCAATCGATTCACTTCTTCGGTGACTCTTGGACTCCTAAGCTAGCCTGACTTCTGAAATTGACCATCTCTTCGGGTGCCCATCAATCATTCGGGCAGTTACAATATTTTCCTTTCTATTTAATTAAAATAACTCAACTATGAATATTTACATGGGGAAACAAAACATGAGACCCCCCTCTTATGTTTATTTATGTACAAAAAGTGTCTTGGGCATGCCCCGCATCATCATCTATGGACAAACATAATTGAAGCCATTCACACTCAATGGCCTTCAATTTAGGTTATATATAAGCAGAGAGATTTATTATTAGCAGCTCAGGAAGAGATTCAAAAGACCAAGGATGAGTTAACTAATAAGCCTACTTAGGCTTTAAAACTCATCACATTCTTGAACAGCAAGAAAAGGGAAGAACTGGAGGAATTACAGGTATTGGATAGAACAGAAACAATCTTACATATTAAAAAGGTTGTAACTAAGAAGAATTTGATGAACAATCTGGAAGAGAAATGTGAATCAATGAACACTTCCATAACAAATTTTATGGTAAAATACACAAACTTAAGACAGAGGGGGCTGCCAGTCATCCATGTTTTTAATGAAAAACTAATGCCCCAAAAATATTATGATAAAAATATCAAGTAATTTGCTAAGGAACAAGTCAATAAACCATTACCACAAGGCACTCCCACAGGAAAAACCCTCCTTCAGTATTTTGAAGATCTGTTCTTTTTACAACATGAGATTAAACATCTATTTGTTTTCAAGCCCACTTTTGCTAAATACACAGAGGCTAATGAAAATCTCAGGAAGCTGAAGAATGTTAAAATTACCAAGGCAGTACAGTGGCAAGCATTTACTGATTTGATGTAACAATAAGAGATAAAACAGTGAAGGAAGATTACCTTGAAAAACAATCAAAAAGAAAAGAAGACAGTTTGCTGATTTTACTGCAAAAAGACATATTTTTACAGCAGAAAACAATGATCAAATAGTTAAAGTGTATCAGCGTTAAAGAGTATCAGATGAAAGAGTTTCAGCGAAGGCAAGCCAAAAGCCTGATATTTTCTAGCAGCTAGCAATTAGGACAGCTAGTCAATCAAAAGATCCTTGTTGGATAAAAAATTTCTATTTATTTTGGATAAGAGGGCAGCTTGTTGATTTGTTAAGCAGCTATCCCTATTATTATGTAAAGATATTTTATTTTTCCTAAAGATATTCCTATGTCTCCTAGGATATTTTTAATTACATTTTGTATAAATAATTCTACATTAGAAGTATTCAGTGTGGAATAAAATTGCTGGACTTATTATAAACATTTTGTTGAACACTGGAGGCTATTGTGTGTTTGAATTCAAAGTAGTATACTGGACAAGCTGACTAGCATCACAATTCAGGATCCCTATGATAAGATGATGAGTGAAGTACTCCCTTCTTGTCATTATTTCATTTTATGAGTTTCATGCAATTCATTATATGTTTGTTCTTTCTGAACGTGTAACTAGGAGTATTACTACAGGATTAGTCAAGTGCTCCCTTTCTTTAACTAGTTGCCATTTTAATGTTTTCTTCTGATTTCCTGTGCAAGGAACCCTTAATTTCTCCTTCTCCCGTTTGACCTCTGCCTTCTACTTCCATTTTCTGGATCAAAGGATCCTTAAGTGCCCTTTATCCCGATCATACCACCTCACAAAAACCACTTTCCCAAATCTCTGAGGGTTATCTATTTTGCCTTGAACATATTTGTACCTTTTAGTCTTGATTTCTAGTGTTGCTAGCTTGATTTAGACTCCATAGACCAATGGACAAGTACATTTCTCTCTATTTTACCTCCAAGTGATTTTTCCCCACCAAACCTTTTAAACCAAAACCAAATTGCACTTTCATAACTAGCCTAATATTATAAATCAAAACAAAGTTAAAATTTAAAGAGAGAGCCCTCTCTGAATCCTAGGAAGGCTAGATCCTAGAGTTTGATGTAGGTTTGTGGTTACCTCTAGTATTATTTGACTAAAAACTCAAAATCCCACAACTTAAGAAATTACTAGAGAGATAACATACTGGCGACCATATTGGGGAACTAACCAATCTCCAGTCTTAAATTTAGTCTTAAAGGAAGATCTTTCAATTATATTTTTACTTTAAGATTATTTTTATAGGTTGTGGGTTTTCAAAACAGTCATTCTGGCTTCTAGGAAAACCTACTATGCTGTGTTTTTCCCGATCCTAAACCTGCAGTTATAGTAGATAACCCAGATTAGATTGGTAAAAAGAAAAAATAAACTGTCAATTTAGAAACTGAAGTACCATTAAGAAAAGCCAATTCTTTACCCGAAGAGTTAGTGAGTTTAAATGATATTGATTTTGATCTGAAGTTTGAATATTGATTGTTTAAAACTAAATCTGAAGCTGATTTAAAAAATATTATTATAGATCCTGTTTTTATTTCATTTTTCAATGAAAAACAGAAAAATATTTCAGTAGGAACAAAATCAAATAAATATGAATATCAAAATATAGTTGAAAAGATTAATGTTTCATTGATTAAAGATATTAATGAAGCTAATGAATTATCTCATTTGTTGTCTTGCATAAAACCTACAGTTTCTCAATTTCATACAATAATAATACCAACAACAGATTCATCTTTATATGTTATTACTTAATTTATAGATACTACTGCAAGTTCATCTACAAATCATTTCATTCCTAGATTGCCTTTGTAGCCTAGGATATTATTTCCTTCATCCACTCAATCCACTGCATCCACTACTTTGCATTCAGATTTTGTAAGCACCACATCTTTATTTCCCAGCAATTCCATTTACATACCAGCTTCATGTCCTAGCTCTTCAACTATAGTTTTCAGTTCATCAGCTGCCATATCCAGCACTGCCCCTATCATTATTTTTATACCTCCTATCTCAGCAAAGCTTCTAGGCATGGCTGCTAGGTATGCTCCCCTTGTCTTACCCCAAAACCTCCATGACATGCCTCAAGATTACCAAAAAAATGTACCATTGTTTAATGACATTTCACAATATACTGCTCAACAACATGTAACTAAAATGACATATTTCTGTGAAATTTATAAAATTGATGAGTCAGATGTCCAGATGAGGTTATTTGCCCAGAGTTTGATAGGAGAAGTTCAAAAAGGGTTCAAAAATTTAGCTCCTGGTAGTGTAGCTGATTTAGTTGTATTTCATAGAATATTTTTAAATAAATGGGAAAAAAAAAGAACCCCCTTGAAATTTTGTCTGAGTTTGATGCCTTGAAAATATCTCCTACTGAGTCTTTCCAATACTATTGCACTAGGTACAACAGTGCCTACAATACAATACCTACAAATCTTAAACCTACACCTTACTCTGTTCTGCTCAAATTTCCTAATGGATTTGATACAAATATGGCCTATCAATTAAGAGAAAGAGATGCCCAAACCTTAGAACAAATGCAATTAGATGATGTTAGTATAGAAATCAATATTTTAGCTAGGAAGGCCAGACTTAGAAATTAAAGAAGAGTTACAATTAAAGAAGAAAGTTCAAACTAAGACGTTAAAATAGATTTACTTGCTAAAAATTTAGAAAGGGTAGTATATAGATTAGATAATATAGAAAGGAAACCTCAATGGGATAATCAACCTCAGATCAGAAATCCCAATTTCAGAAAAACTAATAACCCTAGAAAAGCTAAAGAAGTTGCTCGAGACCAAAATATTAGGCCCCCATTCCAGGAGAACTATGTTGAAAGTTCTCAAAATAATGATGAAGATGATGATGACATCAATATTATAATGGGAATAGATGAAAAAAATACCATTTTTCTCACTCAGTAGTATCAAGAACTATTTGAGCTTCAACAACTCAGATTAGAATCCAGTGAATCCTTTGACTACAAACAAGGTTATGACTTTGCTATAAATGAAATTCACAGTCAGTATAACCTTAGAAACAAGAAAAATAATGAGTCTTATACTAAAAAAAATTCCCAAAATCAAAATAAGAAAAATGTAGAAGCCCCAAAAACAAAAGTTTTGCAAATTCTCCCAAGGGAAAATAAGAAAAATTCCAATCCTTCCAATCCTAAGAAATCAACAAGTCCCAAAATTGTTGACATTACTGATGAAGTAGCTCAATCTTCCAAAGATGCACAAAAAGCTAATATTGCTAAAGCCTATAATTCAGTAAAAGCAACAAATTCTGATTTATGTTGATTCTAAATTAACAAATCCTAGAACAGATAATCCCAGAACACCTGTTGATAATTCTAAGTCTGATAAAACTTCTGCTGCCACACAAACAGTCCTTGAAAAGAAAATTAAAAGTAGCAAAACTCAAGAAACTCAGACAGAGAATTTCAAGACAACTGAAGATAGAAATACAACTGTTGAAAATCAAGAAAAACCAACTCAGATTACAGTTACTAAAGATGAATTAGTTCAAATTAGTAAATCTCAACCCTCACTCAATATTTAGTCTGAAATTGCTAAGTTAAAAATACCTATTCCTTTAACAAAATTGGTTAAAAATGACTTATACAAATCAACCATAACTGAAACTTTGAATATGAATGAGGAAGATGCCATTAATTTGAATGATGATCAACCAGAGTTGATTTTTGGCCCTGATGTGAATGGAAAGCATTCAGATGGATCAACCCTCCTTTCTATATCAGTCTTACCATCCATGATCAGATTTTACACAACGTTATGTTAGATTCAGGAGCTTCCCATAACTTAATGCCCAAAGCTATCATGGAAACTCTTAATCTAGAAATAACCAGGCCCTACAAAGATTCGTTTTCATTTGATTCTAGAAAATTTAAGTGCTTAGGATTAATTAAAGACTTATGTGTTTCAGTACCCTGGTAAGAGTATGGTAATGGACATTTTAGTAGTTGACATCCCACCAAAGCATGGTATGCTTCTTTCTCGCTCATGGGGAGAAAAGTTGCAGGGATCTCTACAATTGGACATGAGCTATGCTACTAAATCAGTGTTTGGTCAACCCAAAAAGCTATATAGGGAAACATTAATGAAATTCATGGTCAGTAGTGCTGAGAGATCCATAAATTACCCCATTTATTCTACATAGACCTTGAGTCTTTTATTTTATGTAACTTTGATAACAAGGAAATCCAAACTAAACTGATTGATAAAAAGCCAAAACCAAACAATGACAACATATTTCATGAGTTCCTTTGGCACTTATACTTTGATGGCTCTGTGAACAAATCAGGAGCAGGAGCAGGAGTATGGATTACAAATATGGAAACTAATAATTCAGAAGGACATGCCTTCAGACTCAAGTACAAATGTACCAATAACATGGCAGAGTATGAGGCACTCATTCTAGGCCTCCAGATCATCAGAAACTTAGGAGGAAAAATAATACTAATCATGGGAGATTTGAAATTAATCATTAAGAAAATTAATGAAGATTATTCTGTTTATAATCCTAGACTAGCTAGATACAGAGATACAACCACTGATTTAACTGATGATTTATTGGAATGAAAGTTTGCTACTATACCCAAAAAACAAAACATTCAAGCACATTGTCTAGTGACTTTTGCTAGTACTTGTAACTTACCATTCCAACCAAATCATAGGTACACTGCTGAGGTTAAACATGGACCAATTATCCCAGACAACCTCAAGTACTGGTAGATTTTCTCTCAAGATGAACAGATTTACTATTTATTAAATAATGAGGAAGAATTTCAAAATTGTAAAATAGATTCAGATTTTGATTGTGAAATAGATAACATAAACGTACATAAGTTTGATAAACCTACTATATTTACTCAATCTGACATAGAAAGCTTAAAGAAGGTAGATATTGATGAAATCATTGAAGAAGAAATTGACATGTTAAATCTAAAAGATAATTTTTTGCCTAAAGGTTTAACTCCTTTTGAAGACATTTTTTATTCCAATGATGTACCTAAAAAGCCAAAAATCGAACCAGTTAGGCCTGACATTAAGGAATGTAACATTGGGACATAATTAAAACCAAAAATGATTAAACTGTCTAAATCTTTACCTCCACAAGAAAAGGAAAAATACATTGATCTTTTAAAGGAATATCAAGATGTGTTTGCTTGGAGTTATGAAGATCTCAAATCTTATGACACAAACTTAATCCAACACAAAATTCCCATAAAAGATGATAAAAAACCCTTCAAACAAAAATAAAGGAGAATTAATCCTGTTCTATTACCTTTGATAGAAAAGGAAGTAAAACGCATGTATGATGCTCAGATTATTGCACCAATTAGATATTCTGATTGGGTTTCAAACCTAGTTCCAACAAGAAAGAAAACTGGAGAAATTAGGTTATGTGTCGACTTTAGAAATCTTAACAAAGTGTCTTTAAAGGATAATTACCCTTTACCAAAGATGGATCATATATTACAAAGGGTAGTTGGTTCCTCAAGGATTTCTTTGTTAGATGGTTTTTCAGGATACAACCAGATCCTAGTCCAAAAGGAAGATTAGGCTAAAACAACTTTCACCACTCCTTGGGGCACTTTCATGTATGTGAAAATTCCCTTTGGTCTGATGAATGCAGGAGCAACCTTTCAGAGAGCTATGGACATAGCCTTTGCAAAGGAGATTCATGAATTCTTGGTAATTTATCTAGATGACATTACTGTATTTTCAAAATCAAATAATGAACACTTGGATCATTTGAAATAGGTCTTTATTAAATGTAGGAAATTTGGCATCTCTTTAAATCCCAAGAAAACTCTCTTTGGATTAGAGGAAGGTAAGTTACTAGGACATATAATTTCAAAAGAAGGAATTAGAATTGATCCTGCTAGGATAGAAGCAATTTTGAACATTCATTCACCTAGAAATATCAAATAATTAAAAGCTTTCTTAGGTAAAATTAAATTTTTGAGAAGATTTATTTCAAACTTAGCTGAAATCATTAGAGAACTGAACAATATGCTCAAAAAATACTCAAATTTAAAATGGACTGTTGAAGCCAAACAATCATTTGAATCCATAAAACAAGATTTAACTAAAACACCAGTCTTAATGAGTCCAGATTTCAAAAAAAACTTTATAATTTTTTATTTTGCATCAGAGCATACCATTGTTGCAGTTTTACTGCAAAAGAATGATCAAGGTTTTGAACATCCTGTATATTTTTTTAGTAATACCCTTAGATATGCACCTCTGAAATATAACATAATGGAGAAACAAGCCTTAGCCTTGGTTAAAGCCATAAAATATTTCAGAGTTTACATTCTCTATTCCCACATAATTTCCCATGTCCCTAATTCTATATTTAAAGACATTCTTACTCAGGATGGCCCTGATGGAAGAAGAGGTAATTGGATTACCACTATCCTAGAATATGACATAGATATTAAACCAACTAAACTCATTAAAGGACAAGGATTAGTCATATTGATGGTTGAATCCAATTGCAATGCATTAGACATCAATTTTATTGCTCGGATTGATGACCAGGAAGAGATGGCGACTCCAACGATTAGTGAAGCCTTTATAGATTCACCTTGGTACTCAGATATTATCTTTGTGCTTACTAACTTACAAGATCCTCCTGGATTGTCTAGAACTAAAGCTAGATTTATTAAACTTAAAGCAATGAGATATTTTATTTTAGATAATGTGATTTTTTGGAAACAACAAAGTGGGATATTATTAAAATGTTTACTGAAAGTAGAAGCTAATAAAAATCCTGAAGAATTTCATGCAGGTGACTGTGGAGGGCAGTTATATTGGAAAAGTACTACAGATAAGATCCTTATAGCTGGTTTTTACTGGCCTACCTTATTTGCTGATGTTAAGAAATTTGTTACTTCATATCGTAAATTTCAAATATTGAAGGCTAAAAGAAATTGTTACCCTTACCCTTAAAGCCTATTTCAACTGAAATGCCATTTCAACAATGGGGTTTAGACTTCATTGGAGAAATTCACCCCCCATCCTCTGGCCAACATAAGTGGATTCTGACTGCCACAGATTACTTCACTAAGTGGATTGAAGCCATTCCTACCAGACAAGCCACCGATATAGTCATTATCTCTTTCATAGAAAACAACCTTTTATCAAGATTTGGATGCCCTCAGAAAATTATTACTGATAATGCAGCAACATTCAAATCTAAGAAAATGATTTCCTTCTGTCACAAGTATCATATTACCCTAGGTGACTCTACAGCATATTATCCCCAAGGTAATGGCCTAGTTGAATCCTCAAATAAAAATCTTGTAAATATCATTAAAAAATTACTTGAAGATAACAAAAAGAATTGGAATAAGAAGTTAGTTTATGCCTTATGGGCAGATAGACTTACTACCAAAAATTCAATTGGCACTTCCCCTTACCAAATTGTATATGGGATGGATGTTTTTTTTCCATCATCCTTAGGTGTTCTAGTAATGAAGATCATTCAAGAATCACAAGTGGAAATCAATGATATACAAAGAAGGATAAATCAAACTATTCATCTACAACAAACAAGGGAAGAAGTCTATGAAAAATATCAAGTCATTCAGGATAAAATCAAGATAATTTTTGATAGAAGAAGTAAAGAAGATAACTTTTACATTGGAGATCAAGTTTTAGAATGGGATTCTAGGAGAGAAGACAAAGGAAAATATGGGAAGTTTGATTTTCTATGGAAAATACCTTATGTAATTTATGGATACAGGAGTAACAATGCTTTCGTTATCAAAGATTTGGATGGAACAAATATTCAAGAAGGACCAGTTAATGGTAGAATGCTCAAACACTACTATTCCTCTGAATTAATCAATATTTAGTCCCAGTTGCTTTTACATCATTGTAAATATCCATTAAGTTTTTAGATTGGATTGGATATTTTCTTTCCAAAGTTGAAGCCCGAAGAGAAGGCCCTAAGATTTGAAGAGTAAGATGTCATAAATATGAGTTTTTGCAGAAAACAAAAAGACAATTTTTGGATCATCATGGTCAAAATTGAAGGCTACTAGTCTTAAGTTTTTTACATTTCACCAGGAAATTCCATCCCCATATGAAGCCGTTGTTAGGGTCCTATAAATATAGGATTCATAATTTTGAATTGAATTTTGATAGTCTTGGAAAATATATACATACCTTTCTTTCTGCAAGTTCTTTTCCCATATTTTGAAAAAATAAAAAAAAGGGTAAAACGTCCTAAAAGAAAGATCAAGGGAATTAAAAGATATATATACCCCAAAAGAAAAAGGATGAAAATAAAACATGAAAGTGTGCAAGTCAAAATTCCACTACTTTTTACTTTTTGCAAATGATTATGGCAGAGTGTCAATAAATGCCATAATCCATGATGAGTTAAACTGTTTAAACTTTACTTGTCATGTTTTCAATTTCCATGTTTTAGATAGTGAATAAATATTTGTCAGACAGTTTAATCTTGAAAAATCAGTAGATAGGTAGTGAATAATGAGGAGCTCATCAGTTTAATCTGAGCCCTCGGATGAAATAAGGTAGAATTAGATAGTTTATGCTTTTTAAAGAATAAATGTTTCAAGGTTGCAAGCCTAAATGCACCTGCTAAAAGGAAGAAAAAATGTTAGAGTAATGTTGGGTAAGTAGAAAGAAGTGGGAAAAAACATGTAATATTCATCACCGGGAAAAAATACTAATTTCCCTTCCCCTGTAAGTATTCAATATTCTATATTACCAGTCAAAAAGGCTCGGAGCATTTCTCTGACTTTTGTTGGGACTGGACCCAAGGCTCGATGACTGAATAGGGGAAAATGTTGAGTTCTTATGTTAAAATCCCCTTTACCATTATTTATCCCTCATTCATACATTTAAACTCATTTCATAAGTAAAGACTCTTTCTTACTTAATGAAACATAAAACCCCATCTAATTAACTTCATTCAGAAAACATACAAAAACCCTCAAAAATACTTTATCCTAAGTAATTGGTGAAATAATGAAAAGACGAGCTTTGCTTTATTTTATTCACTTTACTTGGTCATTTAGTGTATTTTTGTGTATTCCATTTCCCTTTGTCATATTAAATTTTGACTTATGCTATTAATTCTCTAAAAATACCTTGTCCTATCTATATAATTCCCTTTATCTAAAATACCCCCTAAACCCCACTATTATAAAGATTTTGGACCAAAGATATTATCCACACGTTAAAATGAAAACCCAAATAATGCGCCCTTTGGTCTAAAACTAACCTTGATAAAATATCTCGCCCCCTATGTTTATTAAACCCTTCAATAGTTTAAAACTATATAATAAAATAATTTTTGCGCCCATACATATATTTAAAAAATAAACATACTTCCCCACCTATCACATTTTATCCTAAGTGTTGAAACAAATAAATTCTTTTATAAATTTTCAACCCCTGCGCCTTTGCAATGCACGTATCAACTCTTATTTCGCATGAATTTTTTAATCCAAGGTGCTATCACGATAAGAATAAGGTTTGTTTTAATTTAAATAACCCCTCACTCATACATATTCCACCATACAATATAAAGCCTCACGCTTTATATGTATATATAAGCCCCGCCTATATGCACAAATCCCCTTTCATATCGAAACCTTGGTTAAAAATTCATGTTTTGTAAGGTTTTAAACTTTAAACATCCGCTTAACATTACCCCAATCCCACTTTTGATTGCCCACATCTTTCAATCAAATCCTCACCCTTCGCTCCCATACTCCAGATCCGACGGCAAAAGATCAATATCGCGCCCAAAAAATGATCATCTACCCAAATGAAAAATGGACGCGAAATGGGTGGTTTTTCCCATTCATCCCCCCGCGATGTGTCAACATTATATTGGATCGCGTTTGTTTCTATTAAAACAGCTTACCACTTGAAATGGACGCGATAACCACTATTGGTTTCGCTGCTTGAATCTGAAACAGCTCCCGCCATTGATAAGACTCACATTTAATAAACATTTATGATGAAAAATATCAAGGGTTAAAACCTTTGATACAACATTTTTATGTTTATTTGCGTGTTATAAACTTTGAAAATCTCCGCTTGACTGTGTAAGCCTTTTCAAGCCTCTGATCACCCTTTTTATGCACCGAAACTCTGAATTTGACCTGAATTTACCTATGAATACTATTAAAGGATTGTTCACTGCTCCAGAAGATTGACAAAGACAACATTTCAACCAAGGATCTGTAGAAACCATTTTTACAGTCAAATACTTGCACTTAAAGTTATTTTTCGAAGAACTCAAGCTTGCAAATTGATTTTAAATAGTCTTTGAGAAAGCCTATCCTCTAAATTGTCAAATTGACCAAAGTAAAAGTGCCCAAAAACACAAAAAATAGGCCAAACCCTGGCAAAATTTTCCCAGGAAACCCTGCTTTCCTCTGTGCCCCTTTTCAAAGAAAATTTGCTCAAATTTCACATTTTAAGGATCAAATTTAAAGATCTGAAAGGCTAAAACCTCTAAAGATACCTTGAAACCCTTTTTCTCAGTCAAACCAACTCTGGAAACCCTCATTTCCTATTTTAGGCCAGTTTTTCATCCTTAGATAAACCAAATTGAGCAAAAAGCCCAAAATATCCATCCTCAGATTAAAAAATGCTCAAATTCCTCTCTGTTTGATATAAAAACTCTTGCAAACAGTTTAATATTGCAGTAGTTATCCAAAATGACTAAGAAACAGAGCACAAGCAAACTTGTTAGATCCAAAACACTTAAATCTGAAGGATATAAAGCCCCTAAACCTACCCCAGTCATCACTGCCAAATCTGCTGCAATAGTAAATCCCCTCCAACCACTTGTAGCTGTTGTAGAAAGCCTCCCTTTAACTGATGTTGACTACAAAATTTTTGATCCTATTGTAGAATTCAACCTCTTGGATACACACAATTGGTGTTATGAAAAGTACCTGGACCAGGATGAAATACCCATTTGGGAGACTCATTTGCCCAAATATATAGTTCCATTGACCTATCATGTCCAAGATCTTATCATATTATGTCAAAAATATTATGAACCAGATCAAAGGGCCATAATCAATGCTGATAGAGAAATCCTTTTCACCATCACAGCAGAGTCAGTAAACCAGATGCTTCAATTACAGTCTGATCCTCAATCATTTCCCTTATCTATAGAAGCTTTGACCTAATTATACTTAGGCCTTGACTTCCCTAAGAATTTCATGATATTTCAAAACTTTATGCCTTCCCATGTTGATATTCCTAAAATAAACCCTCCTTATTCCACTGCTAAATTCCCTAAAGGGTCTAGATATATTATTTCAATGCTCTCCTTTATACTTGGATGCTTTATAGATGCGCACACTGATGATTCCATTCTAGGTTTCCTGTCCACCTTATCTCCAGGCCAACCTCCATCAATCATCTTTGAATTTTCTAGTTTCATAGCCAACAATATCCATCATCAGCTGATAAAATTACCCACTGAAGGAGTTTTTAGATACTCATCCTATCTGTTTCACTTATTTTTATTCTTTCAAGCTAATAAATTTCCTATTGCATTGCAAAAGATGGACTTGGAGGGTAAGCCTCTATCCATTATCTTCTGGACTTCCTTGCTCAGGAAAGAGGGTAGTGATTTCACCTACACAAATTTTTCAGACCTCTTTCTACATCCAACAATGAAAATTTTGAATAAAGAAAAACAACCCAGAGTCAGTGAAGAAATGAAAAGAATCCTGAAACTTTCATAACAGAGTAAAGTAGGATATTGGTATCTCTATGAGAAGCATGCAGAGTTAAGAATTTTTGGATCCAACTTATTACCTTATAAGTTGCCTAGATATATGAGCATGAGAATTTTTTCACTGGAATATTTGAGACAAATTCTCAATTCTAATTCTATTAACTTCATGGCTGCTAGAAAAAAGACTCAATTTAAGTTAAAGAATCAGGTTGGTCCCTTTATCATAAACCACAAAGAGGCAGAAAAAGTGATCACAAAGAGATTAGCAGAGCTTAAATTTCAAGAAATTTTTCCATGGAAATATGATCCTCAAGGGATCTTAAGCAATCTAAGGGTAAAATAAAAATTGACTCCCTTCATACATGAGCTTAAGCCTAAGATTGAGAAATTTTCCAACCAAGTTGAATGGCTGGAAAATACACTGCTAGATACAACAAGTAATATAGAGACAATAGGAAAAATGGATACAACACAGGCTCTTGAACTTGTAAAACATCCAGAGACATCAGCAAAAATTATTAGAGAGGAAGGAGCCTATACAGCAGAAAAAAATATAGAAACAAAATTCAAACTGATCTATAATAAGAGGCTTAAACTTAGTTCAGTTGACAAAGAGAAATTAACAATTGATGTGGATGAGACAGATGCTCCAGTAACCAATGATGATATAGCCACAACTATAATCAATGAAACACTTATGGAAATAGAAAAGGAATCAACAGGAAATCAAAATGATACCCAGATGATTAAGAAGAAACATAATATGGAGGCCTCTTCCTCACAAATAGCTGAGGAAAAAAATTTATACATCAAGGAGAAATACAAGAAAATAAAGCAGAAGAATGAGGAGACTAAAACAAAGATATATTCTCAATTCCTCAAACAGAATCCTAGAAACAAAAATAGGCTATTTTCAGCCTTTGATTATTCTAGTAACAAGATGATCATGTCATTTCTACAACCTACTACCTCCACACCTAAAAAAGCAGCAGATTATCAAAAGGTGGACCTTGAGGTTGATACAAAAAATGTCCATGAGCTAGATCAAATTGAATTTCACAGACAAAGCTCAAAGATTCTTTATTCTACAGTAGAAACCAAGGCAATAAGTGAAAATAAGCTACAGAACACCATCATTAATATGCAAGATCAGATGAAGATAGAAAAGGCATCTTTATATGCCAAGGATATAAGGATTAAAGCCTTAGAGGAATTAGTTTTCCAGGTGGGATATGATCCCTCAAACATTCATGCAGTAGAACTATTGATAAAGAAAAAGAATGATGACATAGCATCTTTGAGGAAACAACTCAAGCTTCCTGAAAGCGAGCATCCACAAACCAAGGAAATCCTTCAAGATCATAGTGAGAAAGAAGAAATGATGAACCTCATTCTTAAACTAACTGCTCAAATCAAAGAGATGGAGACCCAAATGGACCACCTTGTCAAAGAAAAAGACATTGTAATAGAACAAGAGACTCCTAAAATTCCTACATTTATTCCAGTAATAACTACAATAGTGCCCTCCACTTTAGGAGAAAAAATAGAACCAAATAACCACTAGCAACTGCAGTACCAATGATTTCAGCTACTACTTCAGCAACAGACTCCTCTACTACACATGTTCAACAAACAGATGAAGCAAGCTAGATTGTTAAAGCTATGGAGGAAATGTCTTTGAAAAATAATTAAATCAACAGCCTAAAGAATATGATTGATAATATTAAAGCTACAAATAAGTTAGCTCTGATAAATGCTAAAACCCATGAACAAAAAGCAATCAGATTTGGAGAACAGATCAAGAATTTACAAAAAGAGCTAAGTTTCACTGAGCATATTTCATTTGTAAAAAATCATCTATGGACAAACATAATTGAAGCCATTCACACTCAATGGCCTTCAATTTAGGTTATATATGAGCAAAGAGATTTATTATTAGCGGCTTAGGCAGAGATTCAAAATACCAAGGATGAGTTAACTGATAAGCCTGCTCAGGCTTTAAAACTCATCACATTCTTAAACAGCAAGAACATGGAAAAACTGGAGGAATTATATGTATTAGACAGAACAGAAACAATCTTGCAGATTAAAAAGGTTGTAACTAAGAAGAATTTGATGAACAATCTGAAAGATAAATGTGAATCAATGAACATTGCCATAACAAAGTTTATGGTAAAATACACAAACTTAAGACAGAGGGGCCTGCCAGACATCCATGTTTTTAATGAAAAACTAATGCCCAAGAAATATTATGATAAAAATATCAGGGAATTTGCTAAGGAACAAGTCAATAAATCATTACCACAAGGCACTCCCACAGGAAAAGTCATCCTTCAGCATTTTGAAGATCTATTCTTTTTACAACATGATATTAAACATCGATTTGTTTTCAAGCCCACTTTTGCTAAATACACAGAGGCTGATGAAAATTTTAGGAAGCTGAAGAATGTTCAAATTCCCAAGGCAGAACAGTGGCAAGCATTTACTGATTTGATGTAACAATAAGAGGTAAAACAATGAAGGAAGATTACCTTGAAAAATAGTCAAAAAGAAAAGAAGACAGTCTACTGATTTTACTGCAAAAATACATATATTTACAGCAGTAAAAAATGATCAAATAGTTGAAGTGTATCAGCGTTAAAGAGTATCAGATGAAAGAGTGTCAGCGAAGGCAAATCAAAAGCCTGATATTTTCTAGCAGCCAGCAAGCAGGACAACTAGTCAATCAAAAGATCCTTGTTGGATAAAACAGTTATATTTATTTTGGATAAGAGGATAGCTTGTTGATTTGTTAAGCAGCTGTCGCTCTTATTATGTAAAGATATTTTATTTTTCCTAAAGATATTCCTAGATGTCTCCTAGGATATTTGTAATTAAAATTTGTATAAATACTTCTACATTAGAAGTATTCAGTGTGGAATACAATTTTTGGACTTATTATAGACATTTTGTTGAACATTGGAGGCTATCGTGTGTTTGAATTCAAAGTAGCAAACTGGACAAGCTAACTGGCATCATAATTCAGGATCCCTGTGATAAGCTAATGATTGAAGTACTCCCTTCTTGTCATTGTTTCATTTTCTGAGCTTCATGCAATTCATTATATGTTTGTTCTTTCTGAATGTGTAACTAGGAGTATTACTACAGGATTAGTCAAGTGCTCCCTATCTTTAACTAGTGCTCCCTAAATATACTTGTACCTTTTAGTATTGATTTCTAGTGCTGCTAGCTTGATTTAGACTCCATATCCCAATGGAAAAGTATATTTCTCTCTATTTTACCTCCAAGTGATTTTTCCCCACCAAACCTTTTAAACCAAAACCAAATTTCACTTTCATAACTAGCCTAATATTATAAAGCAAAACAAAGTTAAACTTTAAAGAGAGAGCCCTCTTTGAACCCTAGGAAGGCTAGATCCTAGAGTTTGAAATAGGTTTGTGGTTACCTCTAGTATTCTTTGACTAAAAACTCAAAATCCCACAACTTAAGAAAATACTAGAGAGATAATAGTCACCAATCTGCGTAGTCGACCGCATTTCTCTCCCGGTGTGTTTCTTATACCTGTATAGCTTGTGCACATCGTTAACCTCTGGGGGTAGATTGGTTCGCGCTACGTAGCTATCTTTTAATTTCTAAAGATTCTCCATAGCCTTTGGGTTGCACAACAACTTCATAGATGCCTGCAAAAAGGGCTTGACCTCCTCATCTTCCTTGAGGTTTGCAGGTGCCTGAGCAGTAGCTGCCTCCACCTCAGCAAAGTCCTTGCGAGCTGCGAAAAATGTTACTTTTCCATTTTTTAGGTCCAAACCTTCTTGTTTGATAACTGCTTGTCAGATCAGAGGTTCCATTGCAGCCTCCTCCTTAGGTCCCTTGGTGGCCATCCCACTGTGTGTCACAACATTCACACTTGGATCTTTGTCTCGCTTCTCAGCCTTAACTCTCTACACATTCTGCGTAGGTGTCAGCTGCTTTTCCTGCATTTTTTCTATCAAGATTGGAAATCTTCGATCACATGGTATAGTTGTCTGCAATATCAGAAGGATTGCCTTGTACGGTTCGGACAATCCCTTGCAAAGTGTTTTGCTTCTCCACAGTTATAACAGATTAGCTGACCTCATCCCCGACCTGCACTTCCGCCTCAGCCCCCTCCCCTACCCCTTGATGGGGAGCCACCTATGCCTGCGGGGGTTCTTGGCGACGCAGGTTTTGATTGTACTCTATATAAGTTTCCTCTATCAATCATCAAATCATATGTCCAACAGTTCTATTCATCATGTCCCATCGATCTGCAGAACCTGCACCATTGTTTATTTACCTCTGGAACATACGCAGTAAGGTGGGGACAGTGGTTGTTATCATGCAGCCCAGTAATGCGACAATCATCGCACCATAGCGCTAGCCCACTGGGTCCCACAGCTTCCCTAGGGCACAATGGGCTAGGTCCCCTAGCCTGCATATAGTCTACTAACAGAGGGAAGTTATCCTTGGTATGACCATTCACCCGGCATCGTATGCACCATCTCTTGGGGCTAGGCTCTGCCCCTCGTTCCTTCCACAGATTCTGGATCTCTATGTGCATTACTTCCACCTGTCCCTAGATCTGTTGGATGCCCACTTGAGTCTTGTACCGAGGTGCAACTTCTAACTTCATGGCACCCTTCAAGTCTTTCTCTTGTGATTCGAAAGTTTGGTGCCCCATAGGTACACGCAGGTGAGGTAGCAACATAGAAATGAACCATTCTGTGTGTTGTTTGTCATCATATTGGAATCCCCATTCTCTAATCACCTTCTTCAGTCGCTAATCAACCTTTCACACAGATTTAGAAGGCCCTTGCTTGAAATCCTTTAGATCAACCACAATTTGAGAGCAGGACTTAGGTTTCTTGAACTACTATTTCAGGGCATTCTTAATATCTTCAATGGTTGCATTTTCGTTTTGGCCGATGTATCCCATTTACCAGTCCAAAGCTCTTCCTTCGAAGGCAAGGGAATGTTGTGCCATTTTCGCTGCATCAGTAACTACATTTTGCGCAGTCCATACCGATCCCGTGACAAACCAAAACTGATCCATGTCTTCATCCCCCACACCCTTAAAGGTCAGAAACTTCATGTGCACATCCATGTCGTCTTTCGGTTGCGGAGGTGTAGGTGAATTCTTACCCCTAGGCCGGTTTGAAAGCAGTGTGGTTGGAGGACTCTGCGAAGCTGCTTCTCTTACCAGACTGTATACCAATCTATCTCCTTCTAGGTTGGTTCTGTAGTATTTTCCACTTCGCGTTGTGCTCCCATCCATATCAGAGGTCATTCACTCGGTATGGCTACACAGAATACTCTTTTCGCACAATAATATCTTGATCAGCAATGGTAGGGTCTTTAGAAACTTACCTCACAACCCCTTGAAGAATCTTTTCTCTGCTTCAGAGTAGGAGACAAACTTATCGATGGAAAATTCTGTCACAAATCCTCCTAACACGTTGTCTACCCAATGGTCCATTGTCTGAGTGATGGTGATATCAACCTTTTCTAACTGCTAGATTAGTTCGGGGGTCCACTCTGTTACCCGCTCGTCCTTCCACCAACCTTGCGAGCTACTCCTGGAGCTTGATCACAATTGTTACAAAGAATATCTCGTAGATCTATGTGAAAATGTACTTATTCTTCCACTCTTCGGTAGTCAACCTCTCACTGCAGTTTTCTTTTACGGCAAATTCCTGAACTTGTTGTTCAAACCATTCATCAATTTCCTTTTTCTCAGGTTTCTAGTACAACCTTGGCATTACTTGATCCCTCTCTAAAAATTCTCCTAGTCCCGATAACGGAACCATTTTTTGGCTTGAGGGGTCCTGACCCAGATTCAGATGTTTAAGGTTTGCCAAAAAACCCCTATACTACTGGCCCTTTCGGTAGTGGCCTGCGCAAAGTCTCACCCAAAGTAGTATGGGTGGGTGTTGGAACCAAGTTTCCACACCCTGGGAGAGGGTACGTAAGACAATCAGAGCTGCATTCAAACTTATAGTGAACAGATCTTGTATCACAGATCCTATATCTACATATTCCCTTCGTATCCACATGCGCAAAAGAAATGATACTCACAGTAATCAATAGATCATGAACTCACATAACGATAACAAAAATATTCCAGATATTCTTGCATGAAGTGAAACAAAAAAAATCCAAATCGCAGCATAAATAAGTAACACAAGTATGTTCGCAGCTTAAATCAACAATACAACAGCATATATTAAGTAACCAAACATCACAGATTCATATCACAATAATTCCAGTGGATTTAGATATTCAACAATACTTTCGCATTCATTAATACTTCAGATCTACTTACAATACCCCAAAACCCAACCTACGCACACAGTAGCAGGGTCCACACACAGAAAGACAGAGGCCCTCCATGCACACAACAACAAGAGTCCTTACCCAACAACCCTAACCTAATCTATCAGTTCACACTTAGCATCAATCTCTTTTCATTCTTCGTCTCCTCTACAACTCAAAAAGGTTCAAATACTTATATTATTTTAGCCTACGCATCCAATGGTCCGCAAACTATGGTTTGCGGACTCTTGGTCTACCCTTGATCCATTTACAATGCTTTAGGGGCTTTGACCCACCCCAAAACCCTTGCGCTAGACTAAATATAATAAAAAATATACAAAATGGACTAGTTTCGCAGCTTGCAGGAGACCCTGTTCCAACAACAGTGGTGAGTGTAATATCCATACTCACCACAGATCGAACAAGAGTGGTTCGTCCGAAGAATTTCCCTCTTGTTCTGCCTTTGGGGGTTGCTTGTCTCCTGGTTTTGATTTCGGTTGGAGTTGCCTCGAGTCTGAGATTGCGGAGGGCATTGCTGATTGTTGCCCCCCTGTCCAAGATTTCCTTTAGGCTTGTTTTTTCCTTTTTTCTTAGCCACTCTAGGAGGCTAATTTGGATTCTCCTGGTTATATGGTTGGCGCAGTTGGTTTTTGGATGGTTGCACAAAGTTCACCAGTGCATTATTCTACATGGGATGGTCTTGTGCTAGAGATTGGGCGTATTGCGGTCCTAGGTTTGTAAAAGGTTGTTGAGGGGGAGCTCTTCCGTCAGCATGTCTATCTACATACTGGGTCCCATGAGCCAGAGGATAGGGTCCTCCATGTTGATGGTGGTATGATGATGCCCTATTGGTCAAATTTTGCAGAGGCATGTGATGACTTTGGTAGCCGAGTTGTGGTATGTTCTGGGTATAATCATATGTGTAACCGGGGTATTGAACCTAGAATTTCTTTGTAAGTTTGAAAAAGTAGTATCTTGTGAGATATTTTAAATATACCTTGATTGCGTATACATAAGCTCAAGTTGTTGGGCCTTACTGATGGCGTCCTCTTCGGATATGGGCTTTTTTTGCGCCAAATCCTTTGAAATATATGCTATGAGAGTTTCAGGAACATGTCTAATAGAACTGAATTTTCGAGTCTGGCTTTGCACAAACTACAACGCCGTCGCTATTCATGGAGATGGTCCGAGATATGGACGACGGGAGTTTGCCTAAAGTGGGTCAGTAACTCCATTCCAGAATCGTGGTGGATGGGTAAATGAAAATAGGCCAGGAATGCAGTAGTGAGGGCGCTAAAGGTTCCATGTGTGGCAGAGGGCTGCTCCACATACCATTATGCTTCTACTCTATTTAGAGTGCATTGAAACAATATTAGTTGAATAGTATCATCAACGATGTTGTTCGATGAACACCATAGGTTGAAATTCATAACATGATTTTTAGAGTCTTCAGCTTGCTTCCCTTCAAATTTTGGAATGTCTGAAGGGAGCTTCGTGGGCATGGGAGGCAATATGGGGTTGTGTGCAATGGGGTTGTTTGTCAACTTCGTTAAATTTGGTAGATTTAACGAAGCTAGAAAAGGTGGCTACGAGGTTGTGGCCATTGCGACTTGTGAAAACATAATGTTCTGGTTAGGAATAGGGTTTGTCTGTGACGTACCTTGTTTTTCATTCACCTGGCTTCCCAAATGGGTAGCACTCCTCTTCCCGCTAGGGGTTGTGGGAGGTGTGGTGTGTGGTGACCCTGTGGGGGTGTTCACCGATGTGGCATTGGGAGACCGACTAGGGTTCCCAACTAAATATTCCCTAATAAAGGATGAACCAATAATGGTGGTCATGTTCCGTCTTTGATGCCTAAATGGTGAAAGACCTGGAACCCCTCTCGGTAATGGGGGTAGGTCCAAAAGGCTTCTATATTGACAAGGTCTTGTTGGATCCATTCTGGTGTCAACTAGGTATGGTTTTGGAAATATTTGAGAGGATAGAGATTATAATTAAAGAAAAATTCCAATTGCATACATAAAACAAAGAGGAAATAAAACAAATTTTCCCTTTAGATTTGTTGGGTATGTGTTATATTCTTTCAATGTCTAGAATGTTGCGTCGAGCGCAGCGGGGGGGTCATAGGGGGGGTGGTAGCCCCCCCTGTTTAGGGTCCGGGGCAGCGCCCCAGGAAAAAAATAAAAATTGGATCCTATTTTTTGGTGGGTGGACCCACCCATGTTTTTGTGCATGGGTTTGCACATGGTTTTGGGGCAGGATGGTTTTCAACCCCTGGTATTTTGTAGATCCATTCAAGGGAACTATGGTTATGTTCTAATCCAAGGTTAATGGATTGGGGTTTATGTATGCTTTGACATGTATATTTATGCGTTGTAACACTAAAAGGAATATAATGAAAAATCAAGTTGGTCATCCTGATTTGAGATCCAGGGAAAAATATTTGTGTATATATGTTTTATGTTATATGCTCTTGCTATTGTTTATTTCCTATTTTTAAGATTTGTTTGCAGATAATTTATGTACAGGGTTAAAACCTACATTTGGTATTAGAGCTATTTCGGCTTCAAGGGGATGCATTTGCTGCTGAGGGGTTTTTTGCTCGGGCCTGTGGTAGACCCTGTTCAGTGGGAGATCTGCGGGATCGATTCTTACGGTGAAAGAATATGGCGAGCAGTGGAAAGATAGAGATTTATAAATTTTATGGTCATAGTTTTGAGTTGTGGAAGCTCAAGATAGAGGATCTACTGGTGGATAAAGACGAGTGGATTGCGGTAGATCTAGGTACTAAACCAATGGAAATGTCAGATGAAGACTAGAAAAAGTTGGATCAAAAGGTGAAGAGCACAATATGGTTATGTGTCTCAGATTCGGTATTGTTGAATGTATCTGGGGAAGCCATGGCGAAGAATTTGTGGGACAAACTTGGGACTTTGTACCAATCTAAGTCTCTAGTGAATAAATTGTTCCTGTGGAAAAAAATGTATAACCTGAGGATGAAGGATGGAGACTCGGTGACAGAGCATCTGAACACCTTCAATACTGTGGTAAGTTGGTTTTCATATGTTGATATTAAAATATTAGATGAAGATAAGTGCATCAGTTTTTTGTGTTCTCTACCAGACTCGTGGGAAAGTCTAGTTATTGCAATAGGTAGAAATATAAATACCTTTAATTTTGATGACTTTGTCTCAGCCTTGTTGTTGGAGGAAACGAGACGGAGAAATATGGAGGGTTAGAATGGAGATGCCTTATCTGTATTAGGAAGATCCCAAAACAGAAAAAATAATAAGCTTTCAATTGGGAGATCTAAATCTAGATGGAGATCTAAATATCCTGGAAAGTTCGTAAAGGTGTTCTAGAAATGTGGAAAGAAAGGGCACTACAAAAAGGACTGCAGATCTAAAGCTCCTGAGAAAGGAAATGGATCTGATGATGCACCTTCCACAGAGGAAAAAACCACCTTGGATGAAGGTGGGGATGTGTATTTGGCTTCTTCTTCAAATACACATGTAGATCATGAGTCATGATTGATTAACTCAGGTGCATCCTTTCACTTCACTCCCCATAGGGAGTGGTTCTGCGAGTATGAGAAATTTGATGGCGGTGATGTCTTCTTAGGTGATGATAGGAAGGCCAGAATTTTCGGACATGGAAAATTCAAGCTGAAGCTGCAAGGTGAAAGGATTAGAACACTTCCTGGTGTTCTGCACATTCCTACATTGGCCAGAAATCTGATTTTTGTAAGCAAGATGGATGATGCAGGTGTAAAAAAAGTGTTTGAGAAAGATACCTCTAAGATGGTTCGGGGAGCACTGGTATTAATGTGGGAAGTTCGGTTTGGAACTCTGTAAAAGCTTCATGGAAACACTGTTATTGATGGGTGCAACAGATCTTTGGATTCCGAAAGTGGAGTGGAAAGCCTTGCGGTCTCTGGAGAAAAGACCATGCTATGGCATCAAAGGCTTGGACATATTGGAGAGAAGGGCCTTCAGATACTGCATGGAAATGGTATGGTAGAAGGTATGTCTAATAGCTCTCTGGATTTCGATTTCTGTGAACATTGTGTATATGGGAAGCAGAATCGGGTGAGTTTTCCTTCTAGTGCTAAGAGGGCTAACAAGATATTAGAACTTGTGCACAGTGATGTGTTTGGACTTGTGTCAGTTCCATCACTAGGTAAGTCGGTGTACTATGCTTCATTCATAGATGACTTCTCAAGGAATACATGGATATATTTCTTGAGAAATAAACGAAGTTCTTTAATGTAGATGAATAATTTACTGCTCTAGTGGAAACTGTACAGAGAAGAAGATAAATAAAGCCGAGGATGTATACTTGTGGAGTTTTTGGTAAAAGAAGGAATTTGAAGAGTTTTGTAAGAAGTGTGGTATAGCATGGCAGAAGACTACTCCATACACACCTTAGCAAAATGGAGTTGCAAAAAGAATGAACAGAACGCTGATGGAAAAGGCAAGACGCATGCTCAGTGGTATTGGGTTAGGACAAGAATTCTGGGTAGAGGAAATGGAGACTGCATGTTACTTGGTTAACATATCACCTGCATCAGTGTTGGAGGATAAGACTCCACTTGAGGTATGGACTGGTAAGAAAACCTCTCTTTCACATCTGAGGGTATTTGGATGTGATGCATATGTACACGTTCCAAAGGAGAAAAGGACCAAGTTGGATAATAAATCTAAAAGGTGCATCTTTATTGGGTATAAGGATGGTTTAAAGGGTTACAAGCTTTGGAACCCGGAAACAAGGAAGGTTGTGTACAAACGAGATGTGGTGTTTAGAGAGGTGAAAGATGTTGTTAAACATGAAGTCCTACCAAATGAACCTGAGAAGATAGAGTTTGAACTAAAGGAGGATGAATCAGACTCTACAACAGAAGAAGACTTAGAAGAGGAAGAGCCACAAACTCCAACTGTGATAAGATCAATTCGGGAAACAAGACAACCAAAAAGGTATAGTCCATCTGCTTTCTGTTCAAATTTTGCTTTAACTATAACTAATGATGATCCCAGAACCGTCAGAGAGGCAGTAGATTCAGAGGATGGAAAACTCTGGAAGGAGGCCATGGTTGATGAAATGGCATCCTCGCATAAAAATGAGGCATGGGATCTGGTGGAGTTGTCAGCTGGAAGGAAGCCCATTGGGAGAAAATGGGTGTTTAAGAAGAAGATTAATGTAGAAGGCAAGGTGGAGAAATACAAAGCTCGGTTGGTAGCAAAATGTTATTCCCAGGTTTCGGGAATTGATTTTGGTGATATTTTTTCTCCTGTTTCCAAAGTTACTTCTATTAGATTACTTTTATCTGTTGTTGCTGCATTTGATTTTGAGGTAGAACAGATGGATGTGAAGACAACATTTCTTCATGGGGATCTGGAATAGGAGATATACATGAAACAACCTTAAGTCTGTATGGTGAAGGGGAAGAAAGAAATGGTATGCAGGTTAAAGAAGTCTTTGTACGGGTTAAAACAGTCACCAAGGATGTGGTATCAGAAATTTGATACCTATATACGGGGACTTGGCTTCACCAGAAGCAAGGAGGATCACTGTGTTTATTTTAAATTTATTGGTGACCGTGTTATTTATTTGGTCTTGTATGTGGATGATATGTTTTTTATTGGAAATTACAAATAATTATCCAATATTTGAAGACCCAACTGTTCTCCAAATTCGACATGAAGGATCTTGGTGCTGCAAACTATATTTTGGGCATGGAAATTAAGAGATATTGGGCAAAGAGGAAGCTATGGTTAAACCAGAGGAAGTATGTCGAGAATATATTGTAGAGGTTCAATATGTAGGATAGTAAACTGGTGAATGTTCTGATTCCTGTAGGTGTAAAGCTATTTGTGACAGTATCCCAGAACAAAGAGAGGAGGATATGTCCAGGTATTTCATATCCCAGAAGTGCAGGTGGGTAGCCCACAGTGTATGCCAATGGGTATATTGAATAGGCCATGCACATGGTGGGAGTATTGATTAGTTTTAGTCCAGGCCAGGAGATGAGCATTGGACAGTAGTGAAGCGGGTTTTCAGATATTTACGTGGCACTAGTGATTATGGCTTGTGCTACCAGGGAAGACCAGGATTGGAAAGAATGTTGGATATTCATGGTTTTGTTGATGCAGACTGGGCTGGAGATCTGGACCAAAGAAGATCTACAAGTGGGTATGTGTTTAGCCTATTTGGAGGCGCAGTCAGTTGGATGAGTAAAAGACAATCTGTAGTGGCTCTTTCAACTACAGAGGTAGAATACATAGTAGCCACTCATGCAAGCAAGGAAGCAGTTTGGTTGCAAAGATTGTGTTCAAGTATGGGGTTAATTAAATAGTGTAAGATAGTATGGAAATGCTTAAGTGAAATTTTGTAGCTAAAGACACTTATCATTCCAAGTAAACATTGATGTTCAATATCCTTTGTGAAATATGGTTAAGGCTAAAAGTGTGTATGACTGAGGAATGCAAACAGCACTTTGAAGAATGTTGCAGATGCATTGATGAAGTCTGTGAGCACTCAAAATTTCTCTTTGTGTAGAGAAACAATGTGTGTTGCAGAGCTGGGCTAATGACTAAGCTCTCCTATGGCCCCCTACAGAAAGAAAACAACAAGTGGGAGAATGTTGGGTATGTGTTATATTCTTTCCATGACTATTCACGCGTGATAGCTCCCCCTATACGTTGTGGTGGGTGCAACAAAGAGGTCACAGGGGGGGCGGCCCCCCCTTTTCGAAGTCCGGGTCATTGCCCCGAGAAAAAAAAGAAATTTGGATCCTATTTTTCGGTGGGCGGACCCGCCCATGGTTCTTTGCATGGGTTTGCACACAGTTTTGGGGCATGATGGTTTTCAGCCCGTGGTATTTTGTAGATCCGGTCAAGGGAACTATGGTTATGTTCTAAAATAGGGTTAATGGATTGGGGTTTATGTATGCTTTGGCATGTATATATATGTGTTGTAACACTAAAAGGAATATAATGAAAAATCAAGTTGTTCATCCCGATTTGGGATCCAGGGGAAAATCTCTGTGTATATCTGTTTTATGTTTTATGCTCTCGCTATTGTTTATTTTTTGTTTTTAAGATTCGATTGCAGATAATTTTTGTACAGGGTTAAAACCTACAAGATTAATCCTATATGACCAGTCAATAAAAAAATATGGTTTTTTGTTGTTTGCATATGATACTCAAATCCTAGAACACCTAATCGTCCTCACACACTCAAATGTAATTGGGCCTTAAGAATATATCTTGCGAATGCTGACACAACGTCCCAAAAGAACTGGCGACGCCCCCAGTCAACTGAAGAAAATCCACCAAGGTAAGGGTATAGGATCTAGTGTTGCCTGCACCGTCAGCTATAGGGAAAGTGTTGGAGAGGTAAATCCCCTCTGCGAACAGAGGCAATCCCTACTAGCCCCGATCGGGTCTAGCAACAACCGAGTCACGCTAAGACGCAAGTTCCTAATTGCAAAAGACCAAGATGCGACAAGAGGCCTACCTTAAGTCCTATGCTGCTGTCGTTTATGGAGAAGATGGCGCTTCTGTCCCTTGCTTTGGCAAATCACAATTCTCCCGCTCGACGTGATTGAACACCTGCACGTACAATAAGAAACAACAAACACACAAGCGTAAAACCTAATACATGCAATTATGTATCAGTCAGAGAAGATACAACTCATAACATAAAACATAAACATTTGAGTGGAACCATAATCGAAGTCATTTATTATTAATCAGAACAAAGAAAGATACAACCTGAGCTCTGACACTGGATCTTCCTGTTGGAAATATTGTCATTGATGGAAAAGGAATTGGCAAAGACAGGAGCAGCACCTAAACTATCCATAAGGAAAAAGAGACAGAGAGGTAGCAGAAGCAGCAGATGAGACAGAACAGTAGAGTTGAATTAGGGGTTTAATACAGTTTGCAAAGGAGATGACAAAGGGGAGAGCTGCTAGGAAGAGACAAGGTAATAGATTGAAGGACAAATTGAATATCTGGCTAAGATTTGTTTATGTTAATGAAGAACTGTGGAATTGTGTTAAGTATGAGTAAATCTGGAATATATATGACCTGTGTGATCAATTTCATAATGGGCAAAGGATACCTACGGTGCCCGGAGAAGAATTAAATCATTGTTAGGGATATGTGTATTATATGTGTATTGAATGATGTAATTCTTGTGTGGAATCCCTTGAATCTCTGTATGAGTCTCTGCGAATGGAGTTAAAAGTGAAACCCTATTGAGGAATCATGGTGGTAGGATTCAAATTCTAGGGTGAGACCTTCTTGTAATGAAGATCTGGCTTAGTTTGATATTTGCAGTCGTGGAACTACTTGGTTGTGTATATAGGGGGCTCTCGAGGCATTCAGTGTATCCATTGAATAACTTAATGGTGGCAGAGATATGATTTTTTTGAATGTACAGGTAGAAGCGGAACTGTGATAGGATAGAACTTCGAAATGGAAGGTTGACATGTTATATATATCATAGCAGAATTGAGGAATGACATTGAATTGTCATGAGTTAATGTTTGTAAGGAAATCCTGTCGGAAGAGAACTACATTTGTTTGTTGGTTACTGGAAATCCTGCCAAAGATAGACCCGAGTTATAGCGCAAACCCAGACTAACCCTTTGGAATCATGAACGGAACCTTGAGCAAAGGGCGGAACCACGAAGGAGAAACAGTGAAGGTGGTTTATGGTTTTCATTGCACTGCTTTCAATGGGCAAGCGGTATTCAAGAGGTGGGGAGCGATTCCATAGAACGGGCGACACGCGTCCCTATACGATTCTACAAAACCACTTTTTACTGTGCGCCATCACGCGTTATAGTTCGACCCAGGACGCCCAGCGATATCGTTGAGCGTCGTTGATCTGGGAAGGGGTCATCAGACGGTCGTTATTTTTTGAAGGTGCACGAAGATTAACACAGGTACAACGGGCCATCGCACGTTAACGATCGGTATCAGAGGTCGAGCGATATGCATATACGTCGTTGATCTGGAAGCTTGCTAATCTAACGATGATCGGACGCTGGACTTGCGTGAAGTTTACCTATGGTACCATGCACGTATTTGATTGGCTATTGACTATATTTGTGGGCCCGGGGTCAAAGGTTTACCATATTATTTAGAAGGGTTAAAATGCGAAGGGTTATATTTAATCCTAAAGTTCTAAATTGTAAATATATTTATTTATCAATTTCTTCAAATTGATAAATAAAAATTAAAAAGAGATCAAAAATCCCCGTGGAATAAGGAACACTGTCAGAGGAATACCATTAGCGGTTCGTGGTTTTGACTCATGGTTTTAATAAAGGGAAAACTATATAAGGAGAAGAAAAATAAAGAACGGGGTGTGCATTGTAAGGGTGGTGAATAAAAATTTCTAAAAAGAATATCTGTATGGGCGAGCTCTGTTCTTAACTGATAAATCTGAAAATATGATGCACCCATGAATATAATGATGAATATCTAGTGTGAATGATGGACGAAATCATGAGAAACTGGTGTGAGTATACAGAAAATAAATAAATCTGGTGACCAGCAAGGTATGTCATATGGAAACTGGTGGATCCAGTATGAAAGTTGATGAAACGTGGTCCGCAGTGGTGCTGAGGGTCGAAGCCTTCAGAGAGAGGGGGTTGTAGCTCCCTTCCAGTGGTAGCTGGTAAACGAGAGCAGGGGGTAGTAGCTCCCTTCCAGGAGAGGTTGGTAAACGAGAGAAGTTTGAAGCCTTCTACAGGTGGGTTCCTGCGTGCTGGTATAAGTTTGCACCAGCATATATTGTAAGAAGTTTTCTCTATAATAAATATTGAAGACTGAGATTACAACAGCGGTGGTTTTCTCCCGAATTGGGTTTCCACCTTAAATCCTGGTGTTCATATGTGCTGTTTTGTTTGATGGTTTGTTCTGTTATTTTTGTTCATGCTTAATGCTTATCTGATGCAATACTCTAAGAAAAGACATAATAAGATATCTGGACATACATATTGGATGCAGTACTGTAACATATGGTTTTAAGAGAAAGAAAAGAAAAATTGTTCAGTCCTAAATACTGATTCAACCCCCCCCCCTCTCAGTATTTTTCCCAAAAATTGGTATCAGAGCTAGGTCCTTCTGAAAAAGCTTAGCCGCTAGAAGGAAGATCAAGCAAGATGAGCAATCAAGATGGAACAACATCTATCAGGCCTCCGCTCTTTAACGGAAACCATTTAATCTTCTGGAAAACAAGGATGAGATCCTATCTTCAGTATCTGGGAGCAGAGGTATGGGAAACTGTTGAACAAGGATATCAATACCCAGCTGCAGTACCAAAAGATCCAATGGAAAGAAAGAATTATGAAACGAATGGGAAGGCGGTCAATGCTCTATTGGGAAGTCTAACTGAATCAGAATTTGTCAAAGTCATGCAACTGAATACAACCAAGACAATATGGGACAAAATCATTCTAAGTTATGAAGGTGATGCAAATGTAAAAAGTGCTAAACTCCAAACTCTCAGAATTCAATATGAGAATCTAAAAATGGATAATGAGGAGAGCATTGCCAATTTCTTTTTACGTGTTGATGATATTGTAAATCGTATGAGAAATCTGGGAGAAACAATAACCGAATCTACCTTGGTTGAGAAAGTCTTAAGATCACTAACGACAAAATTTGAGTCAAAAGTTTATGCCCTTGAAGAAAAGCAGGATCTTCAAAACCTTACTATGGTGCAACTTCATGGCATACTAACTGCATATGAAATGAGAAGAGGAGGACCTTCTGAAGTCAAAGAAGCAGTCTTTAGAACTTCTACAAAAGGGAAGGAAGTACAAAAAACAAAAGGATCAGGATATATCTCAGAAGAAGATGAGATAAACTTTGTAAAGAAACTTCAACTTGGCACAGGACGGTTCAGAGGTAAGCTTCCTTTCAAATGTTTTGATTGTGGAAGAGTTGGTCATTATGCTACTAAGTGTCCTTATAAAGAAACACATAAAAAGGGGAAGGAAGTAGCAAAAAGGAATAAGAATCGTTTTAGCACTAGAAAGAGTTACTATACTCATGAAGATAGTGATGGGTTATCTGATAGTGAGGAAGAATGTGAACAAGATCTTAGACTTCTCATGGCATTTGAAAAATAATCTAGAGAAGAAAAAGATATTTTTGTGGATGCTCTAGAAGACAGTGATTTTCTTGATGAAAAAAATAAACTCAAGATTTGCTTAGAAGAAAGTAAAATAACCATAGAAACTCTGAAAAATCAGCTTGAAGAAAAAGAGAAACACAATGAGAAATTAGAGTGTGAAGTAGTAAGTCTAAGAAAAGAACTTGAGAAAGCAAAAACTCTGAATCTTAGATTTGCTAAAGGATCTGAAACATTAGATGAGATTATCAAGGTACAACGTTCTCCTCTTATAAAGACAGGTCTTGGATATATTGGAGAATCTTCTCAGGCTTCAGCACCAAATTATCTAAAAGCAGTTACAACTGGTTTACAACATGCTGCCACTCAGCAAGGGAATAAAGAATCTTTACAGATAAAGCATGATCATCTCAATTCAAAGAACACTAACAGGAATGTCTTTCAAAGAAACACCAATCAACAAGTAAATTCATATAGAATATTTTATGATCGCAGAAATTTCTTCTTCAATGGACAATGTTTCTCATGTCACAATTTTGGTCATAAAGTTGTTCAATGTGTAGCATATAAAACTATCATGACAAGAGAAGCAAGAAAGAAAAGGATTGATATTGAAACAAAGAAGAGCACCCATAACAACTTTTCTCCTCTTCAAAATGAAGTTGAATGTGCTTATTGCAATAACTTTGGCCATGAAGAATCTGAATGTAGGAGCAAATTTCAGCCAAAAGAACATGTTCCTTCAAGCTCCAAAGTATGGAAAAAGAAGGAATTACAGTTTGAAAATTGTGGCATAGCGTTATTTTCAGAAGATGAAGAAAACCAATGGTACATTGATAGTGGATGCTTAAGACACATGATAGGTGATAAAGACAAACTTCTTGCATATAGTGCTCTAGAAAAGAAAAAAATGTTACATTTGGAAATGATACTCCTGTGGTCATTAAGGGAAAAGGGTCTGTTTTTCTAAAAGAAAAGGTGAAAGCCAATGAAGTCATGTATGTGGATGGATTAAAGCATAACTTGTTAAGTGTAAGCCAAATGTGTGATCAAGGAACTGAAGTTGTCTTTAGTTCAAAAGAATGTGTGGTACATGATCTTGATACGGGTAAAGCAATTATAAAAGGAAAAAGAACTCCAAACAACCTGTATATATTGAATAACCCCAAAGAACAATGTTATTTGAGTAAATATTCAGAAAATTGGCTATGGCATAGAAGGTTGGGGCATCTGAGCTTTTCTCAAATCAACAAATCAAGTAGACTTAAAGTTGTTCGTGATCTTCCCAATATTACTCTACCTAAAAATATCATATGCAAATCTTGCCAATTCGGCAAGAAAACCAGGGTACAATTTAATGCCAAGGAAGGATCATCAAGAAAGCCTCTTGAACTCATTCATACTGACATATGTGGACCTATGAGGAAAAATTCACCACGTGGTGAAGAATACTATATCTTATTCATTGATGATTTCTCTAGAATGTTTTGGATTGGGCTGCTTAAACACAAAGATGAAGCATTTGAGAAATTTCAGATCTTCAAAGCACTAGTTGAGAATGAATTAGATCTAAAAATCAAGTGTCTCAGATCTGATCGAGGAGGAGAATATAAATCCAATGAATTCCTTGAATTTTGTGAACAACATGGCATAAAAAGACAGTTCTCTGTAGCTGGCACTCCACAACAGAATGGTGTTGTAGAAAGAATGAACATAACAGTTCAACAAATGGCTAGAACTATGCTTGATGATTCTGGAACACCTGACACATTTTGGGGAGAAGCAACACATACAGCAGTAAACATTCTCAACAAAGCACATGTTCATGTAAATAGTGATAAAACTCCATATGAACTCTGGTATGGTAATCCTCCCACTATAAACCATTTTAGAATTTTTGGGAGAAAATGCTTTATCAAGAATAATGATGAAAAACTTGGCAAGTTTGAACCCAGAGCAGATGAAGGAATATTTCTTGGTTACTCCTCTAGGAGTAGGGCATATAAATGTTACAATAAAAGACTTCGGAAGATTGTTGAATGTATTGATGTTTTTATTGATGAGTCTCCTGCAGCTCCAAAAGAAGAAAAGCAAACAATAGATGAAGATGATGATGACACATATCCTTCTACATCAAATAGTAATGATAAAAACAATGAACCTAGTGAAGAACCCGAAGAGGATTTGTCTGAAAAATCTCCATCTAGATATGTTCAAAAGAATCATCCAGAATCTCAAATTTTGGGAGAAAAGGGATCAGGTGTACAAACAAGAAGGACTCTTGTGGTATCTTCTAGCAATCTAGCATTTCTGTCCACTATTGAACCTCACAGTGTCATTCAAGCTAGCAAAGATGAATGTTGGATTCAAGCCATGAATGAAGAGCTTGATCAAATTGAAAATAATCACACTTGGGAATTATTACCAAGACCTCATGACAAAAATTTCATTGGAACTAAATGGATATTCAAAAACAAGTTAAATGAGAATGGGGATGTTATAAAAAATAAAGCTAGACTTGTGTGCAAAGGGTATGCTCAACAAGAAGGTATAGACTTTGAAGAACCTTTGTCCTTTGAGCGTACTCAGCCATAAGAATGTTTCTGTTTTTTTCAAGCCTCCAACAAATCAAAGTTTATCAAATGGATGTTAAATCTGCTTTTCTCAATGGAGATCTAGAAGAAGAAGTTTATATAGAACAACCAGAAGGATTCATTTTGGGAAATGATAAAAATTTTGTTTGTAGACTTAAAAAGGCTCTATATGGTCTCAAAAAAGCTCCAAGGGCATGGTATTATCGTCTTGACAAATATCTTCATCAACAAGGATTTTTAAACGGGTCTACTGATAGCAACTTATACACAAAAATTGAAAATGATAAACTATTGATTGTGGTTGTATATGTTGATGATATCATTTTTGGAAGTAATGAAGAGTCTATGAGTCAGAAATTTGCGTCTGATATGCAGCAAGAATTTTAAATGTCTTTACTTGGGGAACTAACATTCTTTCTTGGCTTGCAAGTGCAACAAGCAACAGATGGCATATTCTTATCACAAGCAAAATACCTCAAGAAAATCCTGAAGAAGTATGGCATGGAAGACTGCAAACCTGTAAGTACACCAATGATAACCAGATGTAATCTCAGTTCTAATGAGGATTCCCCCACGGTGAATCAACCTGAATACAGATCTATGATAGGAAGTCTACTTTATCTCACTTGGACAAGAACAAACATCATGCATGCAGTTGGGATTGTTGGACGATTTCAAGCTAATCCAAAAGAGTCTCATCTTCAGGCTGTGAAAAGAATATTCAAATATCTACAAGGAACTCAAGACTTTGGACTATGGTATCCAAAGAATGCTGATCTTACTCTTCATGCATACACTGATGCAGATTGGGCTAGAAGTGTTGATGATCGGAAAAGCACTAGTGGTGGTGCATTCTATATGGGGCCCCGGTTAGTATCTTGGTTCAGCAAGAAGCAAAGCTCTATTGCCTTATCCACAGCAGAAGCAGAATATGTGGCTGCAGCATCATGTTGCACTCAACTTCTCTGGATGATGCAAACCCTACAAGACTTTCAAATCAAATGTTCACCTCCTATCTCCATTATGTGTGATAATACAAGTGCCATCAGTATCTCAAAGAATCCTGTTATGCATTCCAAGACCAAGCATATTCCCATCAAATATCACTTCTTACGTGAACAAGTGCTAGAACAAAAGGTGAAATTGGAGTATGTTTCCTCCAAAGAACAAGTTGCTGATATATTTACCAAACCTCTACCCAGGGAAGCGTTCGAATATCTCAGACAGAAACTGGGAGTAGTCTCTGCCATGCAGAGGATCAGGTCTACTTAAATATAGAAGATTAAATTGGTTGTGAGATACTGTTAGGCATCTCTGAATGCACAGGCTTACGGGGATCATTGGTCATATGAAAAGGATGAATTGTTGGTCATATTATGTTTGAAGATGCAGCATGATCTCAGGGGGAGCATGGCATTATCGGTTCAAAGGATCTTGACCAAAATATTTGCCATTGATGTCAAAGGGGGAGGAAAAGCAACAAAGGGCTTCTGTAAGGCCATCAGAGGAAGAGTATTGCCATCAATGCCAAAGGGGGATATTGTTGGAAATATTGTCATTGATGGCAAAGGAATTGGCAAAGACAGGAGCAGCACCTAAACTATCCATAAGGCAAAAGAGGCAGAGAGGTAGCAGAAGCAGCAGATGAGATAGAGCAGTAGATTTGAATTAGGGGTTTAATACAGTTTTCAAAGGATATGACAAAAGGGAGAGCTGCTAGGAAGAAACAAGGTAATAGATTGAAGGACAAATTGAATATCTGGCTAAGATTTGTTTATGTTAATGAAGAACTATGGAATTTTGTTAAGTATGAGTAAATCTGGAATATATATGACCTGTGTGATCAATTTCATAATGGGCAGAGGATACCTACGGTGCTCGGAGAAGAATGAAATCATTGTTAGGGATATGTGTATTATATGTGTATTGACTAATGTAATTCTTGTGTGGAATCCCCTGAATCTCTGTATGAGTCTCTGCGAATGGAGTTAAAAATGAAACCCTGTTGAGGAATCATGGTGGTAGGATTCGAATTCCAGGGTGAGACCTTCTTGTAATGAAGATATGGCTTAGTTTGATATTTGCAGTCCTGTAACTACTTGGTTTTGTATATAGGGGGCTCTCGAGGCATTCAGTGTATCCATTGAAGAACTTAATGGTGGCAGAGATATGATGTTTTTGAATGTACAGGTAGAAGCGAGACTGTGATATGATAGAACTCTGAAATGGAAGGTTGACATGTTATATATATCATAGCAGAATTGAGGAATGACATTGAATTGTCATGAGTTAATGTTTGTAAGGAAATCCCGTCGGAAGAGAACTACATTTGTTTGTTGGTTACTGGAAATCCTGCCAAAGATAGACCAGAGTTATAGCGCAAACCCAGACTAACCCTTTGGAATCATGAACGAAACCTTGAGCGAAGGGCAGAACCACGAAGGAGGAATAGTGAAGGCGGTTTATGGTTTTCATCGCACCGCTTTCAACGGGCAAGCGGTATTCAAGAGGTGGGGAGCGATTCCATAGAACGGGCAACACGCGTCCCTGTACGATTCTACAAAACCACTTTTTACTGTGCGCCATCCCACGTTATAGTTCGACCAAGGATGCCCAGCGATATCGTTGAGCGTCGTTGATCTGGGAAGGGGTCATCGGAAGGTCTTCATTTGTTGAAGGTGCGCGAAGATTAACACAGGTACGGCGGGCCATCGCATGTTAACGATCGGTATCGGAGGTCGAGCGATATGCATATACGTCGTTGATCTGGAAGCTTGCTAATCTAACGGTGATTGGACGCTGGACTTGCGCAAAGTTTACCTATGGTACCATGCACATATTTGATTGGATATTGACTATATTTGTGGGCCTGGGGTCAAAGGTTTACCATATTATTTGGAAGGGTTAAAATGCGAAGGGTTATATTTAATCCTAAAGTTCTAAATTGTAAATATATTTATTTATCAATTTCTTCAAATTGATAAATAAAAATTAAAAAGAGATCAAAAATCCCCGTGGAATAAGGAATACTGTCAGAGGAATACCATTAGCGGTTCATGGTTTTGACTCATGGTTTTAATAAAGGGAAAACTATATAAGGAGAAGAACAATAAAGAACGAGGTGTGCATTGTAAGGGTGGTGAATGAAAATTTCTAAAAATAATATCTGTATGGGCGAGCTCTGTTCTTAACTGATAAATCTGAAAATACAATGCACCCATGAATATAATGATGAATATTTGGTGTGAATGATGGACGAAATCATGAGAAACTGGTGTGAGTATACAGAACATAAATAAATCTAGTGACCGACAAGGTATGTCGTATGGAAACTGGTGGATCCAGTATGAAAGTTGATGAAACGTGGTCTGTAGTGGTGCTGAGGGTCGAAGCCTTCAGAGAGAGGGGGTTGTAGCTCCCTTCCAGTGGTAGCAGGTAAACGAGAGCAGGGGATAGTAGCTCCCTTCCAGGAGAGGCTGGTAAACGAGAGAAGGTTGAAGCCTTCTGCAGGTGGGTGCCTGCGTGCTGGTATAAGTCCGCACCAGCATATATTGTAAGAAGTTTTCTCTATAATAAATATTGAAGACTGAGATTACAGCAACGGTGATTTTCTCCCGAATTGGGTTTCCACCTTAAATCCTGGTGTTCATATGTGCTGTTTTTTTTATGGTTTGTTCTGTTATTTCTGTTCATGCTTAATGCTTATTTGATGCAATACTCTAAGAAAAGACATAATAAGATATATGGACATACATATTGGATGCAGTACTGTAACATATGGTTTTAAGAGAAAGCAAAGAAAAATTGTTCAGTCCTAAATACTGATTCACCCCCCCCCCCTCTCAGTATTTTTCCCAACACTTCCTTTGGCGGGTCGACAG
Organism: Pinus albicaulis; assembly: GCA_034641835.2. NCBI lineage: Eukaryota > Viridiplantae > Streptophyta > Pinopsida > Pinales > Pinaceae > Pinus > Pinus albicaulis. Next base: position 931,864,239 of record CM076579.1, on the reverse strand, counting down.
AGGAGTACTTCTCGGTAAAGCTCATCGGGAAAAGGACAAGTCTCTCTCTCTTCGACTGTCTGACGATAATCTCCTTACTATTGATTTAGCTCTATTCAGGCTAGCTTGCAAAGGGAAAATGACAAGTTTATATAGATGGTGGAAGGGGAGTTGGGATCCCTACAATGGTGGGATTGGCCCTATCCTCAAGGAAGCTTCCATGATAGGTGGAAAACCACTTCCCCTACATGGAGATCCAGAGCCAAACCTCCCAACTCATTTTAGAGACTCATTCAGGAGTTGGTTGGAATCAAACTTCTGCCATTTATTTTTTAAAAACAATCCTTATTAAGCCTGGAGCGGGTGATACACTGGGACAGAGTGCCATTTGGCGTGCCCTTTTTGGTGGATTTCCCCATTGGCATGAGGGCTGAACTGGCTAGTCGCGCTAAGGCCGAAAGGGCTATTTTTAGGGCTTTTCACAAGAAATTGTCTTCAGGGGAATGATTGTCCTTGTCAAGGGGGATGCCATGAAAGTGGTTTCAGGTCATGTCACTACTCACAGGTCATGGAATAAGCCCTCCAATGTGTGGGATGGGGGATTGCAGGGATGGTGACAAATTACTGTGTAACAGATGCCCCCTAAAGCATGAGGACCGAGAGAGAGAGAGTGGTGAAATGCTTTACGAGAACATGCCCAACTAGAAACATTTCCGTCGGAAAACCTACGTAGACAAGTACAACTGATATCTCAAATACATGATATATACCTGGTATGGGCGCAGCCATCCGTAACAGAGTATACAATAATCAAGATCCAAGGCATGGACGCAACCATCCAGTAAGGATCGATAAATAGACTCAGGCATGGTCGCAGCCATCCAATCAATGAGTCATGTAACCAATCATAATAATCCACAAAATCGCAGCCTGGATTTTAACAAACAAAATCTAGGGTTTTGCGCTCCATCTCGACCCAAACAAAGTACAATTTATAGCATGTGAATAAGTGAGCTTAAGTCGAACATGCAAGAACATCGTCTGATTACCCGCCAATGATGAAAGTTGTTAATAGATGCGATAGGAACCACCAATAATGACAATGGCCCTCAAGGTACTATAGGCACAATCCACGGAATGTGAACAGTGAGCTGACGTCGAACACCCACAAAATCATCCGATCGAAGGCCAATGATGAAAACCTTGCGTCGAATGCGAAGAACCTGCCATTGAGGCATGCAGGCTCCAAGGTACCGAAAGGGAGTCTCTATATCAACTTCCTGGATAATGAGCTGAAGTCGACAGAAAGTGACCTTGATCGAAGGTGGGCCATAGTGTTTCCCACATCATCGATGTGAGACAGAGGAATATAATGTTGTAAATCAAGACCAAATGAAAATCAGAGGAAGGTTGAAACTTGCAGAGGTCAATACCTCTTGAACATATCGGCAGCACGACAATGGATTTGGCAGTATTTTACGTGAAAATATTAGAGGTCATGATGACGAGGCAAAGAGAATATGAGAGGTCAAAAGGGATTACCCAAACCCATAGAGGAAAATAGAGAATGAGATGAGATGTCCCCAACCCAACACGAATGCAGACAGGTGCCATGTTCAAGAGCGACATACTACCGACACGACGATGATACTGGTTCCATTTTTCCCCACCATTTTTGGCGAGTACCCCAATTATTTTTGAAAACAAGATTGAAGTGGATAGCATATGCTTGTAATATAAGTTCGTCCTTCGGACGAATCCATTCTAGTACATTTAACGAACCCTAGGAAGGAGGAACTCGAATATTGTCATTACCACTGAATCCGATGTCATCAGGGTTTAACAAGTCTGACAAAGGAAGAACTCAACATCTTTTCATGTTTAGAGAGTTTGAAAAGACAGCAGAAAAGTAAACTCCAACAATCCCTTTTGGTAAATAGTTCCTCAGATCCGAAAAGGTAGAAAACTATATCTGAGAAAACCTCCTAGTCGCAATAGGCTAGGGTATTCCTTTTTCGTAAATAATCTATCCCAGCCTGAAAAAGAGGTAAACATATATTGGGTAGATGTCGTTTTTCAGCCAATTTAACGAGATCAAAATGACAAGCGACTCGGAAATCTTTTCATGTTTAGAGAGTTAGAAAAGAGTGAAAGATGACTCCTCCTGGAGGAACGAGTGGTATAAAGGGTAGCTACTGGTTCTGGTAATTATGGAACTGCTCTAAACAAATAAAGGTTAAGAGGCTGGCTAACAATACCACTCATCGTAGCGGTTCCTCAGGAATGGGTAAAACAACCAAGTGAAGGCATATGATCGGCCAAGTAGATAGTGATGATGGAGTGAGAAAACCAAGGTTCATCTGGCAAAAACAGGCTGATAAAATGGCAACCACAAGAGGTACTAATGAGCCATTTTTAAATGTTTGAACTGTGAAACTTTGCCTGGTTGATTATTTTTCAAGCTTGAACAAGATAGAACTATACCAGAACTTGTCAATTTCACCACAAGTTGAAAACCTGGAAACAACCAGCTTTGAAAAGTTTGAAAGGCTCCCCCAGCATGGTGACTCAATTCGAGGTACATGCCCCCCAAGATTCAATCCATATGAAAGGCAGATGGAGTGAAGGTTCAAATTACAAGACCAAGAGAAAGACTCGACTGGGATTTTACGAGATCTTATCAAAGACTCGAATTGAACAAGAAAGTGTTTCATTGTTTTAACAAGGTTGTCACATTAAAAGAACTATCCTCAGATGACCTTGTTTCATTTTTTAACGAGCTTGACACAAGAAAACGAACTATGCTCCGGGAACCTGGTTTCATTTTTTAAGGAGCTTGACACAGGAAAACGAACTATGCTTGAAAAATTTCGCATGCCCCCAGCATGGTGACTTAATTTGAGATACATGCCCCCCAAGCTTTAGTCCATATATAAGGCAGATGGAGTGAAGGTTCAAATTACGAGATTAAGGAAAAGACTCGACTGGTATTTTACGAGATCTTATCAAAGACTCGAATTGAACAAGAACATGTTTCATTATTTTAATGAGGTTGACACATTAAAAGAACTATCCTCAAATGACCTTGTTTCATTTTTTAAGGAGCTTGACACAAGCAGACGAACCATGCTCTGAGGACCTTGTTTCATTTTTTAAGGAGCTTGAAACAAGAAAACGAACTCTGCTCTGAGGACAACTTATCATGATAAATAAGAATTCATGGCTTCCAAGAGTTCCACACCGAATGGGAGAACAACATCTCGGAAATCAGGGCCCAATGCCCCCAACACACTATGCACAACGACATCATCACTGGGTACAGGCACGGGGTAGGTAGCCACATAGTTGACATGCGGCGGGGATGACACAACCGACGGATAAAGATCCAACAGGGATGATGTTGGACTAGCTGCCATATTCAGACCAAAGAACGCAAGATGATCGATGGTCACGATCTGCCCTTCATGTGGAAAACAGACCACAGGAAAAAGGGAGGAGACAAGCACTCCCATGGCATAGGTGTAATCACATCCCAAGAGAAAATTGAAATCCAAGGGGTCTGGAAAAACCATCACGTCCATATCGACGGTTTTACCTCCCAAAGTAACAGGTAACCTTGGAAGGATCCCTAACGGTTGACTAGTTATTCTGTTAAATGCCAACATATTCTGTGTAACAGGCACAAGCAGCGGCGAACCGAAATCTTGCCAAGTATTTGAGGATAAAATACTAACAAACGCGCCTTCATCTATAATGGTGGTGGGTATGACCAGACCAAAGGCCTGTACCGTTATCTCGAAAGGCACATAAGACGGGAGGCGGTATCCCGCAAATCGATTCCAATCAAAGGAAGTGACCAAACTACTTGGAGGGGCTACCATCGAACCGAGATGGTCTTCCCCTGGTGTTACAGAAGAAGAAGGAGCATCCTCTGTGACCTCCATCTTGAAGGTGGGAGGGGTATCCTCCAGGGCCTTCATCATGCGAGGCGTAGGAGAAGCTTCTTGAGGTACAGGGACAGGAGAATCCTTCTCCAAATCCAAAGAATTTGAAGAAACAAGAAGAACCTGAGGGGTGTGAGGTCCACTTTCAACAGAAAAGACCTGGTGCACCGCAGACAGGGCCAGCTCAACTGATCCCACGACCGATGGTTGGTCAGGGATGGATTTCTGAATATGAATTTCCGAGGGAGCAGGGTCAACCAAGGATGACTCTTGACCAATCATAGGATCAGCTAGTGGAGGACTCAAAGAAAGTTGTTTGTAACTAGCCAGAAGGGACGGTGCAGAAACAGTCGAGTTGTCCAAAAATCTCTTGGCTTCATCCATATATGGACAAAGGTGAATGGGATGATGCCCTTCACATAACTTACAGGGATTGGAAATCTTACCCTGCTTCTTAGGAGCCTTACCAGCGCCAGTAGAAGACGTGCCCCCAACCTGACTCCCGAAAGCCATAGGCAACGGAAGACGACCGTTGGACCATACTTCGAGCACCTTGGGAATACCCGAGCAATCTCGAAGAAGATGGTTTCCCTAGCACAATGTGCAAGGGAATTTAACTTTCTGTGGAGGGTTGGGAAGTTCATCAAGAGGAGATGTTTTGGAAGTAGTATTTGCAGTCTTAGCCTCTCTCTTATTGGACTTCTTCTTCTTCTTCTTAGCCACCTGGTTACTCGAATCCAGACTTTCACCAGGCAAAGTAGAAGAGGAGGACGCAAAAATAGACAAAGAAGGGGAGAGGTCCACCTTGGAATCAACATGAAGTTGTTCAGGCGGAGGAACTGATTGAACAGTAGCCGGGACATTCGGGACCACAGAGGTTGAAAACAACCAAACAGGCAACCCAACAGTTAACCCAGGAAGGGACAACGTTGCCATATAAGGAGCGCCAACATTCCCAAAAGGAGGAAAATGACCATGATTCCCATCGGAGGGGATTCCTTGGTTGGTGAACTCCGGAAAATTTTCCATAGGAAACGACTCAAAAAAACACCCTAAGGAAACTAACTTTAACCAGGAATATTTCGTGGGCAGTTAATTTTTAAAACATTGAAACCAGACTCTATTGTTTCATATTTTAAGAGTTGAGAAACAGGCAAAAGGTGACTCTATCGGTTTCAGATTGGAAACAAGCGTGAAAGGACAAGCGCTTGATGATCCTTTCAAATTTAAAGAGTTAGAAAAGATCAAAATGACTACTCTGGTAATCTAGGCAAAGGGTGTACTAGATATCCGTGCACTGCAATATACACCTTGGTTTCAAAATGAAAGAGAAATCAACCAAGGACTTGACGTATGTGTAGGTAATCTCCCCGAATGCTGTGTCTGGTCTATCACGGGTATAAGGTGGCAGACTCGGCTTCCTACGGATAAATGATAGCAACCTAGTGGGGTCTCCCTTTATATACGTGACGGTATAGGGAGCACAAGTCCGTACTAGTGCTATCTAAATCCAAGAGGTGAATGAAAGCTACTAGGTTTAACGACACCGAAACACGTCACTAGCCTAGACCTCTAAATATTTCATTAATGTTTCAATGCTGCCTTAAGGTAAATTGAATAAATTTTAGCTTTGATCTTCAATTATGTTTCAATTTCCAGGCCCTACCGAATGTTATGTCTCAAAATCCCCTAAATGCACACTACATGCCATAATGTATCATTTCGTTCGATGAATAGCTAACTACGGGAAGGTTGAGAGCTTTCACACAATAACAAAATGATCACAAAACAACCACTAGTGTCTCTAATGCACGCTAACGGAAACTAAAAGCTTTTCTTTCAAAGTTAAAAATCACTAATAACACAAAAAAGATTCAATTTACATTAACTAATCAAAAGCAAAAGAGATTTTTTTTTTGTATTTTCAATGTTTAAGAGCAAAGTGCACTAAACAAAATGAAAACTAATGAAAGGAACAATTTGAGAAGTGATAGGAAAAGAGCAAAGACACGCAAGTTCCACTCAATGAAAAATACATGATCAGACCTCAAATTGACAAAGAAGTCCCTCAAAACAAAGATGAATCCCAAAGACTCAAATGAACCGTGTAATCTAGGCTCAAAATGAGACAAAGCGGAATTCGAATGAAGAAGAAGCCAATCACTCAAATAACGCAATAAAACAAAGGAAAACTGCCAAATGAATGCAAAGAAGCAATAATGAAATTGACTGATCAAACGAGGACCAAAAACTCCCACGGGAGGCTCAACACACTATAGCACCTAGATGCCTTAGGGCTAGAATGTAAAACTGATAGAAGAGGGAAAAAAACTAGAGGATGAAGGTCACACACAGTCAAACAAGGCTCCAGAACACTCAGGCAGTCAAAAAAATGACACCAAAACCACAGACCAAGCTGAGAAAGCTCAAAAAGAAGCAAACCCTAGCACCTTACAGGATTGCCGCGACTGTCAGGCTGCAACTAGCGGCAGGAACAGGATTGGCGCGAGGGATACACTGGCAACATGCGCCAGCTGGTGCGACTGTCAAGGAAAAAACCACGCCAGTCGAGTTTACTAATGCAAAAGATGAAAAAGAGCAATCAAGGAATAGATCAGGGATGGTGAAGCTAAAAAAAAGTTTAACACTGGAAAAGAGTGAACCACAAGAGCTGATCAAGTAGGCAAAGACCAAAATCAACCGAAAAGACAAGAAAAACTCCAATCAATGTCTCCCCAGTGGAGTCTCCAGTTTGTTGAAGAGGTAAATCCCCTCTGTGGACAGAGGCGATCCCTACTAGCCCCGATTGGGTCTAGCAACAACCGAGTCACGCTAAGATGCAAGTTCCTAATTGCAAAAGACCAAGATGCGACAAGAGGCCTACCTTAATTCCTACACTACTATCATTTGTGGAGAAGATGGCGCTTCCATCCCTTGCTTTGGCAGATCACAATTCTCCCGTTCGACGCGATCGAACACCTGCACGTACAAGAAGAAACAACAAACACACAAGCGTAAAACCTAATACATGCAATTATGTATCAGTCAGAGAAGATACAACTCATAACATAAAACATAAACATCTAAGTGGAACCATAATCGAATTTTTTTATTATTAATCAGAACAAAGAAAGATACAACCTAAGCTCTGACGCTGGATCTTCCTTCGGTGGGTCGACAGAGGAGTACGTCTCGATAAAGCTCGTCGGGAAAAGGACAAGTCTCTCTCTCTTCCGTTGTCTGACGATAATATCCTTACTATTGATTTAGCTTTATTCAGGCTAGCTTGCAAAGGGAAAATGACAAGCTTATATAGATGGTGGAAGGGGAGTTGGGATCCCTACAATGGTGGGATTGGCCCTATCCTCAAGGAAGCTTCCATGATAGGTGGAAAACCACTTCCCCTACACAGAGATCCGGAGCCAAACCTCCCAACTCATTTTAGAGACTCGTTCAAGAGTTGGTTGGAATCAAACTTCCACCATTTATTTTAAAAAAACAATCCTTATTAAGCCTGGCGCGAGTGATACACTAGGACAGAGCGCCAGTTGGCGCGCCCTCTTTGTTGGGTTTCCCCATTGGCGCAAGGGATAAACTGGCTAGTCACGCCAAGGCCGAAAGGGCTATTTTTAGGGCTTTTCACAGGAAATTGTCTTTAGGGGAATGATTGTCCTTGTCAAGGGGGTGTTGTACTATACAAAAGGCCTCCCTTTTTCTTAATTTTAGAATAAAATTCATTTAGAAATAGGGTCCCTTTTTCTTTTTATAGAAATAAAATAATTAGAAATAAAGATTCATTGTTTT